>JARFJB010001349.1:67500-540000 GCA_036346205.1 Vesta saturnalis | reverse complement strand
ACAAACACACATTAGTGCCTTGGTACACGAATAACTATTTATGAAAAGTTGAACAATACTAAATATTTAATAACAACCGTTAATTTAAAATTGTCCTTTTTTTTAAATTGCACTTGTTTTTTGGGGAATTTGAAACATTAAATAAAGACACAAAGAGTGTTATTTTAAATATTACCTACTCGTAGATGTCAACTCAAAATCTAATGTAATTTATGAAAGGTGATGCAACTTGTTCGTGATAAGGCTCGTCTGGCAAAACCGTTTGTTATAAATACTTGTAACTTGCATAGTTATTTATGAAGATTGAAAATTATGTTTGTTGACTTTTGACCTACTTCCTACAGACAGAGCTAAAAAAGAACAACGTAAATACTTTGGCATTTTTGGCAATTGGAAAAACAAATGCACATAAACTATATACCTCATCAACCTACGTAATTTTTTTAATTGTCACGAAAAATTCATTTTATCACAAATGAGAAATAATTTCAAAATAAAACTAACCCAAAATATTTGAAAATCACACGAAAAATCATTATTTTTACTATATATGAATCAATTTTCAGAAAAGCAATGGATGAAGATCATGAAGCGAGTTCCTCCAGAGACGAGATATACCTGAGCACATAACAACGTTAATATCCGAAAAGATAGATGCCTAAATGCTGAATGCTCATATAAATTGATTTTGTTATTTAGTTTTAAATACCACTCGAATATCAACTGTTTGAATACAATTAAATTAATTTTGCAGATTGATCATTCTGTGATACCCTTTATGAAAGAGTAGCAGCTGAGAGAATATTTTCCCAAAGCTGGCGACAGAATGACTGTGGTCAATTTATGCAACAAAAAACTTAATGGAAAAAATGGGACTCAAAAAAATTTGGTTTTGTTGAAAAATTAATTAAAAAAAGCAAAAAAAGGATAACAAAAGGAAATTGAAAGGTGCTAGCGAAGAAGATAATCTCGAGACATCAAAATCAAGGCAACTGAAAACCAAATGTCTACAATTAAAGACCACTCGGCAGATACAAGTAGGATGGCTCTGTAGTGAAAATAGCAATCGTCATATCCAAGTAAAGACCAAAAACGGAGGCGAAACTCGGAATATCACAGTTCCAAAAACTGCTGACAAAGAATACATTTTAAGAAAAGGAAAGGAATTAATTTTCATAAACGGAAAATCATCAAAAAGGGACGTGAAAGATTTCACTTTTGATCTTTGGGATTACGGTCAAATGTTTATTACAAAAGTGATGACTATAGAAGAAATGTTTGAAAAAACTGGTTTTACCAGATTAAGATTCAATGTCGCTGCCACGAAGAAAATATCAACAATTGCTTCAGAACTAATTTCAGAATTTGAATCAACCTCACCTAGTGTAACAGAAAGCAGTATGGATAATGCTCAAAGTATTCCTGAATCCTTACCACTACCGTACAGAAATTCAGTCTTGGAATCATCTTACGTTAATCTTCTTCAAGACACTGTTTGTGATAAGAGAAGAATTGCAGGAAATGTACACCTTTGGTTGGTCACTTATCGCCTGTTCCACCCTTTGAAGTTTCCCTTCAGAACGAAAATTCTTCTGAAAAGATGCCACCGAAAATACAGCTTCATCGGGGTCAAGTTATGCAGGAACTGATAAGCATTTTTTCTAACATTTCCGAAACATGCGGCCAGCTAATAGTGGAAATGATATTGCCGAATGGTCACAAAAAATTAGCTTACGATTTTGGGGGAGTATTCCGTGACGCACTTAGTGAATTTTGGACGACATTTTATGAAGAATGCACTATCGGTACAGATGCAAAGGTTCCATTTGTTCGTCACGATTTTGATTCAGTTGAATGGAAAGCAGTGGCACGCTTGTTTGATGAGGGCTGGAAAGAAGCAAGATACTTACCCTTAAAGTTAGCCCCATTTGTGAAACATTGTATGTACGGTACAGTCATTTCTGATATACGAAAATCGTTCTTCTCCTTTGTCAGCCAATCTCCGAGAGAGATACTCTTCAGATGGCACTCACAAATTTTAATGAGGTAAACTTTGAAGAGCTATTAGACGTCATGGATAATTTAGAATGCAAATCAATTGTTAAAGCTGATAACATTGGTAAGGTAGTTGACGATGTTGACCAATGTTTGTAATTGACTGCTGGGCTAGTAAAAAAAAATTTCCTCAGGGTTTTAAACATATCTGAAGATCATACAGAAACGAACTACAAAAACTTTTGGATTTCTTAAAAAATATATAAAAGAATGCACCGGGCATCAATTAACAAATTTTGTAAGATTCTGTACAGGATCAGATGTTTTGGCAGGAAACACAATTAATATTTTTTTCAATGAGAATGAGGGCTTCTCTCGGGCTCCTATGGCTCGCACTTGTAGTTACACACTAGAATTATCGAACACATACCAAACGTTTCCAGAATTTCGTTCCGAAATGAACGGAGTTCTGGAATCGAGCGTTTGGGTGGGTTATGGATACACTTTGATTTCTTTTTTGACTTTTAAGGTGGTTCCTCTTTCGGTTCATAGTTATAATATATATATAATAAATATTTTTATACTTTATTTTATTTTTTCTTTACATATGGTTTAATTTGGGTAAGAACAAAACAAGTAGGTACAAGACACAATTTTAGAACCGTTTCAATTAAGCTATCCTATTATCTATCAACATTAATAATTCCGTTCTCAAGTTTTCATAAAGAGTAACTGCATCAAATTGATTTCTTGGTTTTTCCCAACTTTCTTCTTCCATGATCATTTGGCAAAGACCTCTACATCTTCATCACAGACGTGTTCTAGTAATTGACACTCTTCCCTACATGCCTCGAAGTGTCGTTCATCTTGAATTTTTATCAAATAGTTTTCAGACTGATAAAGTTCAGGTAAACAGAACATTATCATCGGTTTTCCAGCTGGAGATATATGTTATTTTTCGAACTTCTAATTTTGTGTAAATTCCACTCTTGAACAATTTGTTTCAGTTCGGACTAAAAATGTAATAGAATCGTATGATAAATTAAACTGGTAAAAGGAACCACGTAATAAGAAAAGTTCGAAGGAGGGTCATCATAATAGAGTATTTACAAGCTATTTATTGCTCGTCGATTTGGTCTTTTTGTTTGTTCCAAAATAATACTTACTTGAATTAAATCCATGAAGCAGAACTGAATTAGGGACTTATCCAAAAAAGAACCATTAAGCAGGTTTTCATTTTTTAATTGTTGAAAAAGATTCATCCAAAATTGTGCATTATGAATTCTTAATATACGCCACCACGATTCTATTCTTTGATTTGCGGTACTTCTTCCGAATAAAAATGGAGGCTTTGTTGTAAGAGAGTTTTGGCTGGTTAAAAATATTTGAAATCTTTCAATGTAACCATTCTCAGTACCATTATCACCTCTCACGGTTTGTGATTTAATGTAATAGCCTCCAATTATTTTAGGGTTGTTGTTTGTAGGTCCTGCTTTTAAACAAATAATATAACGTGAAAATCCGTCAATGCATCCGTTGATAGCAATTCCATAAGGTTTAAGTTTATCATATGAATCTACGCGCCAAAATTTGAACCTTTGTTCGAGTACTGCCTCCTTCTAAGTTTCTTTCTTCGTCGAATATAAACACTATGAGGATTTATAAGCAGTAACGTCCTTCTAACCGTTTCCCTGGTTACATTAAGTCCATTCCTAATGCATCTCAAATGCATCCATCGATATCCATGTAACTGTCCAGAACTTTCCACTTGTTCGCGAAGAAATTAAAATAGTGTATGGTAATTGGAGAAATGTTTTCGTCGAAATAACCTATGTTGCCTTAGAACCATTTTAAGTGTCCTTAGACTAATGTTAATGTTATGACGAAGTAATAAAAACTCCTATTTCATCATAGCGAAATCCCTCTACGAAATAATGTCGAATTAATGCAAATGCTGGTTTTCCATGATTTCTGTAAGAACATTTATAGTATATAGTTTTTGAAAAAATCTAGATAAGAGTCCCTTTTGACTTCTGAATAGCATTACCAATTTTAAAACTTAATGAAAATCACCGCTCTCTTTTCTCATAGCGATAAGAAAGAATTTGATTTCTGCCTATAAATTGAAATTAAATAATTACTTGGACTACAATATTTGGAATTTGTTCTGGCGACTCTTTTACTGAATACTCCAAGTAAATGGATTAATTTAGGAATTGTTTTTCGAGCCTTACTGCAACGACTCGAAGATGAATACTCCAAAAAATTTTGCGGAAATCTATTTACTTGAGGTTTTAAAGTGAAAACTTTGTGTGTTAGATGTTAATAGAATTTTATAATATGTACAACAATACTTGTATTGTGTTATGTTATGAGTTCTTAAGTGTTTTTTTTTCTTTTTGGAAAAATTTAGAACTAGTTTTCGTATTTTCGAAAACAGAAACAATTACGATGTACGCAAACAACTGTACAACGTTGTTCAATTACTAATTGGGAAAGAATATATAGCTATACGTATATGCTACATATAGCATAGTATATGCTACATATAGCATAAATTAATTTAATTAAAAATGATAATCTAATACAATCAAAAAAGACTCTAACATACAGGGTAGTTTATGAAAAACCCCACAAGCTATATCTCCCTTCTTTATGGACGATTGAAATGAATTAAAAGCTGGAAAAAATGGTTTCAAATATACTACAAACTTTTTTTTTATGTTGTTTGCCCGGTAGTATTGTGTTTCCCTTCTTTATGGACGATTGAAATGAATTAAAAGCTGGAAAAAAATGGTTTCAAATATACTACAAACTTTGTTTTATGTTGTTTGTCCAGTAGTATTGTGTTTAATAAATATACTTAATAATGCTTACTACAATTTTCTTTTTATTGACTGACCGGTTTCGGACCGTGATCCATCTTCTGAGTCTGCCAGATTAATTAAATTCTTTTAATTGACTGACCGGTTTCGGAATAATAAAAAGAATTTAATTAAACTGACAGACTCAGAAGATGGATTACGGTCCTAAACATTATTAAGTATATTTATTATTCTAAAAACTGACCCCAATTTCGCTTTTTTATAAAATTGAGTTCAAGGACAAGCGATAGTCAACTTCTTTTTTTTAAATAGCAATAGCAATTTTTAATCATTCGAAAGAAGTTTTTTTCTGAATTCAAGCTTATCATCATATTGATATTCGTCTAACATTTAACAGAGAAAATAAATAAAATATTATTAAAGGGTATAGTCCTATCTTTGGTATAAAAGTGTGCTGTGGAAAACAAAGTTTTGGAATAAAAGATCATCAAAGGGTTGTAAAATTGACTTTTGGAATAAGTAATTTGCAAAAAACATTTATTTAAATAGAATGAATATTATAATCAAATCAATGATATTTACAGGTTTTTTTATTATTTAGATATTCATTCTGTCTAAATAAACGTGCTTTGTAAATTGTCCAAAATTCAATTTTACAATGCCTCTGACTACACTATATAAATAGCTTATTTTATTTATTTTCTCTGCTAAATATTACACAAATATCACTATCATCACATGATTAAATTCAGAAAAAAATGTTCTTTCGAATAATGTGTTAAAAATTATACAGTGCTATTTGAAAAAAAGAAGTTCACCTTGAACCCAATTTATAAATTGGGATCAGTTTATACTATTTTTGAAATAATTTTTTCCCGTTTTTAATTCATTTGAATCGATCCATAAAGAAGGGAGATATGTCTTGCGGCGTTTTTCATACACCACCCTGTATATTTTTACACTGAGAAATCAAAAGTAGTATAAAAACATGTTCTTAAATTCTATTCATTCTAAAAGTGCGAAAAAGTAATAAACCGATGAAGACAGACGATCTTTCCTAAAGCCATTCTCTGACAAGTGGTATAAAACAGGTATACATATATAGGGTGTTTGTAAACTGTTAATACAAAAAAAAACTGGTAATTGATGACAGTGAGTTGAAGTCAGCGGCAAAAAAATCTAATAAAAAGGCTTTAGTATCCGAAATAAAAATTAGTAAAAATTTGGTCAAACTTGTTAGTACGCTACTGAATTAAAGTAGTAAAAAGATAATTCACATTGTTTAGCAACAACGTAAAATATTCATTGTCAGGGCATAGTTGCTAAGGTTTAACAATTTTATTGTTCCACCTAGAGCGTAGCATGGCAGGGATATGGGGTAATTTATTTTTTATTATACCTACATCATAATCCGCGTTTCTGACACTAAAAAGCGTGCAAAATCGGGCCTCTAAAACACTAAAGCTTTAAAGTGGCCTAGGTAACAACAAATCTAGGAAACCAGAATTAATTTCTTTATTTAAATTAATATGAAAGGTACAATTCCTAACAATCCTAATCATTTCTATAGCAACTGTTAATGACACAGGTTATTTCGAGATGTCAAAAGGATTTCAATTTACTTTTTGTATAGTTTTGAGTTTGAGGTCCAGGTATACTAAAAAATAGCATATAATATACGTGTATAAGCGCCTTTAAAGCAGGCACGACGGGTTTAAACGCACGAGGCGGAGCCGAGTGCCTTTTAACGTAGTAGTGTTTCAATGGCTTTAAAGGCATGCTTAGACACTCGTATTACAATTTACTATTTTTGTTTTAAAACATTTTAAAATGGGTTTTTTGGAGTCCTTAGGGCTTCCAGATGCTACAGTTTTTCTTGTACTCCAAATTTATCGTAAAAACTTCCTGTATATAAATAAGCACTACGTGATATATCAGCCACTTATCATACGCACATTAAAAAGAGATGGCTTGCTACTTCGTAAGGGATAAGACCATTAGGCCATTAGTAACAAACCGTAGCATAGATGAGATTTATTTGTTTTTTTTTTGCACGTGTAGAGTATAATCTACACACTAAAAGACGTACCTGGGTACCTTACTTCACTACTAAAGTTATAGGGAAACGTATACACTGGTCACAATTTCACGTTATGATAGTTTACACTTAACAATCGATGTAATATATCTGCCAATTGTGCCTTTTTATCCCGCAATTGTGGTTTAGTAACTTGCAATTGCAATTCTATATCTGATAATTGCGTTTCTGTAAGTGGCAACTGCAACTTTAAATCTCACAAATGCTGTCTTATATCTTGCAATTACAATCTTGTATATGCAACTGCAATTTAACAAACGACAATTGCAAATTAGTAATTAGCATTTGAGGCTTTAAATCTCGCAATTGCAACTCTATACGTCGCAACTGCCAGTTACTACCAATTGCGACTTTAAATCTCGCAATTGCAACTTTATATGTCGCAATTGCGAGTTAATAAGTAGCAATTGTGACTTTACATCTCACAATCACAGCTTTATATGTCGCAATTACGAGTTAGTGACTAGCAATTTTGACTTTAAATGTGGCAATTGTAACTTAGTATCTGGCAACTTAACTTTATTTTTATTTGAACAGTGACACTTCAGAGCTTCCGTTAAAAACACTGAACTTACCACAAACATTATAAGTACCATTTTAAAGATAATTCAATTTGAGATAAGTTTCTCTTACAAAGTTTAATATGAATCGAAATAAGCGTTAAAGATTAATTTAAACATCTTATGTAAGTAGTCATGTCAAACCGAAAAAACGAATAAGAAACGTCAATATTTGATTAATATAATAAATAAGAGAAAAGTGTTCAAAAAGTACATTTAGTAAGGTTGGATGTATATAATATATATTCCATTTTACAACACAAAAATTTGTATATGTACATATGACGATTGATTACATGTATTTTTTACATTTATATAAGATCAAATATGAATATGTTAAAGTAAGCCGTATGGAAAGTGATTAACTCGCTAATATACCATTTTTAATACCACTAATGCTTTAACCACAATATAATTTCTTGTATATAATTATTTATTTCTCTATGCGTTTCAATAATATCATTATCAAGAGCAAGTATATAAGTAAAATAATAAGAAGTAGTTCTTCAAAACTAAGCTGTCTTTTTTATTACAAAAATGTAAAAATTTTACGTTTTTTTTTGTGAAGTCACAAGGTGATTACCTACTATTAAATGTTTGGCATATTTTGATTTACCTGTGTGTTTATATTTGAAATATTTAATGTGTTCTTTGTATCTAATACCAAAGTTCCTAAGTGTTTGTCCCATATAAACAAAATTACAGCATGTGCAGTTGAATTTATAAATCACGTCTTCAAAATGTGAGTAGTTGAATCTTTGGCATTAAATAAACATTTAACACATTGGTATTAGTTTTGGAAGTTACTGTATACTTCTTGTTCTTTTGTAATATGTGATTTCCTTTTTCTGATGTTTTTCCAAAATATGAAGTCGGTATGTGTTTATTTTCTGACGGTTCTGTGTGGTAAATGTGTTTGATATTTCTCGTCTGTATGTGTAGGTTTTCTGAATATGGAGAACTGAAACTTGTTCTTTGTATTAATTTTTATGTTTAAATCTACAAAATTAATGGTTCTATTTTGTTCTTTCTCTAATATAAATTTTATGTTAGGATCTAACTTGTTAACATTAATTAAAAAATTAATCAATAAAATCTGATGAACTATCAAAACATGCTAAAATGTCATCAACATAACGACACCAAAATACAATCTTATCAGAAACATTTAATTCAAGACTTTGGTAATCTAAAGTATCCATAAAGATATTAGCTCAAATAGACGAAATTGGACTGCCCATAGGTAAACCTTTTTTTGTAGATAAATCTTATTATTTAATGTGAAATAATTTTGCGATCAAATAATTGAATTAACTCCATTCTTGTAACTAATTCTACATTATTATTAAATAAAAAATTAGTTAATAAACGCATGCATTCTTGAGGTGGTATTTGAGAAAAAATGCTAGTACCATCAAAACTTACAAGTATATTAGGTGACGTTAATTTTATGTTTTGTAGTTCATTGATAGTTCTAAAGAATGCTTAATAGAACGTTTTGATTTGTACTTTACATTGTTCGTTATTAGGTGCTTTAGTTTATTTGCTAAAATATGGTTAGGTGCTTGGATATATGAAAGTACTGGTCTAATGAACATATTTGATTTATGGATTTTTATGAGACCGCATAGTTTTGGTGCTTATGGGTTTTTGTATACAATATAATATACAGGGTGGTCCAAAGTTCTCCTTTCAAACTTTAAGAGTGGCTTAAATAAACCCTTAAACGCCCGGAAATACTTTAGCTCTTTTTTTAATTCTTTTTACTTATTCTTTGTTAAATGTAACCAATAAAATGTTTTTGTAAAAAAAGTCGTCAAAAATTAATAGTTTTTGAAAAAATGGGTATGATCATATGATCATACTGGGCATTATAGATAATGGAATACTAATTATGGTACCTTTGCTGAGAAATTTTATTTACAGTCATTTAATATAATAATATAACCTAAATTAGTATTTCCTATAATATAATGTTATATAAAGAATATTAATTACTTAGTATGGTATAATTCAAAACATTTTACACAAAGCCCTACGTTGCATTTTTTGCCTTTGGATTATTTTCCTTGTTGCATTTTTCATACCCACAGTTTCTTCGATTGCACGCTCTTACAAAATGTTGTACACCATCGTATCTAATGGCTATATTTGTGGCAAGCGCGAGTGGTCTTCCAGGCTTCCTACGAGCAGTGCCGTACCTTGTCATGAGGTATTGCGCTATTTCTCTTCTAAATTCGACAAATGTCAATTTTTGAAGATGACTTTTTTTGTGAAGGGTCCACGCGTTGTTGAGAGCAGCATCAATCATCCAAGTAAAAAGCGGCCACCACCACTTTTTTGACCGTATGCCAATTCTGGTTTCACTTATATTTTGGTCCATTCTGTCGGTACCCCCCATTCCTTCATTATATATTGTCAAGATTGAAGGTCTCTTTAGAACAATATTCTTTTTGCCTGAGACCATCTTTTTACTTCCGCAGTTGGTTCAACTCCGTAACGAGTTGATATGGCAGTAACAACGCTATTATCTCTCCATCTTACTATTGCGACCCCATGTTCTTTTTCCAAAATTGATTGTATGGCACCTCGTTCTGTTTTTTCAAAAACCTTTTTACTTGCTAAAGGGCAGGTTTTTGGTATCCTATTTTCCCTAAGTGTTCCTGTTCCACTGCAGCCGGCTTCCCTCAAATATTCGAACAAGGAAAATTCGAGAAAAGGTTGTCAAAAAAAAAGTCACACGGTAATGTGGGCAATTTTTCCACCATTGGCAAAAACGGAGCGGCAGGTTTACCAAATATTGTTTCAATTTTTTTCAATGATGTAGACTTTCCTGTGTAAATCTGAAAGTCTACTAAGTAACCATCTGGAGTATTGAGGCACCACGATTTATAGCCGAAGCTTCCCCCTTATGAATTGCATCATTCCGTGACGGCCATAATATTTGATCATAGACTCGTCGTAGTTCATTCTAGATGTTGGAATGAAATTTAAAAAAAATTTTTTTTGTAATGCGTCGATAAATAGCCTTAGTTTGAAAAGACTATCACCCTCATCAATTTGAGAATTGTCAGCTAAATGCAGGAATTGATTTATTTGCAAGAATCGATTTTTTCGCATGGAACCGCTAATCATCAAGTTCTTGACGTCATCTTTTGAATCCCAATACATTCGTTTGTTGGGAACCCAAACGTATCCACTACATATCATTACACCAAAAAAACATTTTATTTCATCTTTTGAAATTTGTGGATCCGTAGACATTTTGAAAACCGCATATTTTTTGTTTCTGTAACAATATGCTCAATAATGTCATCATCTATAAATTCTTCAAATAGCTCTATAGGATTCATTTCATTATATTTACTGAAATCACTTTGCGGAAACAATCTACCTGGGGTTTCGAAAGTAAATCTGCTTGCATCCATTTAAACTGTTTCTTAGCTTTGTTGTACTTGCTTACCCATTCATCGAGGCGAGTTGAAATTGAAACAGGGGATGGAGGTGTCGTCGAAGATGTTGAGGAAATTTTTGTAATTGAACGAATATCTGACGTTGATTGGTTGGAAAAGATCCCAAAGTCGATGAAAGAGCCGGCAAAGTTTCCACGGTTGCAATTCTAGTTTCGTCACTAAATATTATTTCAAGCATGCTAAAATGCATTGCAATCATAACGACACCAAAATACAATCTTATCAGAAACATTTAATTCAAGACTTTGGTAATCTAAAGTATCCATAAATATTAGCTCAAATAGACGAAATTGGACTGCCCATAGGTAAACTTTTGTAGATAAATCTTATTATTTAATGTGAAATAATTTTGCGATCAAATAATTGAATTAACTCCATTCTTGTAACTAATTCTACATTATTATTAAATAAAAAATTAGTTAATAAACGCATGCATTCTTGAGGTGGTATTTGAGAAAAAATGCTAGTACCATCAAAACTTACAAGTATATTAGGTGACGTTAATTTTATGTTTTGTAGTTCATTGATAGTTCTAAAGAATGCTTAATAGAACGTTTTGATTTGTACTTTACATTGTTCGTTATTAGGTGCTTTAGTTTATTTGCTAAAATATGGTTAGGTGCTTGGAAATTAAAGTACTGGTCTAATGAACATATTTGATTTATGGATTTTTATGAGACCGCATAGTTTTGGTGCTTATGGGTTTTTGTATACAATATAATATACAGGGTGGTCCAAAGTTCTCCTTTCAAACTTTAAGAGGGCCTTAAGTTAAGGAGAAAGCTTCTTATGAACATTATTAATATCTCGCTTATTTTAGGAGATAGAGGGAGTTAAAATTTGGAAGTTTTTGTTTAATGATTCAAAAATTGGTGAAGGTAGTGGCTTGAAATTTTAGGAGTGTTTATTCTTTTCTAAGCCTTTATTATTTCGCGCCATAGAGTAGGAGAGCCAAATTTTTTACCTAAGCTACGTTATGCCACTGCTTTGTGCGGGTAATTTTATAATTTTTTGAAATTAAGCTTGATTTAGAAAAGAATCTGAAATTTCGCACGACGGTACTACACGCACAAACGTTCACTTACAGCACAGCAAGCACAGCACACGCACAGGATTAATCACACACACATTCACACAAATATATATTAATCATATATATATATATAATATATATAATATAATATATATGATGATAGTCAATTTATCATTATGGCAGTTTAAACTATAGTTCTTGTGTCAAATTGCCAAGATTATTTAGTAATTGAAGAATATGTAGATATTCATTTCATATATTGGATTTTGCGATGGTAATGCTAAACAGGCAATCGAGAATATCTAAGGCGTTATCCAAATGGAGCAGCCAAGCTTTCAAGTTTTTATTGAAACACATCGCAATTTTCGCGAAAGTAAGAGAGAATTAAAAACATAAATGAAGATCGAAGGAATATTAGAGGAAACGAACGCCGTAGACTTCTTCGAGCTTTTGATCGCAATTCAAGTTTAAGTTCTCGCAAGGCAGCACGACAATTAAGATGATCAAGATTAATGGTACTAGGAGTATTACACGCTGGTCACAGAAAAGCTTATCATTAACATCCAGTCCAAAGTTTGTATCCGGTGATGCAGAGAAGCGTTTGGATTATTGTAATAGGCTAATAAACTCTTTATATCCTCACCGAACCCGACCCCGTTCGTTCCAGCATTAATTTAGTGTCAATTTTAGTTGGATATTATTGATAACAATATTTACTTCATGCCGCCCACACATATTTGTATATTTCTCGCCAATGACTTATTTGAACAATGAATGATGTTCATTTGAATGTACGAAATGAAAGTGGGATACAGCTGGACGGCGCACCAGCGCATTTTGGATGGGTCGTACGTGAATAGTTGGATGATAATTATCCTGGGCGATAGGTAGGTCGTTTGGAAACGAATGACAATGCCCAAGGAAAAGGTCCGGCGGCCTGGCTGCCAAGATCACCAGACCTCACACCTTCATAATTTTATGTGACAACGAGGAGGACCTTATTGAATGTATCCAATACGTTTGCACAGCTATTAGAAAAATTATTATCAAGTATCTACCAATTCCATTATTCCGAGGTGTCGTGAATGTATTCAAGTTAATGGACACAAATTCTTTTAATTTTCCGGTAATAAATTCAATTTCTGTATATTTAAGTTTTACATAAATAATTCTCTAATAAACCTTGTTCATGGATGTAATGTTTTTACTGGAAAAGTAAACGTTGTACGAGGCAGTATCAAGGTCAGATTTCGCGAAACCATAAAGACTTAAAAAGAATAACCACTCCTAAAATTTCAAGCCAGTGCCTTCAACGGTTTTTGAACTATTAAAACAAATTTCCAAATTTCAGGGATATTAAAACCATCTATCTCCGAAACTAAGAGAGATATAAATAATGTTCATAAGAGGATTCCTACTTAATTCAAGTCCCCTGCTATGACCTCTTAAATTTGAAAGGTAAACTTCGGCCCACCCTGTACATATATTTGTGAATTTCTGATCGCCAATTCGACCTACAGATCAATTTTTATTGAAAAATTCTACTTAAAATTTTTATGTTTTTAAATATGAGTTGCCATGATTTTTTAAAACAATTAACAATTATAGTCGAATTAATTTGTTATTTCTCGACATTCTGAGCTAGGTTACTAGTTTCTATTTAGAAAATTAGTAATTACTCAAATGAAGAGAGAGTTTTTATGGTTAAAACATATTACAGTGGCGTTAGTTTGGGGAAAGGAATGTTAGGGCGGATGGCACTGAATTGGAAGAACGTGTTTTGGGTATGATAAATATCCACCCAATATACAGCACAAGGGAAATTAGCCGTGAATTAAATGCGTCAAAGTCGGCGGTATCGTCAATTCGTTTTACGGACGAATGCACTTTTACGTTAAACAATGAACCTATCGTGCAAAACACTCGATACTGGGCTCAAGAAAACCAAAGGATCAATTTATCTACAAGACCCACTACCCTCAAAAAATTAATATTTGGGCTGGAATTTTCAATAATAAAATTATCGGCCAATTTGACATTAATGTAATTTGAAATGCTGAAACTTATTTAGAACTTTTAGTGAATAAGGTAGGTCCCGCTTTGGAGGAAATTGCAAAAGAATATCAGGAGATCTGGTTTCAACACGACGGCTGCCCCGCGCATTACGGTAGAGATGTCGGAAATCGTTTAAACGATACATTTCCAAATTGTTGGATTGGCAGAGGTGGTACCATAAACTGGACAGCCAGCTCTCCTGATTTAATACCTAGAGACTTTTTCTGTAGGGCCACCTTAAAAGTAACAGTTAATAAACGAAAGGCTGTTGTTTAATGTTCGAAATTCGTTTTGTAACAGACTTGGATATTGTTTATGGTAGAATGGAGGGTTATTTGAATACATGTTATAAGTTTCGATTTTAGCTCATCCCTATTATAATATTTATTGGCAATTCCTTCACATGTGTGTAATAAAATTTGAATTTTTCAATAAAAATCGATGAAAATAATTTAACTTTTGATGTCATTCGATGCGTAATAATTTGCTCATTCTGTAGGCCGAACTCGCGAGGAAGAATTCACAAAAAGGTTAAAATCAATGTTAAATCCCTATGGTCAGGTTTGAAAACGTACCCGTGTGTGTGTGTGTGTGTGTGTGTATATATATATATATATATATATATATATATATATATATACACTAAAGTGTTACCTTTATCTACTTTAACAGAAATTAGATTATTTCTGCTAATTGCATTCTTAACTGCTTTTAATAAATAACTATGATTGTAAATTTGTCCTTTTTCACCGAAAACTCTTTAAGTAAATTAGCAATTTGAAATTTGGCATATTTATCGTTATCATTTCTAAGATGCGTTTAGCATTATACTGCTAAACTCTCCTTAATTTCATTAGTGAATATAGAAAAATGGCGAATTTAATACCATTGTTAAGAAATTCTAATTCTTTGTTATTAAATAGAACATTTGGCAAGCAATTGGTTACATTTCAAATAAAATTGACTCTTGAGTTGAAAACCAAGAGAGCAAATTACGTATCAAAAACATAGAACGGACAGCAAATAAGTACATATCAATTTTATATTTTTGGAAAATATCAGAAAAAGTAGCTCACATATTACAAAAGAACAATAAGTACTAAGTAGCTTTTAAAACTAATACTAATGTTCTTAAATGTGTATTTAATACTAAAGATTCAACTTACATTCGACTAACTCAAATTATGCCAAACATTTAATAGTAAATAATCACCACGTGACTTCACAAAACAAGATTAATTTTTTACATTTTTGTAATAAAAAAGACAAATTAGATGTTTTGAAAGTCTTCGAAATTTATAAGCGTAAACAGAAAGTACCTTTAATGAACGAACATGTTGATCTTATAGACTCGCCGTTAATAGATATTTTAAATATATAATATATTATAATTTACATCAAGTCGGCTGTGTTACCATAACTACTTGTTATTATTTTACTTATATATTTTGTCGTGATAATGATACATGTACTGAAACGCGTAGAGATATAAATAATTATATAAAAGAAATTGTGGACTTATATTGTGTTTAAAACATCAGTGTTATTAAATATCTGAATTCCACGAAGTAAGGTTAAAGAATACAAATTTTATTATACAATTACTAGTTAAAATTTATCATTTTTGTCATAATTATAACAAGTATTTTTTTTATTACCAGTGTCATTTCTTTATTAATCATAGACGTGATATAAGAGATCAGACAATTAAATTTGTAGGCTTTTCTAATATCCGTTACAATAATCCATTGTTATTCAGATAATACCAGCTTATTACAAAAATGTTTCATTGTGTTGTATAAAATTGATTGAAAGAAATTAAGTATGCATTTCCTACATTGTCAATTGTGCGTTTAACAAAGTAACAAAGTATAAGGCAATGATAATCATTGATAGTACGATGCAATTCTTTTAAAATTCATGCAATAATGTTAAGAGATATTCGTGTAATCAACATTTATTTATCAGCTGATAATTGCTTTCATGTTTTCAACTACACGGTTTTTTAAAATGGATAACATTTAATAGGGTCAGTATAAAACTTCGGAATATTTACAAACGTAAATAATCAGTAATCAGATGTACCTGCGGCTGAGTAAATGCAATCCACTTCCTCGATTGATTAGAACTCAATTGGCTATTAAAGAAGGCAGTAAAGTTGGCGTAACATACCAAGATACGTAGGTACACTACGCTGTTAAAGAAGGCATTATAGATAAACTGTGTGTACTTGTTTCAATCTTGATACTTCACTCGTAATAATGAATGCATGCAAAATATTCTATTCCAACGCAAATATTCCGAGAAATTTACTTTTATATGGTTTTGATAATAAAAAATCCAAATGTCAGGACAATATAGGTATAACAATGGGTAGTAATTAGGGCTATTCAAGACACGTTTATCTGATCAACGTCGTTTATACGGTTCAACCAAAAAGGTATTCTTGCACCACAAAAACGTATAGGCACAGATGTAAATTACATATGTGATATAATTAACCCGGTGCTGTTTTAAACCAATTATCAGGGCACTACTTCATCGATATAATTGTATATATTAGAACAAGAACGGAGTCACTATTATAAATATAAGTGACAAGCTACTGAAGAAGGTAAATGATTATAACTTGTGGATTAAAATTAAAATATAGGGGTATAATTGGAGGTATTTCATAAACGCAATCATTAGCTATTAAGACATTGTGTGCAGGAAATAGGTTGTATAATAAAATTTCTAAGTGCTAAAATTAAAATATTGTATATTAGCTTTTTAACGTTACTACGAGTAACATTTTGTAATGTATCTGCTAGTAAAAGGAAACACAAAAATGAACGTTTTTTATTATTTGTACAGTAACTTTTAATTTGGTTAAATAATGAGGTATGAATAATAAGAAGCGTTACGTATGGTAGTGAAAAGGGGGCCAAATTTTGAGAAAATTGCAGATACATTACATAACCGGTGTTAAATTAGCAGCCAAAAAGAATTTTGATAAATATGTTCCAGCAAAATGCTATGGTACGCCGAATAGATAAAAAATAATTTTAAAAACAGTTTTAGATATAATACATAGAAACAACTTTAAAACAGACTACAGTAGTTCTTGACAAATACAATTCACGAATTTATTTCGACATAAACCAAAACCAAACCATACAATGAAGATCAGAATTCCAAGAATTTTGTATATAACCTACCATGCGAATGCGGCAGAGTATACATAGGAGAGAGCAGTAGACCACCCAAAATGAGAATGCAGGAACATAAGAACAAGGTCCGCAAGGGCGAAACAGAAAGATCAATAATCGCCGAACATGTCTAGAACAAAGACCACCGCATCCAATGGGATAACATATAGATAGTGGCAAAGGACGAAAACACAACTCGTCGAAAACTCGAAGAAGCCACATACATCGCACTAGCAGAAAATCTAATAAGCCAAGCTAGTGTAGAAATGAAACCCATATGGATTCCAATAATGCGCGAAGAGCTTAAGCGCAATACACCTGCGCAACATGCGCAATAAACTTCTGCGCAACCACGAAAAGTTTATATATATATATATATATATATATATATATATATATAATATATATATATATATATATATATATATATATATATATATATTGGATTACTCAGTGGCTGAGTGGTAAAGGTGTCAGACTAGTAAGTGAAAGGTACCAAGTTCGAATCTGAGAGTAGTCACGTGCTTGGGAAAAAATTATATATAACATATGTATTCGACTCAAGTGTGAAAACAGTCCTTCTCAGGACTACGCCTGATGACAGAAGCAGAGTCCGCCTCCAAAACGTCGCGCTCAAAAAGCATAAACTGTGAAAATAGGCCGATCAACTCCACTAATAGAGTAGATGTTTCCACGATTTCTAGGAAGCAGAATTTCTCGTGAAAGCAGGTTTCCAGACAATAAAGCTCCTTGTGAGGTAGAATTAAATAAATAGCAACGCAAGGCACCCAAAGAAACTATGTTGCTTTATTAATAATAACCTTAGTACCCAAATTTTAAAATAACGCAGGGCCTATTTATTTCTTTATGTAGTGTTATTTGTTTTACTTTCTGCCACAAGGCACTTCGGTTTCGAAAATGCTTGAAATATCTATTCAAAACCTGTACCTTGACCGAGCACGCTTTGGATGAATCTGCATCTTAGAATGCAATATCCTGAATCTTGGGTCCTACGTCTCAAATGTGCATCTGGGAAAATTATTATTTTACCAATAACGATTGCATCTGTACATCAAGATTAAAACCATTCTAGATGGAAGTTGGAACCCGTATTCCTTTCACCAGTAATAGTTTATTCTCGCGTTCTTTCGTGAAGGTTCAACTTTTAACTCATCCAGGATTACACAATGCTTTCTAATGCCTTAAAAAAACTTTTACTCAGAAGAATTACGTAATATTTTGTTCTCACTTTATAACCACATATCCGTGTACACAACTAATTAAATACTAATTAATACATTCATAACAGGTCATTTAAAAGTAAACACGCTAACAGCCTTACAGTACATTAGCAGTAATTACAAGTACACTTCAACATATTTACTTATATTGAGGTAATTTGCGTTGTGTTCAACGCCCGCGCCTCCGTAAAGAGAACACTGTAAAAGCATACTATTACTTCCTAAGGTTAGTTACGTCATTGGAAGTGGCTAGAAAATAGAGTAACTTTAAAGGTGTGCGAGATGTTGTCACCATCCAATCAAGACTACTTAACCATGTGATACAGATTATTCCCGAGCCCTTTACTGCAGGGCTACAGTCAATCAATGTTGCGCCGACAACAACCATTTCAGGGTTGCAATAACCAGTCAGTGCTGCGTTTACGGCATCTATTTAAGAACAACAATCAACCTGTGCTGCTTCCTACCAGACTTAGCTGTTGAAACGCTACACGTAAATGTCACTTAAATACATCCCCAAATCTGAACAAAACTTTATGTCCGCAACCGAATTGGGTTAACAAGGTTCATAATTACGTACGAGGGTGAAAGGGTAATAAAAAAATTTAATTGCACATCAAAGGTTTTAGATGCCAAATTTTTGGAATAGTTAAAGAAATCCTTGTAATATCTATTGCGCTACGTCACAACCGACTACAGTTGAGGTGACTGTATCCGATTTTCGTTCAGAAGAATTTGCTAGCTGAACACAACACAACATTGCACAAAGTTGTTCACAGCACAGCTCCTTCTGTACAGAACCAAGATAAAGGCCAAAGCACAAAAAAATATTGAGTACATTGCTTATTGATTTAATTAATGACGATGCTATGAATCGAAATCGATAGTCTGTAATTAATAAACTGTTTTAACATTCCTTTTAAATGCATTTGATTAATCAATATAATTTATCTCATTTAACGATTGCTTTCAAAGTCTAAATATAGGCGACTGGTCGAAATAGAGACTCCTTTACTTTGTTTTTGATCCAGGAGGTTTTGGGGTAAACACTTAAAAAAAACAATAGAATAATGCATTTTGTATAAGTTTACCTTTTCACGTGTTACATTTACAGATGATGACTAACATCTTTGAGCTTCTTGGGAAATTTACCGGTATTGATTGTACAATTATAAACATTAATGTAACAATTAATATGATATAATTCAACTTTTAGTGAATTAAAACAGTTTAAATTAGTATTTAATGTTAACATTATTGTAATAATTAGGGGAGTGACGGGTAATCACGAACAGCGGACAATGCCGATCCCCACTTTAAAAGTCGTACCCATCTCTCTCTGCGCCAGTTGAACGCGCGGTGAGATTTCATACTGTAGCACAATCGTGTCAATTTAATCGCAGTCTCTGTCGGTAACAATTGCAAAAATATATAGCGTGCGTTTATATTACGAGCATTGAGTTATTATTTCATAGTGTGACACATTAAGGTATATTGACAATACAAGTTACTTTTTTGAAAAACTTTTTATATAGTGCTGATTACTAGGTTATTAACTACGTGTTAGCGTAAAATTATTTACAATAATCTAGTTTGTCTAATCCATGTGATGTAAAATAATTTACAAAAACACTTCGAGTAATCACGAACAGTACTGTTCGGCATTACCCGACATGTATTGTAACGTGAAAGAAAACAAACACGTTTATTGTTTTAAATTACACAATATTTATTATTATAAATTTTAATGCAGGCAATTTTCTCATACAGAATGCCTTCTAAACGAGTTAGAACTACTCAAAAATGTTCCTGGATAGAAGAGAACATGAAATTAGCTCTAGCAGCTGATCAACGTGGATGGACTAAGGGATTCTGCCCGTCGCTTCAATGTACCTGTAACAACACTTCACGAAAGAGTAAAAAAAGGACATTATTACCAACCAAGAATGGGATCACGTACAGTTTTCACCGCCGAACAAGAACAGGAAATGACTGACCATTTATTGCTTGTAGCGGAGATGTTTTATGGCTCAACAATTAAGATGGGCTGTCTTTTCCTTTGCTGAAAAGTTGTCCATACCCCACAAATTCAATCAAGCTAAGAAAGAAGCAGGTAAAGGTTGGATGTACGCATTCATGAGAAGACATCCAAGACTAAGCTTTCGAAAACCGGATGCCGCAAGTCTAAACCGAATACAAGCTTTGAACAAAGACGAAATTGCGAGGTTTTTTGAAAATCTTATAACTTTGATGGCTAAATTTAAATTACCCCCAACGCGTACATTCACCGTGGATGAAACTGCAATTACCACGGTTAACAGACCTAATCGAATTATTGGTCCAAAAGGGGAGAAACAGATTGGAGCAGCAACTAGTGGAGAGCGAGGGAAAAATATCACTGTTCGTTGTTCCATGAGTGCGGCATGCTCGTTTACTCCACCGCTGTTTATTTTCCCAAGAATAAGGATGGCACCTGCACTAGAACTAAATGGTCCACCAGGTTCCATTTACACACGCATAAAGAGCGGTTGGATGATGGAAGAAGTATTTGTCACATGATTAAAACATTTCGCTGATATAAACAGTGCCAAACGGGATAATCCGATTTTGCTCATCCTAAACAACCACACAAGCTACATATCATTGCCTACCTTCGAGTTATGCAAGGAGAATGGAATTCATTGACATTCGTTTCTTCCCTCAAGAAACGGTACGCACTGAGTGTGATCTATTTCTCAAATCAAGGCCATACGAAAAATAATAATGACACGTTAATCTGATATTCACTAAGGCCTATATTAGGGTTGCAACAGCAGAAAAAGCCAGAAAAGAATTTGAAAAGGCTGGTATTTTTGCTGTTGATCCTGGTGTATTCCGTGAAGAAGATACCAATTATCAGCCAAAACAAACCACAAGTGAAAACAATACAAGATCTCGCAACACTATTAATTGCCAGCCATCTTCAATTTACACCGGTTCAGAACTTCAATCTGGCTGTTCAAAAGATAACCACAGAAGTAACGATCAAGTCGACGAAATCGATCAAAATAACCTTTCGTTTGAGACAGTTGCACCTTTGCCAAAACTAAAAAAAGGAGCTAACCAAAAACAAAATGTACGGCGCAGAAAGCAAAGATTGGAAATCCTCACATCCTCTTGACATTAATAATATTAAAGTTTTCAAAATTTGTATGTTTCAAGGTCAATTCAATTCAATTTTAGTGATAATAAATATGAAATGTTATTTGTAATTGAATAAAAACAATTTAACAAACCGAAAATGGTTACATGTATGTAAAAGTCCATTACTGAATTATTTTATGATGTTTATAAAAAAAAAGGAGATACCTAGTTCCCAGATCATAAGAACCATGTAAGATAGGTATTAATAAGAACTAAAAACCGTTATTAATTAAGAACGTATTATGATACATTAAAAAACGGATGTATACATGTAGTTTAATTAATTATAGCTATATATGCAAAGTGAGTGCAATACTGTAATGATTATACAAATTTGGTATATCATTTACGTCAAGGTAATAGCAATTTTATTTATTTTTATAAAAATGATGAAATAACATTAATGGCGCACTTTCATATACATGTAAGACACCACAGCAGACTTATTCTTTTACGTTCTCATGCAATTTATTAAGTTTATTCACATTAACAGTAACAATTTTCATACTTACGCATGATGGCATCTGCAATTGCTAGTGAAACGTATATATTTGTAATTACGCACTTTTTTCAATAGTTTGCATATACAGCAGTTTCAAAAATATCAAGACCTGGAGGCAATTTAAAATTAATGACTAAGATAGGACTGGTTTCGTGAACCCGATATTATTTCAAAAAGAGACTACATAGCCTCAAAAATTAGCTGTTTCTACGAAACTACTCAACAGATTAAATACAAATCATAGAATAATACGTATGGAGGTCTGATCCTAAAAAAGGTAAGACCGGTTGACTAGTCTTATCGAAAAGTTGCCATTATTTTTAATTACACCTAAAATTATGTTAGACGTGAAAAAATAAAAATCACCTTCACACCTACATGTGCATACGTAGGTATAGAAGGTTATGCAATCAATTTTTTTTTCACTAACGCTAAATCAACTTATTAGCTCTTTTTACAACGTTTGGCAAAGTTTCGCTAAGACCGCCGATGACGCGGGAGTGCGCGCGCGCGCGCGTGTGTATGTTTACAAAACATTTGCAAATGAGTTTTCTTCTTGCATACCAGATTCATCAGGCTTAGTTCGACGAGTTCGTGTGTCATCAGCAGAACTGTGAAAACGCAGCCATGTCTTAACGTAAGACTGCGGTTTCCATGTCCGGATATGTGGTCCATTCAATTTTATAAACATTACATTACAATATTCATGTGAATAAAACCTCGTTCGCAATCGGAAGAACTGCAAGGGTTAAACTTAGAGCAATTCACGAGTGAGTTTAAATCTCTCGCAATTTTTTTCTATTTCAGGCTCGCCGTATCGTGCAGATTTGTTTGTCGCCAGTTACTGCTTTCAATCACTTTTAATTCTGAAAAAAGAGAATTGTATTCTGCTTCGTGATTTTCCCTTTTTCTAGTTTTAACCATTACTGCTTCTAGTTGCTAGAAGTCTTCTTTTAATGCTGTTTACCACGCTTGAAAGCAATTGTTGATTGTTAATAGCGGTTAATTTACTATTAGGCACACCACAAAAGTTGCCTTCGATTACCGCTCTATCTGCCTCAAGACCCTTAGTACCAAATTTGTCTTTAAGTGTTTCAAAAAATGCAATGCTTGTCTTAATGATCTTGTCTGCATAAATTATCGTAGTTTGTCTGCTTTGAAGGCATTATGAGAGCATTGAAAGCTCAACTAGTACATCATACATAATTTCCAAATCTGACAGATGATGTAAGGTGTTTAATTAACCCGTTGTACATGGTACTCTCGTTTGGAGTTATACTCCTATCATTGTAAGCCTTTTTGCAATCCAAGTACAACGCTGAGTAATGAAAATGCTAACTAATTAAGAATAACCAACACCTTTTTTGATCACAAATTACAACATAAATATACGTATGAAAATACCAGATGACCAAGACCAATGATAGACTTTATACTCACAAATCGAGAAATACATTCAAAACAAATAGTAGATATCTAGCTTTGACGTCGGCAAATGTAGGCAGCTATCATTACTTGGTACTTCATAATATACGCTTCAAAGAGAAAAGATCTTAAAACAATAGTGAAAATAGAAAGCCTAAGACAGGAATCAGTAAAAGAATTATACCGAACAAGGCTCAGAGAGAATCGCGAACCCAATTAATGATGACGATCTAGAAACAAACTGGACTAAAATGAAGAAAAACATTAGAACCAGCTGACGAAGCCTTAGAAACTAAAACTATAAAAAGAGACAAAAATGGAGATTAAAAACACAGTGGTTTACTAGAGAGATCAAAATAAAAATGTAGAGAAATGAAAAGAAAAAGAATACGCAGGAAAAACCACGCACTAGTTAATACAACAAACTGATTCTACTGCGAAAGATTCAATAAAGAGACGGAGTCAGACTTTTATGGACAGGAGAAACAGATATGGAGATTCATAAGACAGCATAGATCAGAAATCGAAGAAATTAATAATAATAATACCATTCAGAGAGATACCTGGATCACTTATCTAACGAATCTATTTAAAAATAGAATATAACAACCCGAAACGCTTAGCATAACATCACATGAAAAGACAGAGATAACAGAGGCAGATATTGAAAGGGTAGTAATAAAAATAAAAAAAATCGAAAATCACCAGGTGAAGATCAAGTTTCAAACGAACTGCTTAAATATGGGGGAAACTAATTAATTAAACAACTGAAGATATTAATTCAAAAAATTATAAGTGATAATAAGATTCCAGATGAGTGGACAAGGGCAGTTATGATACTGTTTTTCAAAACAGGTGACCGCTTCGATCCAGCAAACTACAGAGGAATTAATTTGCTGAACACAACCTTAAAATTAACCGCAAAAATAATAGCCAATAAGTTATCAGAGAGATAGATCTAGAAGATGAACAACAACGCTTTAGAACAGACAGATCATTCGCAGACGCTGCATTTATAGTGAGACAACTAAAGATAAATCGTTAGAATATAATAAACCAGCATTCCAATGTCTCGTAGATGTAAAATAGCCTTCGATACAGCACAAATAAAAGATGTAATACATTCACTGTATAACAGAAACGTGCCATTGAATCTGATTAAAACGATAGGAAACATATATAAAGACAATAAGATAATAGTCAGAATGGACGACGAAATGACAATACCAATTCCCTATAAAACAGGCATTAGACAAGGAAACTCTTATTCAACATGATAATGGACGAAATAATAAAGATCGTGTATAAATTAAAACGCTATAGACTAGAATCTAAAGAAATCAAAAAAATTTACTACGCGGACGATGCCATAATATTAGCTGAAAGCGAGCATGATTTGCAAAGGTTAATAAATATATTTTACAACACTGTTCCCAAGTACAAAGGTGGCTATATCAACAGAAAAGATAAAAACGATAGTAATATCTAAGAACCCCAGAAGATGTAAATTAGCAGTACAGGGAAAGATAATAGAGCAAGTAATGAACTATTTAAGCATAAAATTGTCCAGTGATGAAAAATTAGAAGAAGAACTAAAACATTAAATAAATAAAGCGAACAGAATAGCCGTGTGCTTAAATAATATTATATGGAGAAATAAGTTTCTAGCAACGGATATAAAAACCAGCGTTTATAAAACGGTAGTGAGACCTATCATCACGTATACATCTGAAACAAGACTAGACACAAGTACGACTCAAACACTCCTAGAAACAACAGAAATGAAGATTCTAAGAAAAATAACCAATACAACACTAAGAGAGAGAAGAAGAAACGAAGATATAAGGCGCACTTGTAATGTAGAAAACATCAATCAATGGACTAACAAAAGAAAAAGAAAGTGGAACGAACACGTAGACAAGATGAACGACAATAGAATAAAAAGATCTACAAGACGCCCAAGAAAAATATGGTGTGATAATCTGTGAACCGAATAATAAACAGACAATATTGTCCATTAATAAGAAAGAAGAAGAACTACAATGCTTGATAACCATACTATACAGCAGTTACTGATTTAAAAGAACTAGCTACCTAATATACGACCAATTTTTTTCAGTTGCAGATCCAGCTCTTTAACGCACTTCGCAAGTTCTCTTTCGTTTTCCATAAAAATTTGAAAACGATTAATAGCCCCCACAACAACATCAAGTTTTTTGCTTTTTTTTTGGACGATTCCATTGCGCAATCAGACGAAATAAAACTTCAAAACCTGAATAAAAGATTAACACATATTAACACAAAAAACACAAAACAACAATATAATTATACAAATTTCAGTATGTTGCAATAAACATGTATTTTTATCAAAATTTATTTTTTACTTTAAATAATTGGAACAAGCACTAAATGGAATACACAAGGCACATATTATCCGATTACATAAAGCCACCAACTACAGCAATGAACTTCCAATATACGCCAATCAAGGCATACACTACGTTGATCCTCGCCGCTGTGTATACCTGTGTATATGCTAACCCCCGTACGTCATACCTGGCAGATCACCCAACTCAATATTATCGCAATTTTCAACCCCCTTGCCGTTTATACTTCTTCTATACAGTTACTTTGTTATGTATTTGTTCATAAAATTTATGTAGGAGCGGCAGGACTGCGCCGTCCATAAGGGTAACTCGAGCGTTGGTTTTATTGCAAAGGCGCCTGTAGATGTCTCTCAATTTGTAAATTTTCAACAATACAAAAAAATAAAATTGTGTTCCCGTCATTTGAAAACAAACGAAAATAGTAGTAATTATTTAGTATTTTCAATAATTACAGTTTTCTGCGTGCAATTTCGTCGTATTTTAAAGAGTATACAATTATTCGTCTTGCAACTTGAACTCTGTGACTTGTGTTTCGACCTCCTACATAAAAAGAATTTATTTGATAGATTTGTTTTGTATTAATTATATTATCATACCGTTTGATAAATAGTTAAGAAGAAATAATTTTAATAGTGATATTTATTTACCTAGTAAATTTTGTGTTCGTCTAATCGTCCACATCAACGGCGGAATTAGAAACTGAAGCAAGTAGCAACCAAATGGTGTCCGATTTCTTGATTCCTACAATATGCTCAACTACTGATGAAGAACTGCTGGAGAAGGTATTTGAAGGCAGTGTCAATATTTAGCTACAATCAACTTCTAGCAAAGATTGTAAACTTGATGACGGCGAAGAGAAATTTTTACCCCTTGCTGAGAATCCAGGGTTATGGTCTAAAGTTGTATTTCCCCATCATGTTCAATTATTAGTAGATAATGGACCAAGTTATTATCAGATTAAAAATCAGATTTACCCTAAAGACAAAGTTTTCTGACACATATTTTACAAGAATTTTACATAATAATGAAAAAGTTAAACGAGAATGGTTGTTATATTCAAAAGAAAAGAATTCTGTATATTGGTTTTATTGCAAAATCTTTAATGTTGCAAATTCTGCGAAAACTATAAAATTAAGTAAAGATAATGGGTTTAATGATTGGCATCATTTACCACAAAAAAAGTAAGTTACATTTCTAGAATTCGAAGCAATCTTTTAAATCGAATGAAAAAGAATAAAACTATAGATTCTGAAGCACAAAAGATATACAATAAGGAAACAAAATATTGGCATTCCGTTATTTGTTGCTGAACAGAACGTAGCCTTTCGAGGTACTACTAATAAATTATGAAAAAATAATGACAACTTTGTAAAATGTATCGAAATGATCGCAAAATTCGATCCTATTATGTCTGAACATGTCAACCGGTCTCAAATGAAAGCGCACAAAAATATGCCTTACTATCTTGGAGACAAAATTCAAAACGAAGTTATAACTTAATTAGGAAGTAACGTTAGATCTAAAATTTTAAACATGGGAAAAAAGCTAAATATCTTTCTATCGTCCTCGACTGTACACCCGATATCAGCCACCAAGCACAGATTTCATTATGTATCAGATTCGTCAATTTAAACGATTCGGGAATTAGTACTGAAGAACACTTCCTAACTTTTTGTTCTGTTACTGATGCCACCGGTGAAGGTTTAACAATTTTTTTTGATATCGACGTTAGAAAATTATGGATTAGATATTTTTAATTTAGGCTACGACAACGGGGCAAACCTGAAGGGTAAGCATAATGGTTTACAAAAAAAATTTTAAATATCAATCCAAGAGCATTTTTGTAACCCATTGTAACCATAGTTTGAACGCAAAATCAAACATATTATTTGTAAAATTTTTTTCTATAGTTCAAGAACTTTATAAGTTTTTCTCTGCTTCAAGCCATCGATGGGCGATTTTGAAAAAACCTATATAAAATTTGACTTTAAAGCCGTTGTCAGATACCAGATGGTCGAGCCGAATTGATGCTATAATACCTTTAAGGTATCAACTAGGCTAAATATACGATGCTCTTTTCGAAATTACTTCTGCACAAATTTTGATAATGCTATGGCACTTGCTAAAAAGTTAAAAAAGTTTGAATTTGTATGCATGATATTGCATGATATTATGGTTTAATATATTAAGCAAAGTTACAGTTCCAGTCAGCTAAGAGGCGAGCAACCGGCGCAACCCGATTCTTGATTCCGAAAGCCGAGTACTGTAAAAATACAAGTCAGTGGCGTATCATATCTTCACTTACTTATTATTATTCTGCATGATAATGCATTCCCACAAGTGCATTTTTTTCAATAATTTAATTCGAATTTGATTATATATGACTAAAATAAGTAATTATCTTCTAATTACAATTCAATAAATAACATTAATGTTCATATTGAGTGATGTTGAATGATATTAGAAAATCTAATGCACATTATAAGACGATTAACGATTATCATTCGGACCTAAATCCCATCAAATTAATTTGGGCAAAAATAAAAAATGAAGTTGCACACAAAAACATTACTTTTAAATTAAACGATGTAATAAAATTGTCCGAAGATGCATTTAAATCAACAACAAGGGAAGGGTGGACAAGTCGATGTGAAAAAGTAATTCACATTGAAAATAAATATCGTGAAAGTGATAACATGTTAGATATAGAAACTGATCAATTAATAAATGTGACAGTGAATATCAGTTTACTGATTTAAACTGATATTAAACAGCGCCCTCTAGCATTGATGTTATTAATCGGATTGCTTCAAATTTACAAATTTTCTATTATTTAACAAAAGCTCTTTCAAACAACATCAAGTTTATTAAAATGGGTCAAGCAGAACTTGAATTAAAGGCGTTTTTTCGTAACAAGGTTCCCACTCTCCCCCACCCCTTATTTGAATTCAAATAAAAATAGGCAGAATTTGTCGAGGAATCTGATTATAATATGTAATATGCCCCTTAATTGAGTCAATTTTGAAAAAATTTGCTTTTTAAAATTTTAACTGTCAAATATGCCCTCTAGCGGTGGACCTACAGTTCTGAAAATAATTTCCAGGCGTTTCTCGAGGCCAATTTTGTTATAAAATTTTTTTTCCCGAACCTGTGCTATAATCCATTCCTGAGATATGGCCGACGGCCGTTTTTAATTGGCCACCCGGTTCCCCAGAAATCCCAAAGTTTCGTATACGTAACATTTTACTACGGCCGTTACGGCAATCTATTTTCATTTTTCTTGTTATAACTACTCACGTATATGTATTTTTGTATAGAATAAAGAATTACACGTTGAAAATGCTATGTTTACTACTGTTGGAAATTAATGGGTTAATACATTTATTGTACTAATATATTTAAATACAATAAGTTTTTTTGAACATATCTACAAAAACAGCATGAAACGACACTGACTTATAGATACGCGCCAATTTTACAAGCAGCGTAAATTCGTTGTTTGCGCATTGCCGCGCTCGCGTTCTTAGGTGACTAGGACTGTAATATAGTGTCCAAAATGTTAATATTGTGCAAGCTTGTGCTGGTTTAAGAAGTTTAATTGATTAAAAAAAAACTGTCGTTCAGATAACAGTTTTAATGATTTATTAGACGAAGCTAGGAAAGTCGCGATTTTATTAGATATTGATCCAAAATTTAAAGATGAAGGCGTTTTAAGACCTCCAAAAGTTACAAAACAATTTAGTTACGAAGGTGACGATGAACCAATACAAAGTGAAAAATTAAAATTTAAAGTACATTGTTTTTTTTAATTTTATAGATATTACTACATCTTGTAACGATAGATTCGAACTATTATCTGCCCATGCGGCAATTTTCAAACTTTTATGGAATATTTCGGAATTTAACAGTCACTCTGAATCGGAACAGCTAGAGTTTTGTACAAACCTTAATGGCATATTAAGTGAAAAAAATTCAAACTAAATTTGATATAAATGGGATAGAACTTATGCAAGAATTGCAGTTTTTGCAGAATAATTTACATTATTCTTACCCAAACATTTTTGTGCGCATTCTATTGACAATGCCAGTTTCCATAGCCACCGGAAAGACCGTTTTCCAAATTAAAAACTATTAAAAACTATTTACATTCTACTATGGTACAAGAACGATTGAAAAATCTTGCCATCACTTCAATCGAGCCTACTTTAATTCAAGAGTGAGACATTGAAACGTTAATACAACAATTTTCAAAAAACAAAGCGCGTAAAGCAAAGTTCTCTTAAAATATGTTCAATGTTCCAATAATTCTGTTTAAAATTTTTGCATTTATGAATAAAATTTTTATCCATTATCTAACATCCCATGTTAATTCATTTCTATTAACAATTTTGATCATTTCGGTAAGTATTCGTATGATTTTAACTTGAAAAATTCTAAGCTGAATGTATACAAGATAGTACAAAAAAAAACTACTATTTTGTTAATTTTTTTATAACAATGCATAGAGCCGCGCTTTTTGTTTTTGCACGACGGCGCTCGACAAAGTTGGCGCGCCACTGAGTAGCGGTAGCCAAAAACCTCGTATAGGTAGCTCATAATGTTGATGTAAGAATGAAGCAAAATGAAATATGCACATTATGTACATTTTGTAATTACCACTGACCGATAAAATGAATAGCAAATACACCTTAATCCCGCAAACCGCAAATTGAACTTTTAAAATGATCCACTTTCTTTTGAACAGATAGCTTAAAGAAGGTATAATTAGACGAAATTAAAGCCGTATCCACCAATTTAATCGATTGCAATTCCGTGACATTGGAATACAAAGCAATTTCAGTAAAAGATGTCTTTACGATCTTTGTATATCTTATATATACTTAGCATCTATCTATTAATAGCAATTTATTTCTGCAGTATTCAACTATTTAATTTTCTCCTCCAGCAAATGTCTGCAATTCCGGCGAGTAATGTAAATTATTTACATTACAACGAACTACGTATAAGGTGAAAATAAGTTTAGACATTTTCAATTAAAGGTGAAATAATGGCATAGATTTACACATACCAGCATGTTGTAAAACGATATAAAACAATTAAAGAAAGATGTATATAGTATTATGGGTATTTACTTCCTAGACGGACTTCTTGTCTCCGATTACTATCCTCTTGTTATCACATTACCTTAACTCAATTTATTACATTGTTAATACTTCTATCTTTGTATCCGTAACGTTTGAATTAAGAAATGTCAATCCTTTATCTGCATTTCAAATACAAATATTATTTCGAAACTGCTTTAATGTAATCTGATTTTTATTATGATATGTACGTTTAGAATACACTTTAATAGCTTGCAGAAATAGATTTTATATCGCACTTATGCTGACTTACAATCGATATTAAATTTATTAATAAAGTAATATAAGAATTTATGGTTATACATATACGTTTCTAAGGAAGTTCATTCCTACGTTTGAAGTATTTGTAATTATAGTGTAACTTGCTAGTGATTCACGTAAAGGAAATAATAATTTGGTCATTATCCAAATGTTTACAAAATACGTCCGAATAAATAATGATGTACTACTGTCAATGCTGCAATGTTGACATTTGGAAGCATACATTTTTTTTTTATTTTTGCTTTAAACGATATTACTTAAAAAACCATATTATCCAATATGACAATATTACTAATCAGACTAGTAGTAATTAAAACGGTCGCTTTAAATAAGTTTGTAATTACGACTGTCAGCAATCTAGATACTTCCACATTGATATCATTGCTTCGGAATTAAATAGACTGTTATATAATTTAAATGTAAAGTATATTTATGAACTTACTTAATATTACTGCAGCGTTAGTAAAATTAAACCGTTGCAATTTAAAAGGTGTAAACGATTCATTAACTTAATAACAAATATAATACACTTACCACTGGTTGAACTGTATTCGCCAATATACCTCTTCGTTAAGTATCGCACAGTTACAGCTGAAAAAAACAGCAGTTATCAAACAATTGCAACTATTATTAAATACAATATCATTACTGTATATAAAATTAAATAGTAGTTTCGAGTATGAAAATTGCATGCAGTAATTGTATAAACCATTATCAAATAACCGAAATCCAATTAAAACAGATGTTACTTATTGCATTGTTAAAATGGAGGAAATTATAGACTGAAAAGTATGTTGTTAAACCATAAAAGTGTTTGTAAAGTAAATATCAAGCTTTCTATTTTCTCATTATCAAGCTTAACGTTGTACAAGGTGTGCAGTGGGATTAGTGTTTCTAAAAGGTTTTTGTTTAGATTTTGCTTAACGTATAAAACTTTTGCACTATTCGGAAAATAATTTCATAATTATCACATCAGCATTCAAAGCAAATTTTAAAAATTGGTTTATGGTTTAATAATATTCCAGATTTATTTGCTATAAAATCATTTACAAAACAAAAGGTATAATTAGATGTATTTCTACCTGCCAACTATCTATCGTACACAAGCGATGATCCTTTATAAGTCAGAATCCCATAATTAATACACTCGCTTGTTTAACTAAAGGAAAATAAAACAGTGTTTAAATCAAGTAAAAAGTTTTCAACAGATCAACATCTCTTACGCGCAGTGAGTAATTAGTTATTATAGTACTTATAGTTAATTTTATTGACTATAATGAATTCCTTTTAATACTTTTAAAAGATTCATCTACAAAAAATTTAAGCAATCTATTCTGGTGTAGTTCATTTTGTCTGTATATAATATTAGTATTAGCTAAAAAATTGCACGTACCAACTTATTCATGGAATAATGAAATATGAAAATATAAACTTTCACCATTATTCCACATATTTAAAATACCCATCTTTTTGTTTTTTTATGGTGCATTTTTGTGTTTAAGTTATACAAATATATGCGTGTCATAAACACTTACAGTTATCTTCGTAAGTAGTAATACTTATCTTATCTTATCTTTCAAAATTGATAATGAAATTTGAAAAACTGAAAATGCAAACGTAATCCTGCTATTAATATAACATTTTGATAAACATATAAAGCCAACTATGGAAAACAATTTTAGTAAAGAATAACTAGATCATTAATAAATTAAATATTGTTAAACAATGACAAATCAGAACACCCTCTCTCGGTGAAGGGTAACGGTGGAAAATGTCATAGCCAAAGAAAATATTTAATAAAAGTTAATCAACTTATGATGAAAGTGCAAGCTTTAATTTGAAATTGATAAAAATATGAACAAACACAAAACACAATGTAGTATGTTTAATAATCATCATCACTTATTTTCAATTGATGGTGTAGCAATTGGTAGTCCTCTTAGTCCTGTTATAAATAATTTTTACATGAAAAAATTTGAAACATTAGTTACAAAATGCAACTTTATCAACTTTAGCTGTGTATAGATATATAGATGACACATTTGTTATTTGAAGACATGGAGAAGAAGCGCTACATGAATTTTTTATTTATATAAATGGTATACATCGTAATATGCCGTTTAATATGGAAAAGGAAACTAATGGAAGTTTACCATTTCTTGACATACTAATATCTAAAACTGATAATTCACTATCTTTTAAGGTTTACAGAAAGCCGACACACACTGATAGACCCCTTCATAAATTATCAAAGCACCAACTAGGTACTTCAAAAAAATAGTGTAATTAAATCTTTAGTGGATCGAGCAAAACGAATTTGTGATCCTGAATTTATAAAAGATGAATACAAATATTTAAGAAAATCCTTACAAGATAATGGATATTTATTTACTGATGTTGCTAATGTGATTACAACCAGTTCTTAATGTTGGTACTGCTTTTTTTCCTTTTATAACTAATGTTACACATCGAATTGAAAAAATCCGAATTAAACATGACATTACGACTATTTTTAAAACTACAAGAAAATTAAATAACATTTAAGGTTACCTAAAGATGTTTCAAATCCATTATCATCTTCCGGAATGTTTAAGTTCTCTTGTTCGTGTGGAAAAGTATACACATGCAGAAAGTAGCTTTGATACAAGAAGTAAAGAACATATGAGATTTTGTAGATTAGGTCAACCAGACAAATCTGCGGTAGCTGATCATGCCTTACATAACTTAAATCATGACATTCAATTTGATAATATGGAAATGTTGTCAAGACAAACTTATTATTACGTTTATTTACAACGTGAAGCTATTGAGATATACAAACGTCCTAATAATTTCAATAAACAAGACGAATATCTCCGTTTAAATCGGTTTTGGCATCTTACAATTAAAGAAAGGCTTAATGGTACGTCTTAATTTTAATTTTAGCTTTTGGTATGTTTAGGTTTTTTGCTGCGTTTTTCCAGACGTTGAAATAAATACTTTACCAATTACCACAGCACTATAATTTAACACACGTAGTTAAAAATTAAAAATTAAAAATTGTATAAAACGTACTACATTGTGTTTTCACTATTAAATAACACTTGCATTTATTAACCAAGCTATTTGTTTGTTAGACATGACTACATTATTCTATTTGTGAATGCTTTATCAATTTCAAATTAAAGTTTTTCACAACTTTACACTTACATTATAACTAGATTACATTTAGTTAAATTTGTTATTGGGTTAGGACACATTTCACCGTTACACGGTTATTTGTCACCTTTGTCAGTTTAACAATATTTAATATATTAATGATGTAGTTATTCTTTACTAAAATTGAATTTTATAGTTGGCTTTCTATGTGCACCAACCTACAACAGGGGAATTAAGAGAAATGGAATAATTTTAATAAAAAATTTTTAAGGATAATTATGCAACCTCTTTTATAAGAAGTTCATTACGAAAATAGGCATGATTTTAAACGCAAAAACAATAATTTATGTCAAACAGACGTTTAAAACTGCATGACAGACAGAGGTTAATAGATGCTAACTTAAATTAAAAGAAATGAAATAATTTTAATTTCAATTTTTTTAGGATAACTATGCAACCTCTTTTTTATACGTTCATAACGAAAACAGGCAACATTGTAAAAACAAAAACAACAATCTCTGTCAGAATGAAGTTTAAAACTTCATGTCAGATAGCGATTCATAGACATAAATATCGATAATACAACTTTAGCATTTTCAATCATATTTATTTAATTTTTACATTTATTTCGCTTTACATTAAAAAACTTTATAAAGTAAGTTTATGTAAAATTAAATTTTGTTTAAAAAACACATCTACACTTTTTCTTATAAAAAGAATCGTTATTCAGATAATGAGAAAATATTAACTAACACTTAAATACTACCTTAGGAATTTTTTTGCTGCTAAATTACGCGTCATATCAAAAAATTGCATAGAATATAATTAATCGATATGTTTAAGGTCTATATCTACGTATTCTTATATCTTTGAAATATGCGACTGTTTTAGAAATATTTGATAAAAACAGACACTGCCCCCAATAACCCTCCACGGCCTGGATTTCTCCCAAAATCCAATCAGCTTTAAGCCAAATGAAAATAAGCTTAAATACAAAATTTTAAGTACGTAGGTATTTTCGTTCTGAAGTTATCGTGGATACTAACATACACCCATACACACAGACACCCAGACATGACGGCCGATCTTGGCGAACCTTGGCCAAGACTTGTAAAATGAGCTAATAAGTTGATTTAACAATAGTGAAAAAAAACTCGATTGCATAACCTTCTATACCTACATACAGTGGCCGGCGTGTAAGAAGACGAGCCCGCCTATGCGCAAAAGACGACTTTATGATGTTGTTCAAATTCCCGCGTTCGTTTACCTCAGAGGCGTCACATGGTGCATAATGTATATTTTAATGGTATATTAAAAGCAATTCAAAGAACCATATTTTATGTAAATACGCAATTTATTATAATTAAAAGCTATACTGGAAGTAATACTATAATTAAATTAATAAAATCAATATGTTATTACATAACACATAATTGATAACTATTACTAAAATAATATTGTCTAAAATGTTTCATTTTCACTGTCACTCCAATCACTAAACTGATAATCACTGTCACTATCTTCACCCATATTTATAACTCACTTCTCCAGTTTCTATATCCAAAATTTGTTCACTTTCAAGATATTTGTCTTCTATATTAATTACTTTATTACATCGGCTTTTCCAATCTTCTGTCGTTTCAAATGCTCTGTTGGCCAATTCCATGACATCATTTAACTTAAATGTAACGTTTTTGTGTGCTACTTCGCTTTTTATCTTTGCCCAAATTAATTCTATGGGATTTAGATCCGGATGATACGGCGGAAGTCGTAACGCAATGTGTCCATGATCGTTCATTAATTTGTCAAATTTATATGTCTTATACCGATTTTTATTTTCTAGTACAATTTTGTAAAGTTGTGGTTTATATAGGTTCGCAGGAACTTGAATTCCTTTTTTATGTAACCACTCTAACATTTCGCTTTTCCTACTATTCGACGTTGGTGCAGGATCTAGTAGAACACTGTGGTACGGGGCGTTATCAATAACAATGACGGAGTTGTTTGGCAAATTCGGTAGAAGACGTTCTTTGACCCACTTTTCATAATTGGCACCATTCATGTCGTCGTGGTAATCTCCACTTTTTGTGCCAGATTTAAATGTTAATAAACAGTTAGGTATAAAACCCATGTCGCCCCCAACGTGAACCATAATTACTCGCTGGCCCTTTGAAATAGGAGCAAATAATCCTTCGTTACTGTTGTCATTCCAGCTTCGTGAACTGGTATGTCCGCTGTGAATATAGCTTTCATCCAAAAAGACGATCGGTCTGTTTTCAGTACGGTAACGTTTAATGTTTTGAAGGTATACTATTCTTTTTTCTCGAATATCGCTTTTCTCTATTAAAATTCTTGTGTTGTCCACTGTTTTTCTCCACTTAAAGTTAAGTTTTTTAAGGATTATTCTCAGCGATTTTTCTGAACCACTCCAACCCAAATCTTCCATTAATTTCTGTCGTAACGATTTAACGCACACACGACTCTCTTCTGTTTTATGGAAGTTATAAATGATGTGTCTTATTATGTTAAGATCATATTCTGCAACATCCGTAACTGGATGTTTTTTTGGCGCGCTTCTTCTCCGGAGATCTCAGAATAATTGTACCATTATTTTTTGCGCACGATTCCTTGGCTTCCTTTATGATTCGTTCAATTGTTGTGACTGATACTTTTCTTGCATTTGAAGCTTTTTCCTTGATGCTCCGTAAGGTTTCGGTTTCTTCTTCTTGTGTTAAAAAGTATTGAAACACGTTATGCACTATTTCTCGCGTTTGACCGTTTAAGATTTTTCCCAGACTTAAAGACGATTACATTTTAAAACCGTATTAGCAATATCAGTAAATGTTTGATTCACCGTATTAATCAATTAATTCAAAAACTAAATAATGGCAAATGTAGCCTAGAATTCTCTAATCGTCTTTAAGACAATTTTCTAATGGGTACCTAATGCTTTCATTATTTCATTTTATTAGTGTATATTAAAATACATTCAAAATTACCTATTAGACAAATGGGAGGATGCCTACATGCTTTCAGGATAGATGCCTATTATGCAAACATGAAAACCAAATGTTAAAAAACGCGTCACCAATGGAAGTATTGGAATTATTCATCTTCATACGCATTCTTCCAATATACATATAATTAAACATACAAATGTGATACGCCACTGCTTAGTATTTTTATTATAATCGGCAACCGCCGTAGTTCTTCGCGATGCGCCGGCTCCTCGTCTTCTTACATGCCGGCCACTGTATGTATATGTAGGTTATAAGGTAAAATACACCATACAAAACCAAAAAAGAAAAAGTATTTTAAATATGAAATATTAATTTTATTGAAAAGAACGAAAGGGGGTATTATTTAAATCCGAACCGCTATTCACTAATCCTCCCTACATTCGTTTATGTGTTTAAAAAAGTACCAATATTTACTTTGGAGATACAATAATGTTGGAAGTAAAAAGCAACATATTATTTTCAACATTATTGTAGTATAGCAATATATTCTTTGAACCATTCTGACGACGTTGCGGCGTTAAGATTCCGCAACTGTCAAAGTGATACTGAGAGTTCCCAACCACGAATTTTTAATGAACCTTGCTTACGATACGGCAATTAGTACTTGTTTAAACAGTTTCTATTTCTGATGCGGGGTATTAAAGGATCACAAAAAATTAAACTTGAAAAACGTACAAACGTGAAAAAATGGACAAGATTAGCCATCGGGCACACAAATCGAACACAATGTCATCTCTTACTAGGAAAAATGGAACCTAATTGTCGACAATGCAAATAAAAAGCTCTCACAGTAAAGCATGTTATGGAGGAATGCCAAGCATTGATAGCTAGTAGGGAAGAATACAATAGAACTAACCTAAAGCAAGCCTTACAGCAAAACAATTTTAATACCCTGATACAATATCTAGAAAATATTGAAATATTAAACGAAATTTAAGTCAAGACAGAAAATGAAAAAAATTAAATGAAACGAACAGTTGGTTAAAGCAGTAATGATGTGAGATATCGAGAATGCTTTTAACTGGACTAATGAAGAAAGGAAAAAAAATAAGCAATGTACTTATTATAGTGTGACACAAATATCTAAAATGTTTTGACTACACCGTAAAGGTGAATGAAATGGCGTCGTCCATCGCATATGCGTCTGAACTTTTTAGTTCATTGTTTAAAAAATACTTCAGTATTGTGAGTGGTTTTTTTCCAGTCTGAAACATAAATTTCGGGGTTCAACGACTTTTTTCTAGCTATTGACCAGAATTCTTTTTATTGAGTAGCTTATGCCCTAAAGCAATTTATTTGAGCAGTGTGGAAGAATTAAAAGGGTATTTTCTATTTAAAATTTGAGCATTTCTTATGAGAAACCACTGGTAGGACAAAAATAACCCTAAGGGATAACAAACACTTTAATTCCAACTCAATATGTTCTTTTACGCACTCGACGTATTTATCATCTAAAATTGTTTGTGAAAGTGTAGAACTTTTAAAAATAAAATACAGCATACTTTAACACTCACGTTAATATGTTAGGCGTCAATTAATAAATGTGATTTTCATATTGACATATTTTTACAAAGGTGTAAAAATATGTGTTTTGTGTTTTTATCGCAGTATTCAATGGTGACTCAGGTTGATATTAGGTATTTAACTACATAAATGCCAAATTGTACCTTAACTTAAAGTCAATTATTTGAATATTGGATTATTCGTAAAAAATAGTTTTAATGGACTCGGAAAACTAGTATTTATCCATTTATGAGTATCTTGTACTTCAAATTATAAAATAATACGCAACCCAAATTCAGGTCGGGGCGATTTATTTTTTTAGTTTTGTAAATGGCGACACTATACAATTATTTCTACATAATTTTTACGAAAACCATAACCTTATTACTAAAATGAATTTATGTGAGATTATTATTACTATACCGTTAGGCAATTATTAATTAACGATTTGGACAAAAGTTATAAATATGAATATAAAAAATAGTGCAGCGCCTGACTGAAAGCCTATTTAATTGATGGAAGCATTTAAACATTAAAAGGCGTGTTAATTTTATTTTACATTTGTGAGGTTATGTTCATATTGCTCAGTATTATGCAGTAATATATGAGAGGCAGTAAATGGTGACTAACATCATGTTTTATAAGAGCGGCTGTGTCCATGATTATCGACATCTTTGTACAACTGAGCATTGCCACATTATATGACTAGTTACAGAAATACTACTACGGAGTATTCATAAATACATACATATAAAGTAAAATAAAAATATAAAGATAACCTAGTTCGATATTACATCGACATAATGAACTACGTTCTACCACGACATATTAAATGAAGTCTTCGTAACGATGACACAAACTCGTGCATGATATGAACCAGAAATTGACATATCGTACTGAACCTTTTTTCGTATTTACTGTCTGCAAATAGACAGTAAATACGAAAAAAAGCGACGAAACCTTAATAAATATGTGCAACGGTATACCAAACTAACGAGTGACAGATCAAACAACCCCTGTAGGTAGGTAATCCAAAACACAATTGGTTAACGACCATTATTTATGTACACAGCCAATGTAAAGAAATTATAAATAAAACATGTACAAACTATTTGAAGAATTAGTAGACATACACATACAATAATTCAGATAACTGAAAGTGAGAAAAAACCCACCAATCACATTCGAACTTCTGCTTCCAGAGTCATATCTAAAAAATGTAAATAAAGAGGAAAATTAAAATCTACGGTAACCTAGGTTACAGTAGATTTTAATGAATGTGATTGGTGGGTTTTTTGCGCTATGGCTAAATTAAGGGTCATAATGTTTTAATGCAAACGGTAAATCCTCCTATGAAAAGGGATATTATTACAGTATAGTATGTAATTAGTAATAGTTAAAGTATATTATAGTATGCCCTGTAAGCACGTAAATGATTTGTATTTATTTAAGAAAATCCAATGGCACCTACATTACAATTATTTATACAGTGCCCGTCTAAAGTCCCCCTCCCCCCCACCTATTATGTGAAACATAAAACTAAAATTAATAAATTTTGGGAAACCGAACTAAGGCACGTATATAAAATGGCGAACAGCCGCCATTTTGTAAAATAATTTTAAATGGGATCATATGGCAAGTAATACCCTCAATTGAAAGCTCGATTCAAGTCCTTTTCAACGACATCAATACCATTAAAATATTACTACTGATTTATGAGTTTCAACCGAAAAACTTAAAACATTAAATGGGTTTTTGGGTTGAAACTCATGAAGCAGTAGTAATATTTTAATGTTGTTGATGTCGTCGAAAAGGACTTGGAACGAGCTTTCAAATGAGGTACTTTCCATACGATCACATTTAAAATTATTTTACAAAATGGCGGCTATTTTGTACAATTATTTTAAATGGGATCATATAACAAGTAATACCTCATTTGAAAGCTGATTTATGAATTTCAATCCAAAAACGTTAAAACATTAATTGGCGTTTTTGGGTTGAAACTCATGAATCAGTAGTAATATTTGAATGTTGTAGATGTCGTTGAAAAGGACGTGAACGAGCTTTCAAATGAGGTATTACTTGCCATACGATCCCATTTAAAATTATTTTACAAAATGGCGACTGTCCGCCATTTTTAATGATTACGGCACTGAATAACATCAAGAACGTTGTATATGTGCCTTAGTTCGGTATTAATTAATTTCAGTTTTATGATTCACATAATAGGTTGGGAGGGGGAACGGGGACTTGTGAAGATCACTGCATTGTCATGGGTTCATGATTTTATCAAAGATTTTCCGATAATTTTCGAAATTACAAGTTATTTGTTAGAACCGTACATCTTAAATGTAATGTAAAGTCTCGTAATTGGATTTAATAACACATAAATTTGGAGTGAAGCGTTGTTTGTTTTCTTTTTCACATATTCGGAAAGTATTTGAAAGCATTACAAAATTAATCGCATTTAAAAGTCTTGTATTTAGAAAACGAAATAAAGCTTTTGGTCTAATTGACAAGTTTGAATTGAAAGTGTAAAATTTAGATATGATCCACATGTTGTTATCGTTCGATCGTGAAATCCTTTTACTAGTATGTTGAGAATTTTTAGTTTCGTGTAAATAATAAGTAGTCGTAATTTGTTAGTTTTGTTGATAATTATAAATAGGCAGTTAAAATGACGTATCTTTGCTATTAGAATTTGTAAGATCGAGTAACAATGAATTTCTTTATTTAGAACTAAATTTAAATTAAAATCAGAAATATCGTATAAATCTTTCAAGGTTTGAGAATTATAAAGTGTAAGAATGATGTGATATCGTTGGAATTCGGCGCCGAGAATATTTTCATTTATAGTTTACTGTTTCAAGTTTGTTGAATTAGCCATAGCAGACAGGGGAATTTATATAGGCTACAATATAAACTAAAGTAAAAACAAAGCACGTGAGATCATTCCGTTGGGTGCAGAGAAAGCTGTTCATGCAGTTTTCAGAAGAGGCGAGTCTTCGTCGAACATCCCCGAAAGTAAACTAACGCTTCCCGCGCTTGAAAAATTTAAGCGATTCTTTTTTTATGACAGGCTAGTTAATATTTAATTAATGGTAGGGATATAAAAAACCAATATGGCGTGTAGTCTCTTGTAGTTCAGACACTTAGGCGTATACACGTTATCGGGCGACAGATAGGACAATCCCGCGAAAGAACGTTTTCACTAACTCCTGGTGATCGAACTTTCGTTGAAAAAGGGGGTAGTTTTCTCCCCGAGTAATCCTCGCAGAGATCTTTTGATTTGTTCATCCATCACGAGTTTAAATGTCGTAACGACGTAGTGCAGTTGATCTACGGAAGTGTAATGTGTTATTAGTGCATTCATTTTTCTCTAGAGTAGTCATCGCTTTTATGTACAAGAAATCAACGTTCTGTCATAGTGCCAGACATTAGTTCACAGTTCGCCGATATGAACTTGCTGTAAATAACTAAATTTTCTTATAACATTAACGAGTAATATTAAGAATTAAGCAGATCTGTTACGCAAGGTAAAGTTTATAAGTAAAGTGTAAATACATAGACTGTAATATATCGTACAACCAAGTTGTATGATAATCAACCGCAATTTGGCTTTCTCAATCGACGCACCGATATCCTTCACGAGGGACTTTCGGGCGTAGCTACCACATTCATTACCTTACTATCGCCACCACAGAAGTCAACCTCCAGGTCTTCTCTAGGTGTATCGCGTAACATAAGGACTGAACCAGGATTAAGGTAAACTTTATGGTGCATTTACAGTTATATTTGCTTTTCATAACCGACGAATGTTAATAAAATTTCTGTGTTTTTTTAATGCATTTGTTTTGTATGTACATAAGCTTGAATAAGATTCCTTGTTGATCGGTTTTGATTATTTTAGTGTAGAATTTTATGGCAAACGTATTCAATCTTCCGAAAGTATAACTTTGTTTTAAGTGTTTTTTTTTGTGTATAAAGGTTTTAGTAACAAATATTATGTAAAAAATTTTATGAGCGAAATTTATATGCCTATTTTATTGGTCCCTTCCTTTACCTCCTATACACAGAGGATATTCCCGCTACAGAAAACACCTTAATTGCGACCTTCGCAGATGATATAGCAATTATGTCATCTGACACCGATCCGGATCAAGCATCTGAAAGGCTTCAATCACACCTAAACCTTCTTGAAAACTGGCTTGACCAATGGCGCATTAAAGTCAATAGCAGCAAATCAACGCAAATTACTTTCACCAATAAACACTTCATATGCCCTCCAGTCACCATATACAACCAACTTATTCCAACAAAAACTGAGGTGAAGTACCTAGGACTTCACTTTGATCAAAGATTGACTTGGAAAGCGCATATAAAAGCCAAAAAACAACAGCTCAACCTCAAGACAAAAAGTATGTACTGGCTGATTGGACGTAAATCGCAGCTTACACTTGAAAATAAACTGTTACTCTACAAAACCATTATCATACCTATATGGTCTTACGGGATCGAGTTATGGGGATGCAGTAAGCCATCAAATACCAAGATACTACAGTCTTTCCAATCAAAAACCTTACGTACGCTAGCTAACGCACCCTGGTTCATCACTAACCAAACACTGCATCTCGATCTCAAAGTCCCATTCATCACAGAAGTGATCAAGAAACATGCTACCAAAAGCAAACACCGCACACTAAACCACCCTAGCGAACTCATTACCGACCTCTATTCCCACCAACATGCCGCTAGAAGATTAAATAGATTATGGCCCGAAGACCTCTCTGAGTAAATCCTGGAGACTCGTCAATGGACGGTGCCCAACTCGTGTCACTCAGCAACCCTGTCATAACATTTATTTATTACTCTGTTAAAACTAAGAGTAGATTGTAAATTAGCAACTGAAGGAAATAAAAAAAAATTTTTTTTTTGAAAAGGCCCGAGATAGCGACTAGCTAGTTCCCTTGCCTAGTAAGTAAATTTATTGAATTAATCTGATTAAGTGTGATTACACTGTATCTTTTATGGTAATTTGACGGCGGTGTTATCTTAATATATGTTTTTTGGTTTATGGTTTTTTTAATTAGATGTGAACCCAGATGTTATATGTCATCTAATTGCGAGTTTTATTTGTATTATTTGAACGAAATCATAGATTTAAAATCAATATTTTTTGTGCTGATTTGAGAAAGTTCGACAACGCTTTGAGTAATTATTTATTATAACGTAGCATTTAACGTTGGTTACGTTGATGCATTCTTTTTTTGATTTGAGCATATTTTATAGCGATCTGAATAATATCCTTCCATCTGGTTGTAAATTACAGTAAATTTCTTAATTTTTTGGGATATAAGTTTCATTGAAAATCAGACATATTAAATGAAACACCGTAACGATAATCATTGATTTATTTAAGAGTAATGATTGTTTTCATTTATGGTTGCGGCACGCAATTCGTTTAAATAATCATGCAAGAATATTTGTAGCCTTTCAGGTGTAATGAAGGTCTACTGGCCCAGGTACACCTGTGATTACGCACAGGAAAGCGAGTTATTTGTGTATTTAGACATGCTGTTAACTTACGTAATTAGGGAAATCGACCCCTATTGCGACTTTTCAAATACTCTGGCGCCCCTTTCCGGTTTTTATGACGACTTCAACCCCTATTTTGACTTATGCATGATAAACTATCCTACGGTGTGCAAAATTAATTAACATCTTACCCACCCCAACCACTGAGAAGCAAACACCCAATTTTATCTGTTATCTCGTTTTACTGCCCGTTTATTCCGTAACAGTATAATTGTAGTTTAAATTTTAATGTATCTGTATACCACATAATAATTTTCTTATCCGAGAAGAGAAAGTTTCTCGAGCTTGCTGACTCAATCTTTAATTTGTTATCGATATGTTATCTCCTGTTGTATTTATTACTAGTAAATTCTCAGGTTTTCATAATGAAGACAAGAAATCTATAAATAGTAAATATAATCGTTGTTTCAATACGTTTGTAAATAAATTTTTCAGAACCAAACATGATAGACGTGAACGGGAAATACAGTGTAGGCATAACTTTGCATACCTTTTTGAAAAACAAAAAGATGTAGATGCATTTCAATCTCGATATCAACTGATTATAAAACTAAACGAGTACTTCAAACTCAAAACAATTGCAAATGCAACGTACAGTTACAAAGGTCAAGAAAATGTGACAATTTATCTTGTCCTGCTTTTACAATTAAACCATTTATAAATTAAAACAATAAATTTAGTTATGAACAAAGATAATTATATGTGTATGAATATACCTGTATGTTCTCTTGTGAAGTGTAAGTAGATAGTAAATAATTAATAAATTAATTAAATTTTTATAAAGATATAGAATTTTCTTGCAATGCTGAACTAATGCGATCATGTTAAGCTCGTACATTTTATGACGTTTTAGAAAATCTATTTGCTTTACTTACAACATTTATATATGATATCTTGATGTACACACAGTCAATTAAAATTCTTGCTCGTCATAATTTTTAAATGAAGGATAGACGTATCCGTATTAAATTTATTTTACATGGGTAAGTTTGTTAATTCCTCGAAAGTGCCACTTGTAAACAGTACCGTTTAGATTTTTTTTTAGCCATACTTGCTTACATACTATTTAGTTTTTTTCTTACTGCCAACTTTCGCTTTATTAACATATTTTTCTTAATTTCTATTACTTTCAAGTGCTAATATAATTCTGAAAGTACCTAATAAATGAATATGTTCAACCAAATAATTTGGAGTAACACACATTATTTTAAGGATGCAGGGTTTAAATTTTCGTTTAAAATTTTCGTAATGGATTGGGGGGGAATTGGTTACAAATATATACCTCTTCACTTTAAAACTCATTATTTATATTCTTTTTATTAATAATTCATTATCTGTGCAAGGGAATATTCATATAGAAAATGTTTTATTCTCAAGTGATTTTTTTATATAAACGGACGGCAGTACAAATAATGTCCACAGTTGAGCGATATCAAATCTTGTTTTCACTGCACTAAATATTCGTATTAAATATAACGTGATTGGTTTTTTGAAATGTTTGATAAAAATCAACTACGGAGCGAAGAATACAGTATTAATATATGTGGATAACAATATTATTTGCAGATATTGCAGAAAATGCTCCCCTCCCGTCCCAACTGGTGAGAATGTATATTTAAATTATGGTCACATTTGTTGTTTAAAATCATGCTCGAAGTCGCATATTGTATAAGAGTGTCTTTCAACAATCGCAAATCTACCTTCCGGTTTGAATATTTGTATTCAAAGTATTGTAATACTTTAGTTGGAAGTGATGTTTCGTAATATTTGAGAATGATCGTAATAGTGCACGAACGGTTTTGGTGTGAAGCAACCAAAAGGTATTGGTTGATGTTCCATTAAGACAATATTTTTACTACAATTGAATCAACAAAATAACATTTTCTGAAAATTTTGTCACAAGAGCAACACGTTACAATGGGTACTTTAACCTGTCATAACTCTCGTTTTTTTCCCACCCTGACTTTTGCTCAACTCCTGACATATATCCTAAAATTATACTTAATGTTTGTCCCTACCTTTACAATCGTTTGAATTATAAATCCTGCTAAATATCCCTTTTAATCAATAAAATATTCAATGTACATATAGGTTATATTGTTTATATTTTTGAATAGTTTAAATGGGTTCACAATAGATTAAGATTTGCGAAAAAATGTTTCATACCGAGCTTAGTTCAAGGGGCTGGTTTATTGTACCTTTTTTCTAAAATTTAGGATTTAACCCAGCTCGCTACCTATAAGTGCTACTGTTTTCATATAAGGACCGGACCAATCTATAGATGAGAATTTTCACGGTAACGGTGCTGCTAACCCAAATCATAATTTGCTTATTCCCAAATCTTTATTTAATCTTACGATTATTTATTGCAAAGCCACCCAACATCTTGTAAGTAGCCAATTATGATCTATTCCTTCTGCAGGACCTTTTTTGTACTCTTTGAGTGTAACTACGTCGTGATCGTTGCGTATCGTACACTGAAATACCATCCATTCGTACTTATCTCATAAAGAACTATTCATTTATTACCCTTCAATTATTTTTTTAATAGTGTTTGCATAAAAGAACTCACCAGCTAATTAATTTGAAACAAAAATAACTTGCATTTCTTTTTTCATTAATGTTAAAGTAGATCTCAGGGTAAGTGCTCTTTTAATGCATATATTGTTTCTGTTATGCCAACCACTTTTTAATTATTTGGTTCCTGATAAACTCTAAACTTAGTTGATTTGCGTTGCGTTTTACTATTATCTTTGCTTCTTTGAATAAATACTTGCTCTGGACACATACGTTTCTTTTCTTTCACTCCCCCCCCCCCTCATCAGGGAATTCTTCCAATTTGGAATTACAGCCTAATAAACGCAACAAGTTAATGGCGCCATCAGGAATTTTTTAATTGTTTACGTATAAGAGAACTCGCTTACCATGAGCAGCTGTTTAGTAGTAGGACTTCCCTTCACTTTACTACCCTGACAAACAGTTTGATCAAATATTTCAGCACAGATGAACATACAATCCGTGAAAATGGTATAAGTAGTAATTGTAAAAAATGAGTATATTTAAGTATCTCTTTGCTAATAGCAAAACACTAATTGTCTGGATCAATAGCGTATCTAGGGTTTGCTAACTATGGTACATACCGTATGCGCCAATATGTTTTTGTAAATTTTTTAAAATACAGGTATCAATATCAATCAATGTCGAGGAATATCGATCAATATCGACCAATATCGATTAATATCGATCATAATCGATTAATATCGAGCATTACCGATCAATATCGATCAATATCGATCAATATAAATCCATATTAATCAATATTAAAAATCAGTTTTGTTGCATTAAGTTTGCTACACCTTAAGCTAAAAAGCCGAATATCAAATCTTACAATTTATCTTCGTGAGCTTCGTTAGCAAATCAAATTATGGCTCCAATTCTATCACAAAATTAGCGCACCTTCACCTTTGTTTTCTTTCTGCAATATTAAAAGATAATTCCTTCCATAATACACACCTTGTCTAGTTACTGAAGCGCTAAAAACCTTATTGTCGCTAATAAAATGCTTACAATAGATTCCTTTCTTTTTTTTCACCCTGACTATGTACCAAAACATTTTGAAAAAAAGTGAAACAATTTTTACTTAAAGTCCTTGTGGTGCGCTACAGAACGTCAAAAGAGTCGCGTACCGGTCTGTGCACAATATAACTCGGTTAACAAAATTTTTTTAAATTTGTTCTTGATTTTGAGATTTTTCATTGTTAGCCTACGTCCGTTGAAGGGTATTCTGATTTGTCATCTTCAAAGCGGTTTAATAACATTTAATTTATTAAATGCCTAGTTAATCTTAAATACTAAAATAATATAAAATTAGAATACGTTACAGAACGTCAAAAGAGTCGTGTACCGGTCTGTGCACAATATAACTTGGTTAACTATCGAAATATTTCTTGTAACATTATCACGGAATTTTGCAAGAGTTTATGATATACCTATACTTAAAATAAAAATAAGATTAATTTACACATCCTCTTTTCAATGTACCATAACAATTACAGTCTTTTGGTATCAACGGAAAATAATGTCTTTACAATATTTGTTATAATTTTACTAGATCTTTATTTTGTATGTGAAGTTTTTAGCTGTAAATACTTTTACCACTTTGCACTTACATTATAGTTTGATTAAATTTTGTTAAATTTGTTTTTGATTTTGAGATGTTTCATTGTTAGCCTTCGTCCGTTGGAGGGTGTTCTGATTTGTCATCTTTAAAGCGGTTTAATAACATTTAATTTATTAAATGTCTAGTTAATCAAAATAATATAAAATTAGATTACGTTACAGAACGTCAAAAGAGTCGTGTACCGATCTGTGCACAATATAACTTGGTTAACTATCGAAATTTTTCTTGTAACATTATCACGGAATTTTGCAAGAGTTTATGATATGTACTTAAAATAAAAATAAGATTAATTTACACATCCTCTTTTCAATGTATCATAACAATTACAGTCTTTTGGTAGCAACGGAAAATAATTTCTTTACAAGATTTGTTATAATTTTACTAGATCTTTATTTTATATGTCAAGTTTTTAGCTGTAAATACTTTTACCACTTTACACTTACATTATAGTTTCATTAAATTTTGTTAAATTTGTTTTTGATTTTGAGATTTTTCATTGTTAGCTTTCGTCCGTTGGAGGGTGTTCTGATTTGTCATCTTTAAAGCGGTTTAATAACATTTAATTTATTAAAAGTCTAGTTAATCAAAATAATATAAAATTAGATTACGTTACAGAACGTCAAAAGAGTCGTGTACCGGTCTGTGCACAATATAACTCGGTTAACTATCGAAATTTTTCTTGTAACATTATCACGGAATTTTGCAAGAGTTTATGATATGTACTTAAAATAAAAATAAGATTAATTTACACATCCTCTTTTCAATGTACCATAACAATTACAGTCTTTTGGTAGCAACGGAAAATAATTTCTTTACAAGATTTGTTATAATTTTACTAGATCTTTATTTTGTATGTCAAGTTTTTAGCTGTAAATACTTTTACCACTTTACACTTACATTATAGTTTCATTAAATTTTGTTAAATTTGTTTTTGATTTTGAGATTTTTCATTGTTAGCTTTCGTCCGTTGGAGGGTGTTCTGATTTGTCATCTTTAAAGCGGTTTAATAACATTTAATTTATTAAAAGTCTAGTTAATCTTTACTAAAATAATATAAAATTAGATTACGTAATTAGGTTTCAAATACCTTTAACTAATTGTTATAGAAGAATTATCTTTGCGTTTATATATTTCATAAATTAATTCAACAAACTGTTGCCATTTATTGAGGACGATTGTAGTCAAAACAATTAAATTTTGTATAAAAAAGTTAAGGGTACTCGATTGCAAACCCAGTACATAGTAACAGTGTCTAGGTGACTAGATTGGCATAGGTTTGAGTAAATTCAAATTATAGGTAACATTTTATTATGGGCAATAAATACAGAATTGAAAAAGTTATCACTCCACGAACGCACCGAATAACTGAAGTACTGTCAATATGAACATTATACTACTATAAAATTTGTGTTTGAGAACAGATAGTAATGGTCCTAATAGTGAGACTTGTGGTACCGCTTATGTAATTGGCAGCTTTCCAGACATAATATCTGTCATATAATTTTAATAACATTACGTATAGAAGCAAATTGTGTGCGATTGCACAGAAAATACGATTGTAACATAATAGCATTATAAAAATGTACTTATGGAATGCTAGACTAAAACCATATTGATTATAACTGGTAATGTTATGTTTTTCAATGAATAAACAGTGTAAAAAGCATATTCTGAAACTTTCGATAAAATTTCTTGTACTGTTATAAACAAACATCTAGGAATCTTCTTTTTTTTATTATTACAAAGTTTCCTATTTTCAGCCTATCTGGAGAAATACTTGTTACGAATGACAGATTTAAAATGTGTTTGGTGTGTTTGGTCATGTAGCTATTTTTAGAACACCGTTTAAAATATAGAACCATAATTATATAGTAGACTTGTTTAAAATTAAATTGTCCCCAACAAAAAGTTTCTATACTTTTTGTTCCAAAGTTAACAGCTTTTCAAATAATCACCAAAAGTGCCTGTAATAGTTTTACAAATGATTAAAACTTGTAAATCTGTTAAACGTCCATCATTTTTTTTCGAAAACAATACTTCACTGACGCATCCTTCGACCAAAAAATAGTAATAATTTTTACGCAAATTATGCTTAAAGTTAGGTTAACAATAAAACATAGTAACAACAGAACTGATTACATCATCTTTAATTACAGTCTTAAAGTGTGAATATTGCTACATCCTTAGTCCTAAGATATGCCTGCAATTGTACAAGTAACATCGATCTTTCTAGAATCTAGTCTAAAGATAATTATTAGTCGTTAATTTAAGTAAATTAAGAATTCTCTTCAACAGCATAAAATGTGTTTTTCTATGATACCGTGTAATCTTTATAATAATAATTGCCCCAGTTTTTTTTTAATCCTACATACACAGGGTGGCGCAATAGTGTGGCAAAGTACCATATCTTCCTTATTTTACAAAATAAAAACAAACTGTTGATATAAAAGTTATAAGTGAACATGCGGTCGGAAAATGTTTAAGTTTGAAGAAAAACATGGTTCCATAACATGCGATAAAACTTTCAAAGCACGTTTGTTACTTTAACAAAAAGTGGCACAACAGAAGACAAAGGGGTGCTTAAGTGCCTCATTGGACGCACTTAGGAATATTCAAATTCATTTTTCTTGGAATTTGGGAAACCCCGTATTTAGGTATCCTATATTGTTGAGATTTTAATCCTCTGCAACTTTTGTTAAAGTAGCATTATGCTCATTCCCTTTAGTTTTGGCGGAATACTCATTTCTTTATCACATTTGCGAAAAAACATGCTACGTCTATTGATAATTTCATTTAAATTTATTAATACACTGTGTAATATAGATATTTATTTACCTAATTAAATGTTCAAAGTGTCTGCCATTTTCTTGAATACAAAGTTCAAGATGTCTCTCAAAAGCATCACTTAAATTTCCAGTTTTCCATGAAAGCCATTGACAAATTTTAATCGTCAAATTTACTATTTATTTATTTAGCTATCACTTGTAACAAGGTTGTAATAAATTTAAATTGGAACATTTCACAATCCGAGATGGTTGATATGATTTTCGTGTTGGGTGCTAGTGACAAAAATGCACTATTGGCTAAAAAATTGTATCAGGAACGATATCCCGCGAGAAGACAACCTGAGAAAAGGGCATTTGTAAAGGTTATGGAACGGTTTGAGAGGATTGGAAGTGTGGCACACGACAAAGTTAATAGACAAAAACCATCAAGAAATGGAGAAAACGAACTAAATATTCTCTTAGCAGTGAATGAAAACCCACATATTAGTCAAAGGCAGATATCGCAGCAGGTCGATGTTGATCGAAGAACCGTTCAGCGCATCCTGAAAGTCAATAAAATGCATCCCTACCATATACAATTACTTCAAGAATTACATGCTAGAGTTCTGTCTGTGGGCTCAAAACAAAATTCGGGTACAAAGAGATGTTTCTCATTTGATGTTGCTACTTTTCGCTGAAACGATAAAGTTAACAGGCACGACTTTCATTATTATGCAACAAATAATCCACATTTTTGTAAAACCGGTGGTCCATACTTTTTTGTGCAGAGTAACAGGAAAAATGTATTTGGATTTTTTGTAGAATCATCTGCCTGGCTTCTTTGCTCAAAAAGCAATTGAATTTCCACAGGAAATGCGGTTTCTTCACGATGGGGCACCGGTCCATAATACAAGGTCGATCATCAATTTTTTAACCGCAACATACCATAAGCGTTGGATTGGAAGGGGCGGACTTATCGCCTGGCCGCCTAGGTCGCCAGATTTGACGAAAATTGATTTTTCTATATGGGCATTTGTTAAAGAAAAAGTTTACAAAATACCCCCGACTACAAGGAAGCATGAAAATTCGAATAAGAAATTGTTTTCGCAGTATAACTGTTGAAATGTGTCGAAATCTAGGTGATGCTTTTGAGAGACGTCTTGAACTTTGTATTCAAGAAAATGACAGACACTTTGAACATTTAATTAGGTAAATGTCTATATTGCACAGTGTATTAATACATTTAAATTAAACCTTCAATAGACGTAGCATGTTTTTTTGCAAATGTATTAAAGAAATGAGTATTGTATTCCGCCAAATCTAATGGGGATGAGTATAACTTTCATACAAACAGTTTTTTTTTATTTTGTAGAATATGGAAGATATGGTACTGTCACACTATTGCGCCACCCTATATGTATTCACCAACTTTCCATTCTACATTTATGCCATGAAAACATTACCTAATATTCAATAAATTATAAATTATTTTAATTCGTAATATTATAACAACGCAGTCATAACTTCCGTTTTCAAATGAAATCACTTAAGCTAATCACTCATTGTTATACATTTTAAATATACTCCGGTTTGCAGACAAGAAATAATAAATCTTTGTACTTCTAGACGCAAATAATACCTTCTAGCTAAATGCAATACAACAAAATAACCACCTGTCGTGTTATTTAAAATTCCTAAGGCTTGCTACAATAGAATGATAAAATGTCTGGCATAACAATCATACTACTTTTAAATTATTGCATCTAGCCATATATTAATATTTTCATTCGGTGTGTTTTGATAATAAATACCACCTATATGGAAATAACCAAAAGAAATGGGCCTTTTCTAGTATATGCGATTTACTACCTAGATAAAACGTTACGAAACACAAGTTGTCTAAAAGTTTATTGTGCAATGATTGTAATAGGTAACGTAATTGATATAAATCAAAAACACTGGTTTGATCTCACTACAGATTTACTTCATCAGTGACAATCAGTTTTATGGTTAAAAATGTTCTGTTGCTAATTCAATTAAAATATTTTAGATTTCTTAAGATATCTAAATGCAGCAATATTGTTAACTTTACACGGAAATTACAATCCACCGTTAATTAATTGGTTTCTTTAATAACACGCTTAATTAAAGGTCTCACAATGAAAGTCGCATTTGTAAATGTAGAATTGATAAAAACCAAAAATTAGGTTATAATACAGTTATGAGTGTGATGTATTACTATTAAAACTAAGTTGTACTGTAAAATGCTATGAATTAGACCCGGATACAAATATGGATAACTTCTTATTTTGCCACATAATAAGTCTTTGTATGCATGTAATAGAACCACAACTTGCAATTATGGTTCAATCATGCACAAAAAATTTGTATAAATTACAATATAAATTTTAGCCGTATTAACAATAATGTGGACGAGATACAATCATTGAGTCAGGATACCTTTATATAATAATTTCAAAACCTTCCCCATACGCTTATAATAATAATAAAATATTATTAAACTGCTACATGTGTCGAAAATACAATTCAATTATGCGCTAGCACTAGCATATTTCCCACCCAATGCGGGGCCTTATCGTAGCATTGAATCATATATTACAAACATGGAAGATGACCTATCAGAAATAATAAGCGAAGAGATGACATGATTACTGAGGAATTCTCCAAAAAAGGAACTTAACTGGAAAAGAAACAAATGCACTAAAAACGTCGAAGAAAAACACCAAGACAAAAAAAATGCTACAATCGTTATGGATGCCGAAAACTACAATGGTACGACAATCTTTTACAAGACTCGGTATACCACAGATCACAATGGTCCTACAACACAAAACAAAACTTACACCATGTGAGAAGTCATTGAAATTCCAGAAATTCTATGAATTGCCAAAGATTCACAAATATGGGGCACCACTAAGGTCGACAGAGATTTCAAGCGAATCACCTTAAAAATATCTTGCACGATATGTCGCCAACATTCACTGGCTCCGTTCAGAACAGTGAAAAAATCGCTTAAGCGTTTTAAAAAGAACAAATCGACCAGCCTCTACCGCCATCCTTATCACGATGCCGGGTAGAGCGCACGAGCCTCAGAGCTACTGTTACCGCGCTGCCCAGTAACATAGTACCCACCATTGGACGGAGCACCGTCACCGAACAACGCACCTTGCAGCCAGGACAACAACAGGAAGAGAAGAAAGAAGAAGACAGAAGAGATTCTGGCTACCGCAACTCTAGTAACCACGCCACCGATGCAAGACGCAACAGAGTCATCGCCCGATGAAGAATTCCGGATGCAGAAGAAGAAGGCTAAAGCAGCGTTGGACCGACAAAGCCCACACCGACCGCCAACGCGTACGGGGCCCTTGCAGACACCACGGACCGCGTGGAAGCTATGGAAGCCACCGTTACCAGGGAGAGGGTGCCGGCGGTAATCCTTAGCTAGAAGGAGAACTGGGTCATCTTCTCTTGAGAATTGGACCGGCGAGAGATCGCCTTCACCCGAGCGAAGGCAATCAGCGATGGATTCAAGATACAGCCTGCCACAGTCAAGGTTCATGACAGGCTAATGCGGTATATGGATAGGCGTGGTATCATACCTATCAAGCAACTACCAAAAACCTAAAAGAACGCGGTATTAATCCATTTTCTTGTTTCAGGATGAAGAAGCAAGGAAGACCGATCCCGATTATGCTGGTGACGCTCCAACAGAAGAGGAAGCAAGGAAGATCCGACAGATTGAGTACGTGGTACGGCTTCGTGTCTTCATCGAAGACTTGAGGCGGAAATCCGGCATAGGAAAGTGTCACTGGTGCCAGGGATTCCGTCACATACAGCGTTGCTGTAGAGCGGCGGCACGCTGGGTCAAGTGCGCAATCACGACTCCAACGATTGCGCTAAACCCCGTGCCGACCGGGGTAAGTGCGTGAACTGCGGTGGTGATTACTCTGGCAACTTACTGGGATGTCTAAAGTTCCCACGTCTCCCGTAGCCCCAGCTGAAGTAGACCCTTGCACCACGTCAACAGCCACAGAAGAGGATGCCGCCGACAGCAACATCCTCTCAACACCGAACCGGCGTTAGATACCCCAAAGCGATGGTTAGCGGAAGCGAGAAGGCGCAAGTACCGAATGTGGTTACAGCTGCAGTCAAGAAAGCGCCCGCTCCACCCGCTTTAGGGCTCGACACCATTGTAGGCTTCCTTGAAGGCTTAGATTTGCCGAAGTCCCTACCTGTCACCCGCAAGATGGCAGCGGTACTAGCTAAGGCGCAATCTACGACTGACCTGTGGGGAGTGATCCTTCGCACGGTTATGAGGTATGTGTCCATTTTGGGTAAACACTCGTCGGAACGGTGAAGAGACGGGATACCTCGAATAAGTATGGACTATTACCTGTCCTAAACCTAACCTCCTAATTGTTCTTTACCGCCTCACGACAGAGAAACTCCATCCCACTACTGCACAACAATAGCACCCCTATCGTTATACAGACAACAATGACGACTAAACTAATACGTTTTTCTTTTTATTCCAGAAATCCCAGGCAACAGCACCACATACATTATTCGAGAGACAACGGGACAGTCCATTCATCACCAATACTACAGCTACAACTCCCACACAACGATCATCTTTTTTTTTGAACCAAAAACTACACAACACGATGTCAACAGGCATAACAACATCATGCAACCCAACAATCACACAACCCACGCGCTGAAGAGGACGAAGACTCCTGAACAGCGCAACTCCAACAAAAACACTACTTTGTTTATTATATTTAATTTGAGTGTAATAGTATTCAATTATTTATTTATGAATTGTTAATTCTCTAAATTTTAATAAACTCTGTTGAATTGAATTGAACGTCGCCAAACAGTTGCAACCTTACCCCGAAAAGTCAGAGTCATACAGCAAAGACTTCAGGTACTTCCTAGACTTAATTAAAAAGGAAATACTCAACCAAGGCCGATTTATTACTTAGATGTTAGATGTCGCGTCACTAATCACTAGCATACTGATCAAGGAAACAATCGATATAATTAAAACAAAGTACCATCCGCAGGAAGCCATCATCAGCCTACGTGAACACTTACTAAGGAAGTCAGTGGTATAGGCAAACCGAAGAAGCGCCGAATGGATTACCACTATTTCTTGTATTAGTCAATTTATTTATAAACCATCTAAAAGAACGAGCAATGAAGACGTCAGGTCACACATCTAAGTTATGCTTAAGATATTTGGACAAAACATAATCTAAGCACACAGACAAGAAGAATGAGGAAGAAGTTTATAGTGAAAATAGACGACAATCGAATGCTCTGAAGAAGAACAACTAAGACAAACATTTCATAGAAAATTCACCCACACCAACAAATACCTGAATGTTATTATCACACAGCACAACTACGGGCGACGGTCAAAACACAAGCAGCTGTCATACATAATGAAAAAAAAGCGCTAAAGTCAGCTTTACTACAAGACCGATTGATCCAAAAAAACTATTCAAAAGGCGAAGCAATCAGTGATAAAAGGCGAGAAGAGAAAGAGTAGGCGCAACAAACAAAGTATTCCTAGGATACATAAAGGGAACAATAGACGGGGATATCAGAAATCTAAAAAAAACACAACACTAAAACGCACGAAAAAATTGAAACCGTACTACCTAAACCCAAAAACCAAAATCAATTTAGAATATTGGGGAATACATAACATTCCATGTGAAGAATGTGGCATGGGCCAAACAAGCGAACGAATCACTACTAGGCTGGAGGAACAGTAGTTAGCAGTAAGGAAAAATACACATCATCTTTGGCGCAACATGATGTCAATTTCAATTAGACAAAGAGATTTTACACGTTTGAACTAGTTTTTATGGAGACTTCTGCCGGATAGTGCTACAAGAACCAAATAAGGACATTGTAACCAAATTTCAAAGCGGTCGAAAGTTGAGAATCGTTTGGTGCATAGGTTGCTGAAGACGACATAGCAATAACATTTTTTCAAAAATTGAACCCCTCCCTAGTCCTTTTTTCTCCCTTTGTAGTGAATACGCACAGAAATTTTTATTATGTAATGGAAAAAAGTGGGCGATAACTGATGAAAATGCGTATTATAAAATTGATGACACATATTCATGTTTTGTCACATATAAAATTTAAGAAAACGAAAAATAAACCTCCAAAAGTGGAATTAAGGCGCTTCAAATAGTTAATTTTAGGTTCATACTTCGATATATGCAATCGGATCCATTTTCATAGGGACGTAATTAGTAAAATTATAATAAAAAGTGTCAAACCCAACACTAATTAAAAAAAATGCTACTTACATGTTTTGACACTTAAAATTTTGTGCCGTTATCAAAGACTCTATAACTAATAAAGTTAAAATAACTCTAAAAAACTGATATGTAAATCATGTTATTGGACTTACATATAATATGCTTACAAGTAGCAAAGTAACAAAGTATAAATATATAAATATTATTAACAATTAAAGAAGCCATGAAAAATGTCAAAAAACTAGACTAAAACGTAAAAATTACGATGTCATTTTAACTAAACCAATAACAATAAATGCGAATTTATTTATGCAAGCCGGGTATCTTTTTGATAAAAGGTGAACATTCTAATCTCATTAAACAAATACAGTTCTTATTTTGTTAAATAATAATGTTTTGTTTTGTGTTTATTAAAACAAAGGGTATTATTTAGATGGAACGGAACTTTTAAAGCCACATTTAAGTTTTTAAATTGTTTATCAATTAAATTTGATACATGACCTAAGTAAGGGATTAAATCATATATATTTACATTGGACATGAAATAAAACGTCGCTTAAATGACCACCGAAGGTTTGCTAACATACTCCTTCAATGGCATTTAGGGAAACTGTTTGGCGTAAGGTCCGCTGGATTTCCCGTATTTCATGTTCAATTTCTTCTTTGAGATGTTGAATCGTCTCAGAGTAATTAGCACAGAACTTAATTTAAAAAAAAACCCAGAGGAAGAAACCCAAACAAACGTTAAATCGCAACTTCTTAAGGAACGGCTTTGGTCTCTAAAACGAGAGATGACAGGACATGAAAACTTCGTCTGCACGTTTGCATGCGACGCCATCCTGTTGAATTACATCTCAGATAAGTCGATTCCATCCAATTCCTTGCCAAAAGCAGCATCCCTTGGTCAGAAACGAAGGCCGCTTGATAATGTTGAAAAAAGTACGGTCCCAAAGAGTTTAGTGTGTTAACATAGCCGTGGAGGTGAAAATGAGCCCCATGACTAAAAATAATTTTCTTACATTATCAACTGGAAGTTATTCTAAGATCCAGTTACAGAAGCTTTACGATGTCTATTGTTAGTTCCAGTACTTGTGTCAGTTGGATTTTGTAAGCACGAAAGTACGAATCTAAGCTTTGCTGGGGAATACTGTGGTGAAGCTTTAATTTCTGATAGCTATGTAGAATGGAAGTGTTTGGTTGTTCTACCACATTTATTCACAGATATGATCTTTTCAGCCGATCTCTTGCGGCGATGACGCGTAAAACATCTCTCGTCTTTCAAATCAAAACGTCTGCTCAAATTTCTTGACGGAAGATGATGGCGCACCAAAATGATTGCGTAACTTGCAAATCGTCGAAGTAAAATTCTCTCTATTGTTGTACTGTACTTGCACTATTAAATGACGTTTTTTTGTAAATTGTAACGCGTCATTTTCCGAAACGTCAAGCTAAGTGAAAAGTATGGCTAACTAACAATTAGCAATAAAAAAATTGCGTGTGACAAAATTAATGTTCTTGTTGAAACAACCTTCATAAAGGAGGTTGATGGATATAAATACATCAATGCGTCAGTATACTAATGGGATATTGTGGCTTTGGAAGATGTCTGAACGTTTCAATTGTTAAATTGAGTGAACAATTATGGTATAAGCGTTAGAAACCGATCGAGCAGGTGGGTCTGTGGTAACACGTAGCATTCGGGAGGTAATGGGTCCGATTCCTGTTCTCGTCTACTCTTTGTGAGCTCTTTTCAGGGGGTTTTCCTCATACTCAGCTACGGTTGATCACTGCGTATACGCGATCGTGCTTGTGCGCTTTATTTTTACTAGGGTAATAAACAAATAAGTTAACGAGACGTCTATATTCAACAACAAGTGGTACAAGAATAATATTTTTCTTAACCATAACCTTACCCTTACAACTTAGGGTGTTGCGCATGGCAACTTGAACATACACCCCCCCCCCCTCTTGAAAGGCGTATCCTTTCAACAAAATATTATAATGACATGATAGTTAATAATGTGCATCAATGGATTTTCATAGTTTACAACTACAACTAACAAGTAACACAATAATACAGACTATTTTCATTATTATTTCTACATTAAATGAATTAACACCTTCTTAATCCAATTTTGAAGGTTGTTCAATATCTATAGGTAAAATACACAAGTTCACCACGGCTCGTTTATTGAAACCACTAGCACTTCTCACTGTTACTACTCTGACAACTTGATCTTCTCCTGGATGTACGGCTACGACCCGTCTATACTCAACAAGTGGTACAAGAATAATATTTTTCTTAACCATAGTCTTACCCTTACAACTTAGGGTGTTGCGCATGGGAACTTGAACAGTGCTTAATATAAATAAATGCAAAGGCACTGATAATATTTCATAGTTCTCTATACATGATCTTGGCAAATTTCAGAGTATCGTTTTAAATAATTACGTATATAAAAATAAATAATAAGTATCAATTAAATAAAAAATATATGGATTATTAAAACAAAGAAGTTTCAAGTCATCATGAAATTAATACATATAGTTGTACGAAGTACAATTTTAATACATGGCGTTATGTTAGCTTATATTAAAAAAAACTAGCGTACTAAAGGCGTAATATTTAACTTCAGATGATATGGGTGTCTAAATATTGCTAAGTCATGCGTCTCATCATTTACACACTTGTCTATCTTGAAGATATGATTAAACGTAATAGAACTGTAATTTAAAATTTTTGCTACTATAACATATAAATGAACAACTACATAGATGTGAAATCAGTTAAAAACAATTTTGTGATTTACACTTATAAAAACGCTTTAAGTGTATCATTTCACATAAACTTGCCTTATCAAGCGAATAATGGAAAAAGCTTAGAAATAGTAGTAAAGTTTACAACTTCGATAAAAACAGCAATAAATAATGTACTAAACATAAAAGAATAAATTCTGCAACACCTGTTTGTGAAAAGTTGAGGAAATACTTATGCAAAATTCAAAATTTTCAATAGAACTGTATTTAAAATATTTATATACAGTGTAGTTATTTTTCATTATTTGTATGGGGATCTCGGAAACCATAAGAGTTAAACATTTGCTTAAATGGGGAAAGATTTGTTTCTTCAGAAGACTAATCAAGATACGCTTTTGTTGATTTAAGAAAATGCATGGCTTAATAGATATTTTTAAAAAAGCAAGATTCTCCAAAATCGCTTCAGCGCTTTAATTCGTTTATTTCTAAAGATAGATAAAAATTGTTCAAATACAATTTGTAAATCATTTTGTGCCGAATAACGTCACCGTACTAGTTTTCTAATTTCGCTTAGCATTTTGAAGTTATGATGCAATCAATTTTTTTTTAATGGAAACTATAGTTGGCTATGACTATATTTTAATAGTGCATTTTTTCTTATTGTAATGATGTAAGGGTTGTGTCACTTATTTTAATAAATAAATGCACAATACACGTTTTTCTATTATTAGGTTTTTCTAAAATCATATCACAGTCTACGGTAGGGTTAGGCTCTCCATAATTATACAGCGATATTTTTACCTTCCGACCTACATGTACATAATATGTAGGAATAGAAGGTTATGCAATCGATTTTTTTTACTTGCGCTAAATCGACTTATCACATCATTTTATAAGGTCTAACAGAGTTTCGCCACGGTGTCTGTTTGTGTGTGTGTGTGTAGATGTATGTTAGTATCCACGATAACTCCAAACCGATAACACGTACGAACTTCAAATTTCGTATTTAAGCTTGTTGTCATTTCACCTGGAGCTGATTAGATTTTGCCAGAAATTCAGCGACGGAGCAGGTGATTTTTATGAATTATTTCTGAAACAGCTGTAAATTTCAAAGATGTAAAAATACCAATATAAAGGATGGCCCAATAATGCGTGGTTGGAAGATTGTGGGTTTATTGAGGAATATTTCTAAAGTTTGTTGATGGGATGTGGTGGGGTATCCTTAAGGCTACAAACCTAAATATTTTCACTTGAATCGCAAAGTTTATACAGGGCGATTTATATCAAAGTTACATTTTTTTTAATAGAACCCCCTATATATTATTGCGTATTTGGATTCCTTGGTCAATCCTAGTGCGACTTTATGTATCACACATACCACCTAAAGCGAATTGTTTAGCCGCAATTCGTCATTTTTACATAAAGTAGATGTCTGAAAAAAAACTAAATATTGCTGTGATCATAAACCTTAGAAAATCATGACTCTGTGATGTTACTAGGCATGAAATGTACTAGCATTGAGTAATGATGTAGTAAATGGTACTAGTGTAAACCGGATTCTCAAATTCGAATTCTTCTTGTGTTAAGGGTAATTACTTTGTCAATTTAGAAAACTTCAATCAATGGTAACTTGATTTTTTCAAATGGAACGGCCATTTCTTCATTTTTGCATCAAATGCGGAAATTTTTTATCTTTCTAACGATATAAATTAGTCGGTAGATTTCTTTTAATTTCACAATTTCTGATTAATTTGGTGTATTTTTCTATTTTTATTTTGTATTATCTAGTCACCCATGAAAAATAAACAAAAAACTATTCACATTCTAAAACATTATTTATTAAGTAGAAAAACACATAAACACAAAAACAAAATTACGAACTAAAATAAAAATAAAAATTATTTTAATAAATGTTCAAAATGTCTACCACCTTGTTCTAAACAAATTTTAATTCTGCGACGAAAATATTTTTTAACCCTATTTAACACCACTGGGTTAATAGTTACAAAAACGTTTCGGATTCTATTTTTCATATCTTCGGCAGTGGTGGGGTGGTTAACAAATGGAACGGCCATCTATTTCATTTTTGCATCAAATGTGGAATTCTTTTACCTTTCTAACGATATAAATTAGTCGGTATCTATCTTCGGTAGATTTCTTTTAATTTGACAATTTCTGATTAATTTGCTGTATTTTGCTATTTTTATTTTGTATTATCTAGTAACCCGTGGAAAATAAAAAAAAACAGCCCAACCACTGCCGAAGATATGAAAATAGAATCCGAAACGTTTTTGTACAAAATAAAAATAGAAAAATACAGCAAATTAATCGAAATTGTGAAATTAAAAGAAATCTACCGAAGATAGATACCGACTAATTTATATCGTTAGAAGGTAAAAAATTTCAGCATTTGATGCAAAAATGAAAAAAATGGCCGTTCCATTTGAAAAAATCAAGTTAACATTGATTGAAATTTTCTGAATTGACAAAGTAATTTCCCTAAGCACAAGGGGAATTCGAATTTGAGAATCCTGTTTACACTAGTACATTTCATGTCTAATAACATCACAGTCATGATCTTTTAAGTTTTGTGATCACAGCGATATTTTTTACTTTTTGTAAAAATTATGAATTGCGGCTAAACTATTCGTTTTAGTTACTATGTCTGATACATAAAGTCGCACTAGAATTGATCAGGGAATCCAAATATGCAATAATATACAGGGGGTTCCATTAAAAAAAATTTTACTTTGATATAAATCGCCCTGTATACACTTTGTGATTCAAGTGAAAATATTTTAGGTTTTCCATCAACAAACTTTAAAAATTCTTTAATAAACCCAGAATCTTCCACCCACGCGCTATTGGGCCACCCTGTATAGAGCTGAAATGTACCCATTAATTATATTCTATATCATTTTTAAAGAAAATTTAATTTTATAAAGTTTCCTAATATAAGGAAAACTAAGTCTAAAAATTATTTAAAAATGATTGCAAACGCTTAAACCGTATTATTGATATTTTATAGAAAAGAGCGGCTTTGGAAGTTTGTAGTTAACATCTACAAGGTGTTTCTAAATTCATGCGAAAAAATCCAGGAGGTGATTGCCTGTATGAAATTATGATGGGTCTTTCCTATAACAAAATTTCCTCAGCCCACCCCCTTCCGAGATATCGCCCCTAAAAGGTGGTGCGTAAAATTGAGTTTTAATTTTATTTCTCAAATTTAATTAATGATGGAAACTTAACATTTTGTAATTCTCGTACACTCGCAAAGGACTAACCACCGGTATTTTTTCAACATTCCTGTTACATTATAAAGGAATGAAATTAGCAACTCTTACTTTATTTAACATGAAAGATTTTTTGGAGATTGAGTTTTGTTAAATAAAAATGTTACTTAAAATCCCTGTTTATTTAAAAACATTTCTTAATCTTAAGGTTTTTTTCCTAGAACCAGTAGATTCGGAGAAAAAAAAATACAATACCATGATTTTTATTCTTTATTAAATAATAAACTATGTATTGAGAGTGTAAAACAGTAAAAATGTAAAATGCAAGAATAAAATACGATTCATAATAAATGTTGAAAAAATACGGGTGGTTACTCCTTTGCGAGTGCACGGAAATTACAAAATTTCAAGTTTCCATATTTACTTAAATTTGAGAACAAAAATAAAAACTCAATTTCACTCACAACCTTTTACGGGTTATATCTCGGAAGGGGGTGGTCTGAGGAAATTTTGTTTTAGGAAAGACCCATCACAATCTTTTTTGCATGAATTTAGAAACACCCTGTATATGTCTATTAACCTCTATCTGACATGAAGTTTTAAATGTCCATCTGTCATAGATCATTGTTTTTGTTTTTCAATGTTGCCTATTTTCGTTATGCTAAAAATTATGATTATTCTCCGTTTAACGAACAAATTCAGTAAGTCCTCCTCCCACGAGTTAGCGCAAATTTAAATGGCACATTTCTATTGGTTAGCCGGGTTCACATAACCACGAAAAATTTTGTATTATATTAACCTATAAATGTCAAAGTAATTTGTCATTTAGCATTTGTGTTTTCATTCTTTATTTTGGTTAAAGCTTTTGCTCTAGCACTTTTCATTTTCAAAAACAGTATTTTTCAATACTAGCTACAATTTTGTAGCGTATTAGCAAATAATTACATTTATTATGGATCAACGAAATCTTTCGCCCCCGAAAAAACGTCCAGCCAGGCATTTTCCGTTGACGAAAAGGAGCGAATCTTAAACATTTTTAAAGTTTGTGTTGAAGAAAACCCAAATAACAGCAACACTGAAAATGTTACATTTACAGCAAAAGCAGCAGGTAACATAATAACTTTATAAAACATATTTTATTCATTACTTTATCATTTTAGATATTACAGATGAAAGTGTGCACAACATTCTACGTGAGTACAAGCAAACACGTGTTACATCCTCCGACTGTGTACCACCGAAAACGAGCTATTTTGGACAACATTGATGACGAAACTAAAAGTAATCTTAGGCGTGTAGTCCATTCCTTCTTTAAACAAAACGATACACCTACTGTAAATAAAATTGTGGCCGCTATTGGTGAGCACGATGAGATGCTTCAATTAAAAAGGGTACATTAAGAACCTTGTTGAATGAAATTAGCTTTAAGTGAGTAAAGTAATAAATTATCTCTAACATAAATTATACTTTATTTTGAAATATAGGTATTCCAAGAGATCAAGAAATAGTTTCCTTAAAGAAAAATCCGAGATAGTTGCGTGGAGGCGACGTCATCTATAACAAATTAGAAAATACAGAGAAGAAGGAAAAAAGGTTCATTTCTTAGACGAGACTTGGGTTAATGCTGGCCATACAGTAAGCAAACTATGGAAAGATACAACGATCTTGACATAGAGGCAAGCGTTTGTTAATGGATTAACAACAGGGTTACGGGATCCATCGGGAAAAAGAAAACGCCTTATCGTTCTCCACATTGGTTCCGAGGATGGTTTTGTTGATGATGGTTTGCTGTTGTTCGAGTCCAAGAAATCTGGCGATTTTCATGAAGAAATGACAGCTGCTGTTTTTGAAAAATTCTTGGACGTTTAGACAAAAACGCTGTTATAGTGTTAGATAACGCTACCATAGCAGAAAGATCGACAAAAATCCAAATGTAGGATCAAAAAAAGCTGACATTCAGGAATTGCTAACCAGCAACTCCATTGATTAGGAACCAGATATGATAAAAGACGAACTTCTCGACCTTGTCAGAAAAGCTGTTATTGCTCCTAAATTAGTTGTCGATGAGATTAACACAGAATCATACTGTATTGCGTTTACCTCGATATCATTGCGAATTAAACCCAATCGAACTGATATTGGCACAAATCAAGGGTGAAATTACGAGGAACAATAAAACATTTAAAATCGCAGATGTGCACCAATTATTCTGCACCGCTGTTGCAAACGTAACGTCAGATAATCGTAAAAATGCCATTAGACACGTGCAAGCTGTGAAAGAAAATATGTAGCAATTGGATATCACTATAGAAGTTCTAGTGGAGCCGTTGATCATCCAGTTAGGCGATAACTCTTCTTCATCAGACTCCGAACAAGACTGACCTGTTGTGCTTTATTTACAGACTTAGTAAAAAATACAAATGCAGCTACAGGAAGAATTGTGAATTAAGGCACTACTTATGATAAAGTTTTTGTGACAATTATTAAAGAATAAAGGGGGTTTTCTCAACTGTAACATAATTGCATTTTGCAGTTTGTTTAGATAAACACTTGTGACATCGACAAGGAGTTGGCTTATAAATTCCTATAAAAATAAAATGTAAGCTTAAAGTTCTATTCATTTACTATTTACCTGCCCGACTTATGGCCTTTTCTAAACAAATAAATTAATGTTATTCTTCGATTTCCAGAATACGTGCCCTGGCGATTTGACTTGACTTCATATGAGATTTGACAGATCAGTAAACATTAACGAGTTATGTACAGCATATCAACATTCCCATAGACTAAAGATGCTTGTTTTCAAACCGTATTAAAATCGATTCAATGGTGACAGAGAATTTTGATTCGTAAAAATGTGTGATTTTAAAATATTTATATTTCTAAATATGTTTATTATTTAATTACTGTTAAAACTACATAATTATACATTTTAGGGACTACAATAATTCATATGCATACATTAAAGAACCGTTGAATGTAATTGAACCACTATATTACCCAGAAAGTAATTTCTTGATGGTTGTAAACAAGGCCTATGCGCAGTTAGTAGCACGCACCTACAAATTTGTAGGAGGAGCATTTACTGAATCTGTTCGTTAAACGGAGTATAGTAACATAATTTTATTTCTTTTAATTTCCACTTTGTAGATTGGAAGACCATGTATTGTTCCACATCAGATATTTTACGATATAGGGTTAGACCTTTTACTATATAGCAAAAGAAAATTCCCAGATTCTGGACCGGATTCTCATTCTTTTATTATTGTTTTGTTTAAAAAATATGTTAATGGACTATATAAAATATAAAATTAAATAAGCAGGAAGTGTACAATGAAACTAATATTACGTAATATTTTCAATATTTTATCTAAGGTGCCAAATTAAGAAATGACACAATCGGTAGATCAGAAATGGTTAATTGTGCAACTTTAGGAAAGGATATTGCCAAGAGAAATTGTTGTAAATTATTTTGCAGTTTCTGTGCTGACCGCTAGAGGGTGTAAAGTAAATACAAACTTTAAACTCAATTTTGTTTCTAAAATCTGCCAGTGTATGATATATCAAAGATAAAGGGTTTATAATCTCTAAGTATTTTGTCATACTTCTTTGTCTACCGCTTCCAATAAAGATAAGAGGCATGTCTAAAGGGTAGAGGGTCAGCCTGGAAAGTACCATCCATCTTAACATGAACTTCATTTTCTCATCTCAGTAAAGGCTGCTAGCCACTTTTTCTTTATCCTTAATAAATCCATTCTCATACTATTGTATTCTTCTTGTCTACGCCACTGTAATCTTCATATCGGATTGAAAGTTCACAATTAACAAAAATATGATTGCGGTTCTAGGGTAAAATATTTTGGACAAAAAATTCTGCTCCGTTCGGATGTCCGGGTGGGTAGGATCCAAACCATCTCGGTCATCGAAAGTAATCACTTGTCGATCCATTATTGTAATACCCATGGTATGAGGCCTATTCTTAATGATGTTCACCAACATCTTGAATCATTACAACCTGATATTTGGTTTCTATCTGAAATACAAGTCTCCTCTGAAAACTCTGACTCACCCGACCTTTCCTCAATACGATCTTCACTTTCGATACAACGGAGGAGTGGGTCTGTTAAGGGCAAAATCGCTTGTTTGGAGAATAAAAAAATCGACGTGGTTTCGGTCCTAAATTTGTGAAATTCTACTGTTACATCTATACCTCTCGCAATGACAGCATCTTTCAAGAGTTCTTGGATCACCTTAGTTTGAAAGTTGTCTTAATTTCGATCTTGCGATAATTCATTTCCGGAAAATTTCAATGTTCAAAACTTTAATTGGTTTTAATCTTCATCTACCACTAATTGTTCATAGTGCTATCTCATGGTATCTCACACAAATGATATTCCAACCTGATAGAACCCAAGATAACGCTAAGCATACTCCATACCTTCTAGACGTCCTCAAACCTAGTTGTTCATAAAACATCAGTTATTTCCCAACTATATTTATGGACCAATAGGTAATAGAAATGTCTTCTATTGTCGAAAATTGCTGTATTGTTCACAACACTGATAGATCCTATATACAGCTAAATGGAGTTATCTCCATGGTTTTACAATTATTACAGTTTTCTAAATATTTTTGTTAATATATCTGGTGTAAAAAAGATATGGACATTCAGCTTTATCTTCACGAAAATAACGTCCAGCAAATTCTGCAAGCCATTAAAACGTTTATTTTCTTGAAGGTGTACCATCAACTTGTTACACGTCCAATCCGCACTAGGCGTCGCGTATGCTTACATTAGTAAGGGGTTTATCAAGCCAGCTACAGTGGAAATGGGCGGGGTCGAGATAAGGAGTAAAATGATTGAATAATAAGCTCAAATACCTTACACTTACCTTAAATTCATAACTTATACAGCTCAGTCCGGGAAAGATGTCTCTTGGTGCCACCACAATCTTAAATTTTACTAAAATAAATCGTCTTAGGCGAGATGGTAAATTAACCCTATTTGATTGTGGAAGACAGGATTGCAGCCTACTCAGTAAATTCATACACTAATTTCTTAAAGTCAAACACACTTCCAAACAAATCGTCTCAAAAGTCCAGAAAATTTAGTGATACACGGGTAGTTATAACTTACTGAACACATCCTGTATAAATGGAAACTCCAATTCATAAAAATAAAACATTAGATTATGTAGTTTTTAAAATGTCACTCGTATATCTATAAATTTATATTTCTAACCGTTATAAAACTTTTGAATTAAATAAATATTCCCAATTTAGAAAATTCTAAACAAAATAAACGAAATCGGTTTAACAATGATTTATCTAAAAAAAATTTTCGTTAATTGCTGAATAATTCATCGTTAGAATGATTAGTGCTGGTATCATCAATAAAATCATTATATTTTATTAATACTTTATCTTTAAAATCGTATTTAAACATTCATTAATATGTTTAAACTTTAATACTCCAAAACTATAACTTGTGCTCAATTAAAAAAAAAATGCTTTGTTAGTAGTGTTCTGCTTCAATATTTCAATGCTAAAATGACATTTTGTGATCGATCTGGCTCATTACGCAATTTCTAATCAATCCTTAAATTCGAAAATATGCAAAGACTAATTTCGCTTATCAGGATGTGTAACCAGTTAGGCACACAATTGACACAAATAAACGACAAAGTAAATTAAACAGTGGATGTATATTGACGAATTCTGCATGTAAATTATATATATAGCGTGGTTAACAAAAACCATTATAAATACGTTAAGATTAAAAGTTAACTAAAAACAACCAAATAATTAAAGTTCGATTACCTTTTGAATGAATGAACCGTAATTAATGCAACAATAACAGGAAAGGAAAGAAATGTATACTTAAAAGATAATGGTGCTCGTCTTGGTTCAATAAAATTTTTACATCTAATCCTTACTTATTACATCAATTAATCATTTTCCAGTGCGGTAATTGTGGTCCATATCGTCTGCTTCCGGTAATCCTTTTAAAATTCTGAGATGCACCAAGCACAAAACACGAGAGGCAGTCTATGGTTTGTTCACTCGCGTCCTGGTATATCAGCTCTTTAGCCTAACAACACATCACCTTATACTGTAATGTTTGCCCTTCAAATGTTTACCACAATAAAATAATGGTTACTTCCACATATACACACATTAATGTTCTTATTTGATTTCATACAATCACCTTGGTATTGCTAATGATTGTACACATTCAATGTCAAAAATGATCACCAGTATTTTAACTAAATTTCACAAACTGTTATTTCGCTAAAATAAATGGTTACCTTCAGTTAGTTCTCTTTATAATAATATTAGGTCACGCGTCTCACAATCGAACACTAATAACAAAATATTTGCTGTACTAACTTCTAATCCGCCTAAGCACTTTTTATTTCTTGAAGGAAATCACTAATGTTCTCCTTCAACTCACAATGTATTACACTAGTTATTTGTGAATGTCTATACGATTTATCCCCTTATGGGTTAATGCAGTGGGTATACAGGCCCTACTAAACTATAATTTTCACAAAGAAACTCCACCAACTAACCATTCTGATGCTTAGCACGCGCGCAATCCGTACTCAAAACCCCTAACCATCTAGCTAACTTACTACCTTTAACTCCTTTCTTTTCAATTTGGGCACTCGCTTGTATACCTTCTGCCCGCCATATTGCCAAAACGTCACAATAAATTCACGCTAAGATCAAAATTCACCTATCACAACTGAGTATTTCGTGCGTTTCCACATCGCGTTACAATGTCCAACATGGACTCAATCACACTACCCATATACAACACTCGCCGCCATCTTTATTTTACGTGAAAATTTATAAAATTTCCTCGAAGAAAACGTCTATCCTCACCATACTCATTCAGTATATTCACCAGATTATATCTCAACTTTCCATGCAAATCTCACATGCGCGCGGATCTTATATTTCCGCATCATTTTCGCGAAATCATCCCATTCTAATGTCCCTTTACGTACACATAGGCATTCACATTACTAATATTGCACAACGTTACAAAAGTTTCTACAAACAAAAATATGCATTCATATTCCTTGCTGTACATTAATAAGATATAAATAGATCACATCTCACCCACTCATACGTCGACAACCATTTCTTTTGGTTTAAATTCCTTCATACACAGTAGTAAAAAACCGCTAGTTTTACCAGTGTGGTATCTATAAAAATTTACCTAACACATCATTTCTCAACCAAATTTAACGCTTTCAACACGAAAATCCTTCTGTGACATTCAAATATTCCTTCATACGATAACTAAGGCTTCATTAAAAATCCAGTTGTGTATCATTTACACAAATTACATCACGCATACATAAAAAAAAATTCTTTTCACGTAAACTCACTTCAGCTACACTCAAAACACGTTACAGACGTTATTAAAATACTACACATACACGGTGCATCAAAATAACCTTACAAACTAATTTGACACCTGGTACAATATAAATTGTATACCAATAAAAATATTTTGTTTAATAAACTGTAAAACGGGACGTATGGTATTCAAAAGCATTTGCGATCCTCTAACGTATCGAATTGAGTTCTAATATAATTGTTTACGCCGCCTATATGTTGGACCGATCCTTCAGCGCAAACTTACGTCACCATGTAGCCTCATAGTCGTTAGGAGAAAAATTGCGTGATCATGGTAGTCTAGTAACGGTATTATCCGTAAAAATTCGCTTATCTGGAAACGGCTGTTGTAGAATGAGATGGGATCCTATTCCGTCGAGGATAGGCGGTACAAATTTGTTGAATGCGGAACATACTTGTTATATCTGGAACAGTATTTGCAATTTTGTTTCCATTAACTGTAAATGTGGCATCATCCGTAAAGGAAATTATGTAAAACCAACTCGTCATTATTATTATTTAAGATTTGAAAATTTGTTTTTTAATAACCTCGAACTATCAACTTTCAAAAATGTCCTTATCCGAACCGGGATTTTAACCCAGGATTGAGGTAGCCAGTCAATTAACCTCTATTAATTTCCTGCTCGCACAACAGTTGAGGTATTCGGTACAGACACATAAGGATCATCCGCAGGAAACAACTCAGCCACTCTACTCAAGTTATTTCTAGTTAAAGAAAGTCTTGAGGAACGAGGAATACCAACAAAAAATTCCGTGCTTTTTTAACTAACCAACTTTCTCCTTATAAAAGTGGAACGATATTAGATAGAACTGGAAGCCAAGAAAGTGGTGAAGACTTAAGTGTATCAGAAATAGTTTGGTAGTTGTTTTAAATTGAGAAGCAATCCATGAACATGATAACCATTTAGCCAAACAGTATTACAATATCCTAGTATGAAATACACAAGAGCAGGACAAAATAAATAACAGGATGAAGTTATGTTTAATAAATTTCAATTTAAAGAAACAGTAAATTGATTATCTATTATGAATGTGCATAACTACAACCATCCATCAAAAATATTTGCATTACACTTTTAGGAAGTCCAAATACGGAACAGCCATTAATTGTTAACTCGAGATCAAGTGGAGTAGTTGTAATATGAAAACAGTTTTTAAAAATAAAATTTTGTTATATTTGTTTATGTGATACAAATCTAATCGTTTTACATTTTGTATAATACAAATATAAATATACACCATTAAAAACACAAAAAGTAACTATTTTAAAAATTTTAGTTAATTATGTTCAATTACGATTATTTACATCTTAATTCGTTAATACATACTTCAAAACAAGGTAAAAAATTGAAATTAAAAAAAAACTTATCTTGACTAAAAATTGTATAAAATTCAACAAAAAAAATGATTTTTTTACCATTTATATTGTACTCATTTTTAGCAAAATTAGCGAGCGATTGAAGTTATGACACGTTTATTTTGTTATATGTAAATCACAATAAAATGTAATTAAAACTAAATCAATAATTCAGATTGTAAGAAATCGATGTATAATTAAAAACTTGTTATGTAAAAAAATCGTAATAACTTGTAAATTGATTGCATCCCAACCCAGACATTAAAGTGTACACAAAACGTAAACCCCATAAATTAATACAAATTTTAAGTTGTATTGTATATTACTTATAGCAACACAATTTGACTTTCCAAATAAACCTTTCTGTTTTATCTTATTAGGAACACCTTCACATTTTTTATAAATAGTATAATAAGCGTATTAAACAGGGTTATCTACTTTGATTTTACTTTTTATTTGTATAGACTACACCCATGCAGCATATACTAAAAAAAACAATGATGATGATCCATAAACGGAAGTCCTACATATAATCTAGTTAGAGGTTTGGTGAATACTATTATAAATCTTTTTGGTGCTTATGTTAAATATTTATATTAGCTTACAATAATTTCTAAGCAAATATACATAATATTTCGTTGATGACTTGAATTAAATGGGGTACTTGACTTATAACGATTTCTAAGTTAAATTTGGTACGTCCCACCTACGCTATTAATTCAACAAAGAAGTTGATTTCATAATTCCCGTTTTTTACTAACAAAAAAATACTGATACCAGAAGCATAGTCTTGTCTAATGTAGTGGTGACTACTGATATTTATTATATTACTGCAACTTAAACAAAAAAAATATTATCTAACTCTAGTGGACTGTAAGATAATTGGGTAAAACGAAAACTGCAAGTTTTTTAATTACCATATTTCTAAATACGTATAAAGGCTTAATAATAACCTTGTGTTGTATGAAATGATAAAGTGTATTATTAGTTTGCTACCTTTTTGTTGCTAACCCATTGCTTAATCCAATTAGCTGCATATTTTATGCTTGATAAATATCTCTGAAGTCAATGCAAGTTTCTATATCCTATTTATTTTATCATTGTGCATTAAAATTTCACAGAACACTACAAAATTAAGCTTTTTTAATGTTCATAGCCACATCCGTAGTAATAGATATTTATGTATTAAGGGCATAATCATACAATTACGCCCGTGGTACATACTCAATGTTTTATTTTATTTTGCACCATGAAACTGGAACAAAATGTTAAAAAGATTCAGTATTTTCGGCAAGTTTTAAATGCAAATGCAATAAAATAAAGTCGACAGTAGGCTAATTTGTTGTTACTAAGATACTGTGATATTGCTAAATTGTGCAGGTACTGTTTGTAAATAATTTGCATTCTAAAATGGAAGGTAAAGCAAAACTTATTCACAAGTAATTTTAGATGAATTTGAGGCAGGCAAAAAATAATTAAGTAAATCGAAATATTTATACATTAAGGTTGTTGTTTCAATAATTCTTTCAACTAGTGATCATAATAGTCATTGTTCTGTATGCTATCAATTCAGAATGTTTAGCAACAATGACATTTCCGTGTCTATAAAGACCATTACGCCATTTGACGTAACTAAAAACATTATGGTGGCAAATTAAAATAAAATATATTATGGTTAGAATCAAAAATTTTTACTATCGATTACTCGTTCAACTCGAAATTTGAAAGTATTGTTAAATAAATTACCACGTATACAGCCTTGTCTCCAATTGTAAATTAAAAGCTATATATTTTTCTAGAAAAATTGTTATGAACTGCTAACGGCAATTTTGTGTATTTGCCTTAAAGTGATTTTAGTAAACCGTAAAATCCGTACAGTTGTTCTACTCCGATGCCAGCTTACTGAAATTCCAGAGCTTTGAGTTCTAGATCCTGCAAGTCTTGTGTTGTAATAGTTATTACCAGTTGACGCTTAAGCTCAAAATAAGCTCAAAGGAAAGGTAGAAGAGCAAGGCTTTCGTTATATCTTGTAAAGCATGTGATATAAGTACGTGGAATTACTTCGACAGGCAATTTATCTCCAATTTTGAATAAGATATTTTACAAGACTGCCATAGACAGAAAGAAGGTTTGCTGTAATCTTTTTTTAGATATCTACTCTTAGAAAAATTCCCCAGAAGAAAAAAGAAATGGCCTCTTGCAGCTTCTTGGACTTCATTATCTCCAAACCGTGCGGAAGTGTTGCTATCTTTCCTTGTACGGGTAGCACTGTTGCAAATTAGCAGATATTTATCCAAAATGCGGAAAATTTGACGTACTGAGGGATAATTAGGTAATCCCAGTTCACAGCGGATTTCGATACCTCTCTTACTAACGTAAGTTGCTTGTCTCCAAATATTCTTTAGAAATCGTACACCTAGAATAACTCGAAAATGTAGGTATAACAATTCGTTAAACAGCATTATTTTCATATTTACTGAACAGGTACCTAGCACGTTTGTAACAAATAATAAAAATTAAATTCCATTTTCTTACCCAAAACCCTTAATTTTAGTTCGCTGTTTTTATATTTTTAATGTTTACTTTAAATTCAATTTAAATTGTGGGAATATGTAACAAAGTAGGCTCCTAAAGAATGATCGTTTTGTGCCATGCAAAATCGAATATTTTCAAGTAAGTCTGCGCACAATTTTCAAATTCTGCTTTTGACAACACTGACAGGCAATGAACTAGTAAATGAAATTTATTATGAAACAGAAGTAGGTCTAAAGAACTTCAGCAGTAACGATGAAGCAAACAAATTTATAAAAATAGTGTGCAATAGCATATAATAGTGTAAGATCGATTAACACCATAAAGTGCAGAACAAATTAGAATAAAGAGAGACTTTTAAAACTAACATGTGGGCGTACAGCGTTGTTTTTTTTTTAATAACTCTATTATTATTTATCCGATCCAGAAAATTAATATTAATACAGACAGTGGAAAATTAATGAAATATTTGAAACTTTACATCCTAATGATATTTCATTTTCATCTCTGTAAATATGTTAAGTAAATAATTACTGTGTGTATACTGCTGACTGCATTACCGAATGCAATGAAATACATTATACTTTGACATCTATAATGAGTGTTAGCAGGTGGATCATAAATAATCCTTTCTGTATACCGATATGATCACAGTCAATAACCACGTTCAGAACAACTTATCTGCATTACTCTTTAAAAATACAGCCTTATTTATTTGTGCCGTTTTTTTAATTAAAGTAAATAAACTTTTAACCACATCCTTAAAAAATTCTTAACGGGAGTTATCTTTGCTTGGACCAGTGGTAAATGTCATTCCAATAATATACATATGGCCAAGTATGTTTACAAAGAGAAATCAGTAACCGCACATGCATTGAGAACTGCTCAAGTGTTTTGATTAGTGGTGTTAATTACAAGAACTTATCATACGGAACTGTAAAAACCGTAGTGTTGGTGTCATAAACACTTTGAAATTTGTTACACATGCAAGTTAGTAATTCTAGTATATAACTCTTCAATAATATTCCATAAGAATAGTTGTTTGATATTAAAAAATGCGCTCTTCAAATACTAAGTCTTAGTGTAGATCTTAATTTTTTAACAGATTTACGTTAGGAATTAAAGAGTTATTAGATCTTTGGTAAAACATACATTGCATTTTATCTTTTTTAGTGTACACAATTCATAACTTGCTCTTTGCTACAGACTTTACGGGTATGTTTATATTTTAAATTATTTTGTATTTTTATGTTAGTATTTATTAAACACTGACGATACAAATTATAAATATTATTTCTAAATACCTAACCGTTCAACATAAAGCATTAAAAAATAAATTATTCTTGGTATGGAGGTTTAAACCTTGACTTACGGCTAAGTCTTGACAACAGTGCGGCTACATTATAAAACAAAACACATAAAGGTTCAGTTAATCGAGTTTTAGTAAGTTAATTAGAAGTGTAATAAGTGACATGTGTAATTTGATTTACGGTATTTTACCCCATATTTATAATTTTCTTTGCTGCTTATGTAAACATAGATAGTAATTTCCCGTACTCCATTCACCCTTATATATCATTCTTCTTAGGTTTTCTCTAATTAATTCAACATTTTTTATTTTATTGGGATAAATAATTATTTAACTCGTCGTAGCATAATGACTTATAATTATATAAACACTACCTAGTATAACAAAAAATTCTGATAAGATTTTCTTTGCAACATTTGATTTCATTATAAACTTTTCTGCACATTTTTCTGTCCAATTTTATATACCACTGATGATATCAACATTATGGTCATATCGTTGAGAGAGATTCCTTCAAGCAATAAATCCTACAATTGTTACTGAAATGTCATAATCATCTTCTAGCTACACTCACTAATTATCTGCTGTAAATGGTAATTCTATCATCTAGATACTACTGATGTACATATAGCTGTCGTTCATTTCTCCGTAAAGATCGTAAAAGGTTAGTGTACAATTACATTCATCCCACCTACCAATTCCCCAGGCATACAAGCTGTACTAAATAATAATGTAACATCAATGTACTGCCGGTTTTGTACAAGTGAAAACTATTTAGCTCATATATGGAGTATAGTTGTTTTCGTTGAACTGGTTGACTATTCGCGGCAGTTGCACGTTATCTAAAATATTGAAATTTGGTTAAATGACCAATTCTTCATACAAAAAGTGTACTTATACACGTATTCTATATTCATAAATTATGTGACCAAATGTATTTAAGAACTATAACACACATAACAATTAACAATTAACCAATTACTTTGATGAGCAACTGTTTTCTGCAGACTTAAAATTTAGGTAATTGACCGCTTTTATTATATCGTTTTCTATATTACTATTGGCGGTAGCAATCCGTTAACTTCAGTTGATATGAACTTGTTTGTTAATTAATAATTCTTCTTTTTTTAGATTATTGAATAAACAAATTATTATTTACTGGATATTTAATTTTTTGTTTTGCTTGGCTGTATCTTTGTATATATGCTAATTAAAATGTTCTCTTTCAGTTTCCCTACCTCTATTACCGTTTTGAACTTTTAGGGTTGAAGTTTAGAAAGTTCATGGTGTCAATTATTAATACTACTAAAAACTTTAACGCTTACCAACATAAATATCTTCTTAAGACAGTATGACAGCAGAATGAAACATTACAAAGTTGTACAAAATTACGACGAAATAGCTGATGACTCTTTGAGTGGTTAAATTTAATTTAGTTCTACAACGCGTTTACACCTTTTTTCAATGTTCGTTTAAGGTCATCGAAAACAAATGCTTAGTCCTTTTCCATTGAAACGACCAAAGGAATAAAGGTTGTTGATGGCGATAGTAAGAAAGGTTTACAGGCAGACACACCTGATGCATTCAAAAGCATTTCTTAGTCTTCTTAAGAAACTGATGGTTAACCTTATCACATTTTCTTAAAGCTACAAGAATCTGGGGCTCCCCAAGGTGCCCGATCGGAGCGTATAATATTGTCGCCAGCTGTATTATTACAATTTCACAGTGTTTAAGGGCTCGTCCTTTAAATAACAGCAACATATTTACCTACGCGTGGTTAGAGCATGAACGGATGAATGGTTCATATGAAATTGCGCCTGTTGTCTACAACAGTCTGAAAAAGAATGAATAATATATATATATATATATATATATATATATATATATATATGGTTGATTTTAGGTTTCCGCGAGTGTAGTATGAAGCTGTTGTTTATCCGGGCGTTATCTCGCGTCTGCTGGTGATGTTTCTGACTCCTGCCAGTACAAAACGACGTTTCGGCAAAGTCTATTGATTTTTGTTTTTTTTAAAATTATGTTGGATTCTATTTTCTTCTGTCTCTTCAGAACTGTTTATATTTGGCTCGTTGTTACTTCAATTAAACTGATTTCAAATTACTCTTCAAATTCCTATTTCACTTTCTGGTGTTGATGTTTATATGTTGTATGTATGTTCAATTGTTGTTTCCTAATGTGTACATTTCTCAAGTATTAAATTTTCAAGTTTAGGCAGGGTGCTCTATGAATGTCTGTATATAGGTTCTGAAAGTTCTGAACTCGATTGCCTTTCGATATTTAACGGTAGTATCATTAAGCTAATCATTTTTGCAGTTCATTCGTGTCTGTTTTTAATCGTCTACTGTTTGGTACAGTTCTGTTTCCTTCTAAGCGAATATTTGCTTTGTTTTCCTCTTCGTGGAATTACGTTTTTATTACCTATGTAATTGCAATGTCGAAGTACGATCTTGTGCCTTTCAAGCGATTTGTGAGATTTTCTTGGGTTGTTAGGGTTGGAATCGATGATTATTATCATCCGTGTTGAAACCATGTCTTGTGTTCGTGTTGTCGAGGATTTGCAATCGTCTGTTCTGTCTTTGACCTAGGAGTATATTGTCATGTCTCGCAGTGGATCTGTAGCTCTTGGTCCTCCGTCATTCTTGGTTTGAGCTGTTCCGGATGCACATTGTGATATTTTTATGGTGTTGTGAAGTTGATCTTTGTCTTGTGATGAATCTGAGGATCTTATTGCAATCTTCCAGTGTCTTTACATCAACTGGAAGGTGTGTTGGCTGTTGGTGGTTCATCTTCTATACTGTGTGGTTTCGTACTTTCTTTTCTTGAGACGTAATCCAGGAATGTAGCTGCTTGTTCCATTTTATGATGTTGTGGAGTTGTACACTCTACTTTTTTGGTGGAATGTAAATTTATTGATACTGTTAAATGAATCAATTGGAACTTACCGAGCATCAACTTCGAAGTTGATGTATGTAAGAGTGGGCGTTGAAAATGGAGAACTGTTCCTGTTATAGCTGTAAGTTGAAGTAATTCTTATTCTTGTAGATTTATACTAAAAACAAAAGGAATGTAGTGTTTTCCTTTCCTCAAATTTGACAAACTTCCAATGTTGCTTTATATTGTGTTAATCAGGCAACTCGCATCAACTTTGATTTTATTGCAATAAAATTATATTACCATAAATTTAAAAAATCAATGGAACTTTTTGGCTCAAATTTAAAATTTTAATAAATTAGAGTTTTTTGTTTTAAAATAATGAAATTTTAAACAAACATTTTTAAATAATTTTCTTTAATTTAATTAAAGGTTGTTGATGGCGATAGTAAGAAAGGTCTACAGGCAGACAAACACCTGATGCAGTCAAAAGCATTTCTTAGTCTTCTAAAGAAACTGATGGTTAACCTAATCACATTTTCTTAAAGCTAAAAGAATCTAGGGCTTTCAAGGTGCCCGAGGAGCGTATAATATTGTCGCCAGCTGTATTATTACAATTTCACAGTGGTTAAGGGGTCATTTTTAAATAACAACAACATATTTACCTACGCGTGGTTAGAGCATGAACGGATGAATAGTTCCTATGAAATTGCGCCTGTTGTCTACGACAGTCTGAAAAGAATGAATATATATATATATATATATATATATATATATATATATATATATATAAGTGTCCAAGATAAGCATTCTCACTATGGGGATCTCGGAAATGGTAATGGCTACAACTCCGGTTAAATGAGAAAAAGTTGTGTAATTAGCGGACCAATAAAATGGCACAAAAAAGTCGATAGTGTGATTTTTGGTTATTGAGATATTTGAAAAATTTAATGTTGGAAATTTCTATTTTATCTTTTTCTGGCTTTATTATAAATGAAGAAGTGTTTGTATTTTTGCTCTAGTATTTATAATAATAAAATAAAATAGAAGTTTCAAAATTCAAATTTTTCAAATATCTCAAAACAAAATCACACACTCATTCTTGTCATTTTATTAGTCCCTAATCTAACTCTCAAATTATTTGTTTTAATGAATGAATAAAATTTCATAAGTAATTAAAAAGATTTTTAAATACATATACAGGGTGACCCATAAAGTTTTGGCCAGTACATATCTCGAAAACTATCTGAACTACGACATTGAAATTTGGTAATTATAAACAGTGTATTACCCATTTTAAGCAAGCAGCCACTTTGTTGCAACGTTACATTTCGGTTCACGTGGTATAATTTTTGAAAAGTTTAATGGGACACCTTGTATATTGTACCACTTCTGTAAAGGTTACACTTGCTAATTCGGCGATATCTATTTGTGTTTTGTTTTTTGGTTTTGTAGGTACTTAGCAAATTTTTTATGAAAGTTACATTTGGATGTGTATTTACAAGACAGATGGATCGGAGAAAGGTACGACATTGGCCTAGTTCACTGGATATAATCCCGTTAGATTTTTTCTTTGGGGATATTTAAAAGGGTTGGTGTATGTTAATACATACCGAGATAGATGATTTAAAAATAAAATGAGAGCAGCTTGCCAATCTGTTACACAGAAATGATTCAAGCAGCATGCACAGAAATTTACTTAGAAGATTTGAATGCTGCATTAATGAAGGTGGAAATCAATTTGAGTATCAGCTGTAATAAAGTGTTATTTTCCAATTATTTTATGCTGTTTCTATCTTTCTTATTCAAATAAAAAAAACTTAATAAAAATTTGTTTATCACTGCTAAGTACCTACAAAACCCAAAACAAAAGACAAAAGGGCGTCCTATTAAAAATGTTGAAAATTAAACCACGTGACCCGAAATGTGACAATGCAACAAAGTGGCTGCTTGCAAATGGGTAATACTACCCACGGTTTTAATTACCAAATTTTAATATCGTAATTCAAATAGTTTTCGAGATATATATGGCCAAAAGATATATATGCATATATATATATATATATATATATATATATATATATATATATATATATATATATATATATAGTGTCTGATTGATTTTACGTGTCCAAGCATATATATTTTATTATAAAAGATAGAAAAAAGTTTCAGAAGCAAAATACATTCAATTATTAATAATGCTACATATGCAGAAAATAAATTACATAAAACAAACAAGCATCATAAGACAAATGATTTTTTTTAAATGGAACAGGCACTTCTTTTAATATTCTGAGAGAGCTTTACATTATCTTTACAATGGTATCAAATAAGTTATTATTATTTTGGCAATTATAGCCACAATATTTTTTTAAAGTTTGTTTTCTGTATTCCTATAAATACGAATACTGTTTTGGCGTACTTTCGAGCGCATCCCCGGAATTCCACACGCGAAGCGGTGGTTGATTTAGGATTTACCTACTACAAGATATTTTCAATACTTCAAAGGAACAAAATTAAGCCTTACAAAATTAAATTAGTACAAGGACTAAATGACGGAGACCAGCAACGGCGAATAACATTTTGTGAATGACTGATTAATTACAGTCATTTAATTAATGTCATAGTTTGGAGCGATGAGTCATGCTTTACAAAAAATGGTATATCCAATAGGAAAAACGACCAGTACTGGGATGACATAAATCCTAGACAATTACGACCATGCAGATATCAAAATAAATGTTCTGTTAACGTATGGCTCGGCGTTGTGAATGATTTTGTAATGGGTCCTTATTCTTATGAAGGAACTCTTACAGGTGATAGGTAAAGGAACTTTCTTATAAATCAATTTCATGACTTGCTGGATGACGTAGCAGTAGCTATTCGGCGTGATATGTGGTTTCAGCAAGATGGGGCACCTCCACATAATTCAAGAGTTGTTAAAGATGTTTTACGTCAAATGTTTAGAAATAATTGGATAGCGAATGGTGGTCCAGTACCTTGGCCGGCCAGGTCGCCCGATCTTTCGATTTTGGATTTTTTCTTTTGGGGATACGTTAAACAAAAAGTGTACGTCACAGCTCCCGAATACCTTGAGAATCTTAGAATCGAATTACTGAAGTCTTCCGTCAAATAACTCCTTGCATGTTACAAAAGGCACGCAGAAATTTACTAAGAAGAGCCCGACTATGTGTTCAAAATAAAGGGGGACACTACGAACAACTCATCTAATTCATGTTTTTGTCTTTTTTCACGTGATTCTAAGTTATAATGCAGTGATGTAGTTTGTATCTGTTACAGCTTTTTATTTGTTTCCCAAGACTACTGTTCCAATTTTGTTATTTTTGTTCATATTTATAGGAATACAGAAAACAAACTTTAAAAAAATATTGTAACTATAATTGCCAAAATAATAATAACTTATTTGGTACCATTGTAAAGAGAATTTAAACCTCTTTCAGAATATTAAAAAAAAGTGCCTGTTCCATTTAAAAAAAATCATTTGTATTGCTATGTTTGTTTTTGTATAATTTGTGTTCCTGAATATGTAGAATTATTAATAATTGAATGTAAAGTATTTTTATGATAAAATATCTATATGCTTGGACATGTACAATCAATCAAACTGTGTATATATATATATATATATATATATATATATATATATATATATATATATAAAAATCTGAGACCTAGATTGCGCCAGTCTTTACAATATGTTATAAATGCTGTCAACACGATTCAAAGCAATTCTTTGAACTCCCGGTTATTTGCTTAGCTATGTGACGAAAACGACAAAGTCTTTACTGGGTTACTTCTGCACACTGAAGTTCCTGGCTATCAATAGGCTCTTGCTTAGCAAGATTTTCAGCTATTTTTGAATCTGTGTTGGACTTTTTTCAGGAAAAAGATCCAAATTTGAAAGAAAATCTGAACAATTGTAAAAAAGATATTTATTACTTGACTGAGATATCTTTGGTATGTTTAACAAAGTTAATTTGCAGCTGCAGGGTGACGATCTCAATTTGATTAAAACAAAATCAATAATATCGGCCTTTGTGGGTAAACTTATCCTTTATAAACAAAATTTAAGCAGAAAAGAATATTCACAGTTTTCGCATTTGTCAAAATTACCAGAAATACTTCAAGACGATGTTATTTTATCATATGTCACTCACTTGGGCGCATTACACAAGGAGTTTACTAAGAGGTTTGAGGATCTCTTACATTTACAAATTCCTCAATGGATAATAAATCCGTACAATATCACAGCCATGGAAAAAGTCAATGTGATAATGCAAGAAGAGTTGATCACCATCAGCACAGACGAGGAGCTTAAGCAGAAGTTCAACCAAGACTATCAGAACTTCTGGTTGCAGCGCAACATTGAAAAACAGTATCCAGCATTGTGTAACATTGCTGAAAAATACCGTGTCGCTTTTCCATCATCATCCCTAGTCGAAAAAGGCTTCAGTGTGGTTACAAACATATTGACAAAACAAATAAACCGTTTGAAAATCAACGAACGCGGAGATTTAAGGCTGAAACTGACCAATATTGAACCAGATTTAGCTAGATTGGTAGAAAGTCACCTGGTTCATCCATCACACTGAATTTTTTATTTTTTTGATCTTTACTTTGCGATTTTAATCTCTTTTTCAAAAAATAATTACCTACTTAAGTATTTTTACGTAATTTGTATTAACAATTATTAATTACAATTGATATTTACTGAATTTTATGTTTATTTATTTTGTTAAATTTTGATGAGAAACTTTTAAATTGGTAAGTATTTTGTATCAATAGAAAAAAAAACTAGCGATAGAATTTTTAAAGTAATTTGGCTATGGGGGTCTGAGGTATCAGTTCATTTTGGAAAAGAGGTCTCTGGCCCAAAATAGTTTGGGAATCCCTGGTTTAGGAGATAATTAGAAATGTCACATAAAAATATTACATTTTCCACAAGACCCAGAAGAAATTTCCTAAATCTAACTGCATTTGAAAGATTTAAATTGAAATATTTCTTCGAAAAAGTCTCTTTTCGAACTAAAACGCGCATTTTATACCTGTATAGTTTTATAGCAGAGCAAGCGGTTATATATGTATTGACCTTTATAGTGATCTTTTTTTATCATTAAACATAAATCCAGTAATTTTACGCAAATTGCTATAATTTAACAAGCTCTATTAAGTATATTTATGCACGATCATGAAATATCCACTTCATTGTAAAGTATCAAGATCAAGTAAGATATACAGAATTAAGTACGACATCAACCTTACCGATCACAAATGATAAGAATAAGGGTCAATTATATTAAATTGATTGATCCCTCAGCTTACAATAAAACCTATATTAAAAATATTCAGGCCATTAAATTCTTAATCACTTTATTCTAAGCAACGTCGAACTGTGTAGGTTACACTTGATTTAGATCTATGTTATTATGACATTATCTATTTGTTAAAACTAAACTACTACCATTGTCAGGTGTATACTTTTCCAATCGACGTTGGTGATTTAGTTAGATCTATCTATATTTCAATTAGATGCCTAATGCGACGTACTTGTTTTATTAAAATGTACGCGTACTACTAACAAGATAACGGTATTGATTTAGGAAAATTGCGATCTAAATGCCATTTACCATTTTCGTGACATATGATTTATGAATCACTAAAATTATTGGCACAGAACTTGTCTTACTACAATAAAATATGAAATTTCTGTTAAAATTGTTCACGTAGGACTGTTGAAGAACCATTTGTTGCAATTTCCGCGTTAAAAGCCTACTGGCCTAAATCAAGTATTATTGAAGTTAGTTTTAAAGATTAAGAGCTGTAAACAGTAGAAACAGGGCTTCTTACATTATTTTGGTACGCTATTCTTCATGTAATTTTTGAACCATTAGATATCTACATAATTTTGTTACTTTCTATTTTTTGGTGCTGATATTTATTTATTTTTATAAATTCTTGCTAATTTATGGAATATACAGGGTAATTGATAAACTTACCTTTTGAGTTTGAAATCGCGTAATTTTGTTCTATACAAATTAAAAAATTTCGATAACAATTACAGTTATAGTCCTCAGTAAATTATAACAATAAAAAAAATGAATATAGTTAACAAAGAAATGCGTGAAATAGTCGACCAATGATCTATATATTACCAATGAATACAAACTTTTACCTTTATATTCAATATTATTCACTTTTCTACGTCGCAATTATTAATTAATTGATTAATGAATAAAAATTATCCGTTTAGTTTACAAGTAACTTTACGTATTAGGTAATGCACGTATTTTGGTTACTTTATTGCATTTGTATAGTACATTGCCAGTACAACAAAAAATGCTTTACGTTTAATTAAATATCTACATTTTAGCTTCTTTATATTACACAGGTGAACAGTAAAGATAATCTTAATAATACTTCATTAAAAAATATGTATTTACTTTAATTTACATATTATGTAATAGTTTTCTTGTAATCACATACATTTTGCAATAATATATGTGTACACTCGTTATTTTCGTAAAACCTCTATCTTGCCCAATCCCTCAGAATAATAGCATCATTCTTTTACTGTCACACTTTTGTTATTTTGTTAAAAATATGAAATGTTAATAAAGTAATAATATTTTTATGGTTTATTAAGTGTTGCTAACGTATTCAATAGTCGAAGTTACTTACCTAACTAATTTCATAATTTTTTTAATGCAATTTGCTCTTGCAGTACCCAAACAAAATATATTTCTCCGAAGTGACTTACTTATGTTCGAGGGCGAATTTGTTACCTTCCAACCTACATCTACATATGATGTAGGTATAGAATCAGCCTTCATGTATGGATGTGTGTGTGTATGTGTGGATGTATGTTAGTATCCACGATAACTCCACAACGAAAATACCTACGTACTTAAAATTTTGTATTTAAGCTTGTTTTCATTTGGCTTAGAGATGATTAGATTTTGGGAGAAATCCAGCGGTGGAGAGGGGGGATTATTAGGCTCAGTTTTTGGTTTTTATCAAATATTTCTAAATCAGCTGCATATTTCAAAGATGTAAAAATACCTAGTTAAGGATATCAATTAATTATGTTGTATGCAAATTTTTGATATGACGCATAATTTAGTGGCAAAAAAAATTCCTAAGGTAGAATTTAAGTGTCAGTTCAAATTGTTTCATTATCTGAATAACGATTAATTTTATTAGAAAAAGTGTAAACGTATTTTTTAAAGAAAATTTAATTCTACATAAATTTTCGTTATAAAGTTTTTAATTTAAAGCGAAATCAATGTAAAAATTAAATAAATATGATTGAAAATGCTGAAACTGTGTTGTGGATATTTTTTTGGAAAACAGATGCCGATGAAAAGATTTGAGTACCATCTACTGGAACCTCGTGCGTCTCTTGTGGATTAGTTTCCTTGTCCCTACAACTAAGTGGCATGAATGAATTTTAAATAGTGTTAAATTAGAATTGTCAAAAAATTTTCATTGTTTTCTTTACACGTTGAGGTTGTTGGTTGAAAAACCTCTTTATTTTTGTCACTGAAGAGAATTTTTATCGCAAATTTAATTTTGTTTCAATGTAGCCTTCAGCTGTACTAGAAGATTTTCACCCTTCGTGCCTTTTCTGTCCACAAACATCTTCACCTTTGTTGGCTGATAATGTAGCAGAACTTCGACGAAATAACTGACCCGTGTAACCAGCAGGATTATTTACATTTTTTATATTTGTAAAATATGTCCAAATAGTTAACTTTATTATGTGCAATGTTAATAACAACAAATCATGTGAATATTTGTCTTCGTTTGGGGTATTTTTACAATGATTAATCCATCACGTTCCTCAAAGTCTTCTACTTTTATATTATATAACTCTTCCTACCTATAAAAAATATAATAATTATATCTTTACTTTAGTATGTCCTGTCTGCAAGAAATTTTTCGTCTGCAGCTTCAAGTAAAAAGTTTTCTTCAGTAAAAACACTCGCTTTTTTGGTCGATGTCCTACATTATTTTTCTTTAAGAAAGCAATTAATGTAAAAAAAACTTTGAAATATCAACGGAATCGTGAAGAAAAATAGTCGACTTTAACACCGAGTATTTAGCAAGCTTGTAGTTTTTCATTTCTTCTGACAAAGTACGCCAAGAGAGATTTTTCACAAATACTGATACTTACATATAGCGATAAGTATAGGTAATGATGAGAAGAAAGTAAAGCAGCAATGAAGATAAGCGAAAGATTAGCAAAGCAAGATCTTACAATGGATCGACCTAAATAGTTAAACAGAAAGTTATTGGACACCAGATACGTATCTGTGTACAAACATTTAATATACCAAATGTGTTGAAAATAAAAAAAATATAAAAATTTCAGCCTTATCTTAGCAATTAAATTCCACAAATATTAGTTTTTGATACAGAGAAGTAAAGATATTTCAGTTGCATATTAAATGAACGGATATCAAGATTCTGTATCTGCAGATTTCAACGACTTAAATAATACAGAATAAAACCAAAAATGTACTTACGTAGTATTCAGTACTTGAACAGATTTCAAATAAATCAAGCAGCATAGAAAAATATCTGGTGTGGAACACCACACAACCTTTCAACTTACACAATGGAAATTGCAAGCAATGAAATAATTTTAATAACAATTTTTTTAGGACAGTTATGCAATAAGTTAATTACCAGAATATACAACATTGTAGAAACAAAAACAATAATCTATGTCAAACAGATGTTTAAAACTTGATGTCTGCTAACTTAAAAAATTAAAAGAAATGAAATAATCATAATTTTTTTAATATATAATCTATTTTTTTTATTTGCCCCCTAGATTTGGGGTGTTATATTATTACACCAAAAGTATGCATAGTATGAATAGTAACCACGGATCACTGTATAATAATAGAAGAGTCCTAAGCTTGTAGTTTCATTTCTTCTGAGCAAAGTAGCAAGAGATTCGTCCAAATACTGATACTTTTCTGCGTGCAGTAATCTTTAATGTCTGTATATTTCGAGCGTTCTAGATTTTCAGGATTGACACTACGCCCATGAAAATATTTAATTAAATGTGACGTTAAAATAATTTGATACAACTTTTACAAATAATCCTCAATTTCATTCAATAATTGATTTAGACTATATCTATGCATTGATAAATAAACTTTATCAAATGGGAACGTTAGTAGAATTCAAAAATATTATACCAACTTTGTATAACATTAATCGTTATTCAGATATTGAAAAATTTGAACAAATATTAAATTCTACTTTAGGAATGCTTTGCCGCTAAATTAATAATAATTTTGAATATTATAATTATTAAATACGTTTAGTTTCAATTTTGTGCAATAAATCCAGTACAAAACTATAATATATTATATAGTGAGAGTAAAAGGTCTGGAATAATGACTGTATACTTTAAACTATTAAGAACATTCCAAAAACTGGTCAACTTTTATTTTTAATTGCACATTTACTGATTCTGTAATGAAATATAGAGGTTGGTCCCTTTAAGTATAGTGGTGTCACTGTCAACTTTTTTTAATTGACAACTCCCAATTTTTATTTGGCATTGTCTAAATTTTTGCCTACTTTCGTAAGGAAATTTTGGAGGAAATTAATTTTGAAAAATAAAAACAGAATTTCATATTATAATGACTATACAAGGTTTGACTTTTTTATACGTAGTATCCTTAGAAATAACGTTGATGATCTGGATATCATCGCAACAATGTCAGTAAATTGATTGAATTGTCAAAATATTACTATGCTCAAATTAAGCGAAACAGAACAAATTAGAATATTAACGGGATATGGCGAAAGAAAAAGAACGCAAGATCAGATATGCCAGTTATTTAACAATATTCATCCGGAAAGATTACCGATAACTCAATCGATTGTTAGCAAAATTTAAAAAAATTTCAAGAATTTAGTCATGTTAGCGATTTACAAAGAAAAAATTCATGCTGTTGCAGCGGATCATGAAATTAGTAAAAAATCGGTGGTAAATCGCTTGAAGAAACAAAAGTGGCACCCGTCGGAACTATGATGAATAAGTTACACAAGAACCCTGGAATGTGAAGAGGGATATTATTTTCAGATGAGGCATCATTCTATTTGAACGACACAGTCAACAGAAGAAAATGGAGATATTGGGCACCCGAAAATCTTCACTGGCATCGCGAGAAAAAAACGTCTGGGCGTGAATTGTTGGGGACAGGATAATAAGTCCATATTTTATTAAGGCTAACTTAACTGTGCCAATGCTCCAAGAATTTTTGGAAAACGAATTAGTTTCTGCGTTAGCCGTTATTTTTCCAAACCCGGAGGATCCTGGTATTCCGAATAACACGTTATGGTATCAACAAGATGAAGCACCACCGCATGATGCAATACCAGTTCAGCAATACTTGAATGATATATTTCCCAATATATGGATTGGACGAAGAGGTTAAGTGAAAGGTCTCCTGATTTCTTTATTTTTTAGTTAAATAATATTATTATTGTAGCAAACGTTAAAGTTAAAACTGCATTTTTTTACTTTTTAAATCTGATTATTTCAAAAATTTTCAAAAGTTGAACAGTGGCATTATAAATAGTTTGATACCATCATTTAGATCTCCATATGCCTATTAAATGTGTAATAAATAAAAGTTGACCTGTTTGACTTTTCAAAGTCAAAGTTGACACATTATTACTTAGTTGGATCGAGTCAGCTGCATATTCCATTATAGCAACCAGTTGAAATGTGCTGTGTAACCAGATAAACCAGATATGACTAGTTTTTGGAGTTGCTTCAGTTACTATTGAATCTCAATAGCTGCAAAGAGTCTAAATGTTACATTTCCAATAATCCAGACTTGTTCCACTATGTATTAGCAATGTGAGCTAGCCTCTTGTTCATAGATTTGTATGGAAACAGTTAATATATTGACCGAAGACTCGTTAAATGATAGTGGGTCACAGACGAAGTGAAATGTAGCTCATATCAATCATTCCTGAAAACAACGATTTGAAATGTGTGTCAACCAGGATCAACCAGATAGAACTTAGGACGATTCAAATGTTTCTTGCGTACTGAGTTGCTTCCAGTTACTACATTGAATGCTCATGCTGAGGACAAGACTCTGAACTGTTCACATAATACCTCGAAACAGTTTCAAAAATTATTTACTCTGAATATTCGGCATCTGGTTTAGTATGTCATTGGCAACATTTCTGGCGAAATAGAAAAACCAACGAAAAATTCTAACGAGTTAAAAAGACTTCTAAATTAAGACCACCATATGTCCCGCATTAAGCGGGATTATCCTTTCTTTTAGGTAAACGCAAAGCGTCCCGCATTAACACAACTATCACTAAGACGTATACATAAAACAATGCCAACTTTTTATTTGTTTCTTTTATTATCTTTTCAAAATCTCCATACGTTTTCTTTAAGCAACAAATTGAGCACCAGCGTAATTTTACAAAAAATCTAAGAAATGACCTTTTTGTGTTATATTTTTGGAATGTTTTGAAATAGATAAATCAACAGTGGCGAACTTTGGTTTCAGATTTTGGCCTCACTCAACAATTTTAACGTCAACGGATAAGTTGTAATATTTGTTTTTTGGATAAATACCGGGCTTATATAGTCTAAAAACTCATAATGTAGTACATAAGCTTTAAAGAAAATCCGGGATCAATCTCTGCAAACAAAAATAATGCTTGTCTCACATTAAAGTAACTTTGAAATGGTCCCCTTATTTAAATGCACCCAGTTGTTGGTTAAAAGATTGTAATAAGGATGATGAGAAGATAGTTTCACTTATAAATTTCCAGCATTTTATAGCCGATATTACTATACCGCCAAAAAAGTCATTTTAGGGTGTCTGACTATACATAAAAAAACATTAAAACTAATTGGAATATTTTCAGGAAATAACTTTTGACGTTTTTCATGATTTCTACCAGTTATACAAAGAACAACTACGTTGGCTTAGCAGTTCATTCTGTGCATACGGTGGGGCAGCGTTCGGGGTCGGGTTGAGAGGAGGCGGAGACTAACGCACTCCCACCGATGCAATTTCCGTGCGATTCGAACCATACGTATTGTGCAGCGGGCCCAATATACATTTTGTAAGCATACTTTTATTGTTATAGAATCATGGGTTACAGAGAGGCAAAACAAAGTCAATTCAGGAAAACCCAGCAATACTTCTAGATGCGTAAGTTGCTTTTTAAACAAGCCGATTTTATTAGAAGTGGAGCTAATAAAGTGAAAGTTGCGTCTATCTTAATTCACAGTTGCAACAAAACCCATTTTGGCAATAACGTTCTAGTTGAAATGACACTTACACTGAAGATGTCCTTTTAAACATTCCTTTAGCACGATTTTATTATCGATTGGATCAAATATTTTAGTAACAAATATTTTATATGACACTAATTAATTACAAAACGTAACAAATTTTGGGCTTACTTGCATCTTAACTGCAGAGGACAATGATTTTGGCAAATAACACCTAGTGCTACCAAATGTAAGCTACCACTTACACTGAAGATGTCTATAAAACAGCAATTCATCTACAGACGCTTTTATTATCAGATGTCTTATGAAAAATAAAATATAGGGCAATATTTTATTATCGAAGTTGCAACAATTAATAACAAAGACATCATGCTAATTTTTGTTGTTACTTAGTACATGTATTTAACTGCAGGGATGCAACTCGAAGGTGATTTTGCAAATGAAGTCAGATTGCTCATATTTACTCTTTTATAGAATCAAAACAGCATTGATTACAGATGGTAAACCGTCACAGATGTCTTCTGCAAAAAATAAAAGAAGTGCAATTTGGTTACCAATCGAAGCTCACTGTATATTAATAATGACATCGTGCTAACTTGTTTCTGATCAGCTTAGGTCCACTTTTGTCCAGGAATGCCCAGACCTCGAAGGTGACTATCCATGGGTCATGAATTGTATATTTACATCATTTTATAGAATCCTTGAACACCTTGTCGAATCACTCTGCATTATTTGGTTGCACTTTTTAATGTGATATATGCAACTTTTCCCGATCAATTTCTACTTGTTCAGAATGCCCAGAATAAGTATACATCAATACCTCAGCAGTCGCAGCAGCCGTGAATGTAGAGGAAGATTATACACAATTAACAAGCATTACTGGTGCGTTGGATATTTCAAGTTTAAGTTTCTCCTTATAGAAGAAGGTTTACAGTGAAATATGTAAAGCGCAGGAGGACCTTGATTGGAAATCGATGAAAGAGGCTACGGAAGAACAAAAATTGGTGGCTTTATTATGCGGTAGTGCTGACAGCAAGGGAACGCCAATGGTTGCAGTGGTTTGTGATAGAAGTTGGGCAAAACAGCAGGAAGTTATAATTCTCTTTCTGGAACTGCTGAGATTGTAACCTTAAAGTCGAAAAAAATTTTATATTTAGAGGTTAAGAATGAACACTGCTGTGCTTGTCTAAGGGCTGAGAACGCACGTGAAAAGGCTGCCGATCATACTCGCAACAAGAACTGGAACTATTCTTCAACGACTATGGAAGCGAATATCATAGCTGAAGGATTTTGTTTCAGTATTGAAGTGTACGGTCTTATTTACAATAAAGTGATAGTAGATGCAGATAGTAGTTATAAGAAACTTATACACAGCAGACCATACGAAACCTGTACGGTACAGAAAATAGAATGCAGCAATCATTTACTCAGAAATTACTGCAACAAATTAATAGAACTTTCCAAAACAAGAGGATCTCCTGGGACACTAAAAACTGTTTTATCGGGTAACATTTTATGCTGCAGAACGGCTGTGACAAAGACATACAGAAGGAATGAAAATAATGTAAGTGAGGAAGAATAGAAAAATTAATAAAGTATATAATAAACATTGCAAGCCACACATTTGCAGAACATTCAAATTGTTCCGAATTACATTATTTTTGTGGAAAAACTGAGCCTGACAGAAATAACCAAATGTCAGACTTCCGGACATTGACCAATGAAGAGAAACTAATGGAAGCAGTTTGGCAGTGCACTTTCGAAGCTTACTGGAAAACGTCACCACAAACATTGTGGAGCAATTTAATTCTATTATTGCGCAAAAACTTGCAGGCAAATGAATGAATTACACCTATAGTAGATGTTACCAAGGACGTTGCTACTCTGCAGTTGTTTCACACAATTTAAAGAAGCCATTGCACAATATACATAAATATTTCACTGAAGCCCACAGTCCTGGAAAAAATATGCAGGTCACAGAAATGCGAAAATTAGAAAAGCAAAATATCATGAAAGACACACGTTTAGAAAAAGGTTGACATTTTCGGCAGGTCCGGACAATAATTATGGAGAAAATTGTCAGAAGCCCGATGACCAAGAGACATTTGAAGAGAGAAAACGCAAATCTATAAAAAGGCTAAATAAATCCAAAACTGAATATGCAGACATCCAAATGAAAACTCGCCTTCAATCCGATTCAGCTGATTGGAGGTAATATAGGAAATCATTGTTAACATCCTCCGTATATGACCAGCAAAATGAGACCGACGACCACGTTGTTCCTCAACTAAAGCCACCTCTTGGAGAAAAGATAATTAAGACAGAACAAAAGAAGAATTGGAAGCGCGGTTTGAATTAAAAATTTCTAGTTGCGGCTTTATTATAAACCAAAATTGGTCATTTCTTGGTGCTTATCCAGATGGAATTGAAGAAAATTCCGGATTTATGGTAAAAATTAAATGTCCCTATTCAGACAGCAACGTTACCATTAAGTAAGCAATAGCACATAACTTTATTGCATATTTGGAAATAGAAGGCGACACTTACAATGTAAAAAATATTTTTGTGTATGGACGCTAAAAGTCATGTCTCAAAGTTGCAATTGATCCCATTTTCTTCATCAACACCATGCTGCCACGATTAGATAAATTTAATTTTAATTGTCTATTGCCGGAAATTATAGATCCTACACACACGAGAGGAATGGAAATAAGGGACCCGGATTATATAACTAACGCCCAAAAAGTTAAAGTTAAAACAAATAACCGTCTCTCTGTAAAAATAATTCCAGGGAGAGGCCTTTTGCACTTTTAAAGTACTTTTCTGTTTTCTACACCAACACACAAGAAACTGCGACTAAAGGTGTGAATGAAGTGTATTCCTTTCCTTTATTCTCAATAATAATGCCTTTCCGCTCGTATAAGAAGGTAAAATAATATTTCACATTGTACATTTTACATTTTAACGTCAAGTTGATTGTGTGTTAAATTCTGTTCATCCCCTGATGATGGCCTAATTATCTAATAGACCGAAACTATATATATATATATATATATATATATATATATATATATATATATATATATATATATATAGGGTGACATAGAAAAAGTGCCATGCAAAGTACCACGCGATATAGGACACTAAAATAAGAAAAAGTTCTATGAACTTAGGTCCGCAACGCCTTCGCTTAAAAGATATAGGGTGTTGAAGTTTAATTATTTTTTGTTTTTTTAATATCTTTTACAATGATGTAATAAGCGGACGAAATTTTGTATACATGGGCTTTTATCACACAGAATTCAAATATGACCTTAGTTCTTTTATTACTGATAGAGGGCGCCACATACAGGTTTCCATCTTGTTTGAATCGTTCCTAACTTTTTGCCTTACACTGTATGTCATTTTCGACTGGAAAAATTTGTTTTCCATCTTTCCTGCTTCAGAAAGGTATACCTTATTGAAGTCGCTAGGACCAACGGTTTACAAGAAATTATTCAAAAGTGCCAAAGTAACTTATTTGCAAAAACAATGACATAACACTTCAACAATTAAATTTTAATAGCAACAATGAAGGGCAGTGATTAAAAAAACATTAAATTTTTAGAAGATGTTCAAATTGTTGTCCTTGTACTTGAATACATTTTTCAATTCTTCTTCCTAAGGATTGACGGCATCGTTGAAATATCCCTGGGTTATTACGGAATCTATCTGCGGATTCCATAATTGTTATCCATAGTTGCTCTTCATTATGTATTTCTACAGAATAAACATCATTTTCATGAATCCCAAAATGAAAAATCGAGAGGATTAAGGTCGGGACTACGAGCTGGCCCAGCACAGGCCCCTCGACCAATCCACGTATTTCCAAATCTCCTATCCAAAAATTCCCTTGCCAATCGAGAAAAGTGAGCTGGCGCGCCATCATGCATGTAACGCATTCTACCAATGGAACATACTCTAATAACGTGTTTAGTTCATTCTCCAAGAAATTTAGATACAGTTCACCTGTCAATCGATTGGGCAATTGAAATGGGCCAATAAGTAATTGTCAATTATACGTACCCACACATTAATAGAAAACCCATATTAGTGATTTCTAATTACCGTTTGATGAGGATTTTCATCACTTCAATGGTGTAGGTTCAGAACACCATCACGACTAAAACCAGCTTCATCAGTAAACAAAATTGAAGAAAAAATATCGTGTCTTTGATTTTGCAACCATTCGCAAAATTGTACACAAGGAAGATAGTCATGTTCTAATAGTGAATCAATCTTTTGAAAATGATACGGGCCAAGAAGTTTGGATAATTTGCATGTATCGGATGCATTTTTCTCGTAAACCGTTGGTCCTAGCGACTTCAGTTAGGTATATCTTTCTGAAGCAGAAAAGATGGGAAAATAAAATTTTTCAGTCGAAAATGACATACAGTGTAAGGCAAAAGTTAGGACCGATTCAAACAAGATATAAACCTGTATGTGGCGCCCTCTATCAGTAATAAAAGAACTAAGGTCATATTTGAATTCTGCGTGATAAAAGCCCTGTATACAAATTTTCGTCCGCTTATTACATCATTGTAAAAGATATTTAAAAAAACGAAAAATAATTAAACTTCAACACCTTTTAAACGAAGGCGTTGCGGACCTAAGTTCATAGGAACTTTTTTCTTATTTTAGTGTCCTCTATCGCGTGGTACTATGCATGGCACTTTTTCTATGTCACCCTGTATACATATTTACAGGTGGTCCTTTTAAAGTGTTACAAAGCGATATTGAGAAAATGGCTGAATGAAAATAAATGAAATATCTAGGGATACAATGGGTCGTTGGGGGCACTTTTGACAGAGTAAGTAATGTTTTAACTCTTTCCACTTTTAGGGGTGGGGAGCTACTTTTAGATGTTAAATGGAAAGGTGTAGTGTTCTTTACAGATTCGTAATCTCCAGAAAAACTACGTTATAATCAATGAATAATTTAATACCAATGTCAATGTCACTACGCTAAATTCAACAAAATTAAAAGAAAATCAACAGAAGAAAAACTGATATTAGGTACATTATTTTATAATAATAGGTGTTCAAAATGACGGCCATTTGTTCTAAACATTTATCAACCCTCTTTCGAAAAGAATTCCGCACTCTGAGTAACATCTGGGGTGATTTCACGAACTGCACGCGTAATCCTTTCTCTCATGTCTTTGGCTGTAGTTGAGCAGTCACCATGACTTTTCTTTGACGAAAACCCACAAGAAAAATCAAGAGGGTTAAGTCTGGCGATCTTGCAGGCCAATTTACTGGTCCCCCACGTCAAATCCATTTGTTAGAGTGTCATTCAATATAGCACGTGCTTCTCGACAGAAATGTGGTGGTGCGCCGTCTTGCTGGAACCAAATTGCTTCACGTTGTTGCCCTGGAATATTTGGCATCAATCTTTCGAAGGAAATCGCAGTATCGCTGTCCATTAAAATTACCATCGAAAAAATGAGGTCCAATAACAACATCGCCAAATATCCCACACCAGGTATTTATCGACCAAGTGTGTTGATTAGCGACTGTTCGCATCCAGTGTGGATTTTCTTGAGCCCAATAATGCATATTGTGACGATTGACTTGACCATGGTTAGTGAATGTTGCTTCGTCAGAAAATGTTATGTTTTCCAGTGAGTTGTTCTCATTTAACCATTGTCGAAACCACCGACAAAATTGCACCCGTCTCTCGAAGTCCTGGTCATACAATTCTTGATGTAAGGTAATATGGTAAGCATGGAATTTACAATTGTGCAAAATTCTGAGAAACGGATGTTTTACACATCCCGGCGTCTTTGGATAGATCTCGGGAACCAATATGAGAGTTGAGAGCTACTGTTCCCAAAACTCTAACCGCCATGTCGTCGTTCGGTTTTTCTCCTGATGCGTTTTCTGGATGAGAGTTGGCCGGTCTGGTGACTCCTAGTCTCTAATCTTTTGAACGCCATGTGAGATGTTGGTGCTAAATGGGGAAATCTTACCGCCCAAAGTTCAGAAGCATTGCGGTAGTTTTTCTACATTGTCCGAGAATTAACAACATGTCAACTTGGGAGTTGAATTCATTCATTCATCGATACGTAGTTAAAATCTCAACTAAGATTATTAAATACGAACAGGAACAACAGAGATAATTAACAAACAAATAGAACTAACACTAATTAACAATAAACTAACACAATGAACACTAATTTTAACAAGTCGCTTAAACTAAAGACCTTAAACTCGAAGATAATTTAGGAAATTACTGGCAATGTCATAACATGTCAAGTCGTTCGTTGTCATGATAACTGCAACAGTGGCGGCTGGTGAATCATCGCTGCAGTGCCACATAGCTTCAAAAAATCATGAACTTTCTAAGAAAATAATTATTAACTACATAATCTAACCAAAATACCGTATTTTTTACCCAGTTGACATGTTAATTCTCGGAGGATGTAGAAAAACAACGACAATGCTTCTAAACAAAATGGTCGTCATTTCGAAAATCTATGTATTATAATAAAATAATGTACCTAATATCAGTTTTTCTTTAGTTGATTTTATTTTAATTTTGTTGAATAGTAGTGACATTGACATTAGCATTAAATTATTCCTTGATTATAATGTAGTTTTTCTGGAGATTACGAATCTGGAAAGAAAACTGCACCTTTCCATTTAACATTTAAAGTTACCCCACCCATAAACAGTGGAAATGGTTAAAACGTTACTTACTCTGTCAAAAGTGTCCCCAACGACCAATTGTATCTCTAGAAATTTCATTTATTTTCAATCAGCCGTTTCTCAATATCGCTTTGTAACACTATAAAAGGACCCTGTATATTATATATATATATATATATATATATATATATCATATATATATATATATATATATATATATATATATATATATATATATATATATATATATATATATATATATATAGGACTATTTTAACTATAATAATATAATAAAAAATAATTGAGAATGTTTGGTTTTGATCTTTTCTTCCACTTCTTAATATTTCACTTTTTGAAATACATATGTGACTCCTGTTCTTTATGTAGTTTAGCGTCGATTGTATTTTTTTTAAATATGAAGTAACACCAAAACGGCGCAGGCGAAGTTGACTAACAAGGTCAAATGGGGCGCCCTGTCCAGACTAAATGTTTAAATTATGAACAATCTGATTTAGTAAAACATTTTTTCAGATTTTTTGTGCTAAGGGAGCAATCGAGCGATCCGTCTTAGACGCCGCGCCTTGTATAGGGATTTTTAATTCCAGTGACTGATTAGCAGTTCACTTTACAATATTAAAATTGTGATTTTACAAATTTCATTTTTCTGACTTAGTACGTTATTTCCTGTAGTATTCTTTACATTATGAATTTGTAATTTTTCATAAATGTAATGCCTTTTCGATTTATAAAAATGGAATACTCTAACGTCTGGCTATGCCGCGTATATTGACTAGATTGTAATTTTTCAATTTGTTTTTTTACGTATGTAAGCTATGTTCTATTATGCAAGCGTGCATAAATACATTAATGTTATTATGTAGACATATATTTACAATAAATCATTTTTATTGTTGTATTTGTGTGAGTTGAAAAGTGCTATAAGGGTTCAGGATTTAGTATAACATTTTGAGTAATTTTGTTCAAATCGATTAGATTTTGGTACAGATTTCAAGGTAAAACATAGATGTAGGCCCCTATTGTATGTGATTTGTGATTTAGAACCCCAATTTTTCACAAATAATTGCAGAAATACATCATCTTTTGCGAGGCATGCCCTTTAATTGACTGATTTTGAACTCAAGAGTTGCCTCAAACATTTTACATATATTTTTTAGAGACCCTATACACAGTTGATATTCATAAAATCTTCTCAGATGATCATTAAATGAATAAATTAAAGTAATGATTGCGAATATCAGGAGCCGCGACTTACGAGAAGCCGTGCATTTAATTACTTTAAAAGAGTTTAGACTAAGAACACATTGTCCAATTAGTGAATTCGTTGTAGGATGTTAGATTGTGTGTTTGTATTTTTTGAAAGAATGTAACAAAAATACTGTGAATTTATTAATTTCTAATTATGAAAAGAGTAGAAAGAAGACCATCGAAGATCACTCAAACAAACGAACCCATTAGCAAGGAATACATGGCACAATTAGTGATTCCCCAATGAAAAACAAATTACATAAAAGGAAATATAGGTTTTTTGTTGTATACTGTGAGGCTGTTTTATAACGTTATATATAAATGATAATTTTTCTAAACTTACAAAAATAATAATTCAAAACGGATATTCTACTTCATTACGACGTCTTTTGAGCACTACAAACTACTTGCATTGTAGCCTGTAATGATATTCGAGTAGATATCGTATGTAGATATTACGTACATTTTATTGCAAGGAATTCAAATAAATAAAACGTACATAATACATATATTTCAGTTCCAATGTAACACATATAACGATACGTTATCTTAATTCATCACATACAGTAATTAAAATATTTAATATGTAAAGAGATAGAAAACTGCTTATTAAATCTTTGCAATCTCGTCTAGCCATCGAGTAACTAGTTGACTGTTACATGACTGAACTTTCAAAAGTGTTTGCTAAAATTAAGTGAGTTTTCATGTCAAATTTTATATTACGTTTCCCTGTTATTTATCTTTCCACGCTATACTCTAAATTTTTAATGTACGGTGTGTCCCATTTTCGATGATATTTCGGGGTATCTCACTTACGAGTAAAGATACAGAGTTGCAGTTTTCACAATACCGTGCTACTTTTTTGTGAGAAGAACAATGGTATAAACAAAACTTTCATAGCCCGCTACAGGGCGAAATTGAAAATATTGCATCTTGGGACCCCCCTTGTATCTCCGTTATCCTTTAATGTACGGCAAAGGTAAAAATTGGTTCTTATACAGTTTTTCATGTAGAATCCAGTGGCCTAGTCGTATTTTTGGTGTAAGCTGTCAATTTTTAGCTATTAAAAAACTTATGGTTTTTTTAACGGAACACCCTGTATATTTTTCTTGCGTTCGATTGGAAAATTTTGTAAGCTTTACAAAAAATATAATACATTATTGTGTATGTGTATTTTAAATAATAAACCCAAAATCATTTCACAACATCTGCGTAATAACATTGTGTGTATCATATAGCATTAGAATTATTAGGTCGTAAGTTAATTATATTAGGCTATTACAAACATAGAAATTTTAAAAAAGCTAAATCAATTTCAAGTCAGAATAAAACTGAAAAACTTAACATAATATTAACTCGATTGTAACCACTTAATAGATTTTCACCAAAAAAGAACTACTCAAAATGGTTGCCATTTTCTCGAACGCAATGTGGACATACAGTGGTTATTCTTTTTAAAGCATTTAAAATAATTATGGAGCGTCTTTGCAAATTTTGAAATGCCGCATAGGTGGCATTAACTAGTTCATCTATTGTCCGATGACGGGTACTATAAACCTTATTCTGCAAGTAGCCCCATAAGAAAAAGTCTAGCATGGATAGGTCAGGTGACCGTGGAGGCCATCTAATTGGTCCATGAGTACCGATCCACTTTTGCGGGAAATAATTGTCTAAAAAAGGTCGAACAATTACAGCATTATGTGCGGGCGCGCATCCTGTGGAAATGTATCCTGTTAAGATGAGCTAAAGGAACATTGTCTAGTAACATAGGGATAACATCTTGCAAAATTTCAAGATATCTGTTCCCTGTAAGACTGCCTTCATAAATTCTGTATTCTATTTGTTGCCCCAAAATAAAACAAGCTACGCTAAATCCAAATCGACCCTGTTGCTCTCTTTCGAATAGCACATGATGACTTTCTTGGGACCAATCCCTAGTATTATGCCTGTTGAAAATACCTGCACTCGAAAAGTAAGCCTCGTCGGACCATATTATAAATCTGTCAAAGTTATTACCAAAACGAATTTGTTCCAAATACCAGTTGCACAACAGTAAACGACGTTCTTCATCCCCAGGATGCAACTGGTGAACAATTTTAATCTTGTATGGCTTAAATTTATATTTGGTCAATATTCTTTGAACACCAATCTCCTGCTGTAGAACTCTGCATGATTGTGAAGGCGTTGCCTCTATACATGCTAAAACGTTGACTTCATCCGTATCGCGATTTTCCTTATTATACTTTTTTGGTCGGGGTTGGATAAATGATCCATGTTCTACCAATTTTTTTATTCGAGAAAACATTAAAAGACAAGGTTGCCTTCTTTCTGGATATCTATAAATCCAAATGATATTTAAATAAAAATAAATCCACATACGTCAAAAGATAAATAAGTATTCAAACAAACCTGTTGAAATACAGTTGGGAAGCCTCACGGGAGTTTTCATTGCTCTCTATAAAACAGACTAACATGTCATATTTTTCAAAATGTTGATAATTTTCATTTTCAGCCATTGTAACGAATACAATATTACGCAGAGAATATAAATTTTACAACTGAGAGGTCTTGACAAGCGCTTAGCAAATGATCATTTAATTGTTCCAATAATCACGGCCTACTAATTCTAATGCTATATAATACACACTATGTTATTACGCAGATTTTGTGAAATCATAGATTTTAGGTTTATTATTCAAAATGCACATCACGTATTAATATTTTTGTAAAGCTTACAAAATTTCCAATCAAACGCAGGAAAAATATACAGGGTGTTTCGTTAAAAAACCATAAGTTTTATTTATAGCTAAAAATTAACAGCTTACAGCAAAAACACGACTACACCACTGTATTCTACGAAAAAAACTGAATAAGAACCAATTTTTACCTTTACCATATATTAAAGGATAACGGAGATACAAGGGAGGGTCCCAAAATTCAATATTTTCAATTTCGCCCTGTATCTCAGAAATGTAGCGGGCTATGAAAATTTTGTTTATACCAGCGTTCTTCTCACAAAAAAGTAGCACGGTATTGTGAAAACCGCTGTATCTTTACTTGTAAGTGAAATACCCCGAAATATCATCGAAAATGGGACACACTGTACAGTTTTCATTTACATTTTGATATCCCATTACTAACACAATAATTCAAATAATTAGAAACAATCGTTTTAGTTCGATACATAAGCTCAATAAAACAAAATTCAATATTATTTGGAAGCTGCAACTCGTGTACCTCAGTTCACACATTGGATAGCTGCATAATTTTGTATTTGTATTTTTTTGTGGACCGAGGTCTAGGCCACATCGTATTTTATCACCACGACAAGGTTCATTTATTCGCTTGAGGGCCACTTCATACTCCATAAAATTTAATCTAACGTATTCATAAATAGAGTATCCAGTTCCAAAGTAAATTAAATAACTCATATTTTATCACAAAAAAGAGGTAAATTTATTCGCAAGCGATTCTTGGAAGCCAATTACTAATGTATTTTAGCACCACTAATGTATTTTTTGCGAAACGTTCCTGTGGGTTAATTAATCCCTCAAGGACCATAAAAATTAATTTGAGGTAATCAAAAGCCGGAGAACTGGTTACAATTTAAATTTAATAATTTAGGCTGGCGTATTTTATCTCCCACAAAAAGGTGGGGGATAATTCGTCCCACAAAAACTATAAAATTAATTTGACATGTTGAAAGAGTGTTAAAGTAAATAACATCCGCTCTTTGGAGGTGATTGTCCCCTAAGAACTGTTCGCAAATGAATGAACCTTCTTATGTGACAAAATGCGTTAACATAAATTATTTATTTTCCTTTCTGAACATGTGAAATTAATTTTTATGGTCATTAGTGATCATAAACCTTTCGTTGGTAATATGCCTTCTTTAAAATTTGTACGTTTTCTACTTGGTCTGAAAAAAATTTTAAGCACATTTTTAGTTTTTAAAATTCTAGATGGCTATGACAATTGAGAAAAAATAATTTTATGTGGAAGTGCTATTTCGATCATTAATACGGTAAGATCATATAAAGGAAAATTGTTGAGAATGTGACATTTTAGCTGTGTGAAAAATTTCAATAATATCGGATCACTTTGCGAAAATACATAATACCTATTGAAGCTTCCTTACTTTCTTTTATTACTGACTGAAATAGCAGTTTGCTTCCACATAAAATGGTATTCTCGCAATTGCCTTGGTCGCCTAGAACTGTAAAATTTGGCATACAGTCACAATGTTATATTCCCGACTTCCTTAATAACATGTTGCCGTATTAATTAATGACCGTGCACATAAAATAGATTTTCCTCAATTGCCGTAGCCGCCAAAAATTGAAAAACTAAAAAAAAGTGCTAAGAATTATTTTAAGGCTAAGCAGGGCGGTATTTCAAAACATCAAAGCAAGATTCCAAAATTATTGATCAATTATACCAATAGAGACATCAATCCGGGGGCACATTATATATGCAAAATCAGTAGTTCAAAACTATAACTTTCAGAAGTATAATATGGCAATAAGATTATTTTAATAATATAACAACAGATAGGAAAAGAATTGGTTAAACAAAACAGCCCCTACAAAACATCCCCCCAACAAAATAGCCCCGACAAAACAGCCCCCGACAAAACAGCACCCGCCAAAACAGCTCGAGTCAAAATAAATACCATACATATTTGAATTTATAATTATTTTCTTTATTTTTTATTTCTGTTTTCAACAAAACCGTTGCATTTTTTTTTTGTTTATTTACACACAAAATAAAAACAAAAATACATGTAAGTATAACATTTTATTATAATGTATATCTACAAACAAAATTCTACGAACTCTATTTGTCAAAGCTTAACACAATAATTAATAATGATTATCAAATATAAAATCAATTTATAATGTTATATTTTTGGCAATTCCAGGGAGATACGGTATAACGTCGTCAGCGTTATAATGTCACTTATGGGATAATTATTATTACATTTAGGTTATTTGTATTGTTGCAATTATTAAATTAAATTTAAAGTTAAATAAAAAATTCCACAATATGTTGACTGAAATAATTTAATAATGTACCAAAATAATCGCCACCTGAGAATCATATCTTTACTATAAATTTTATATCAACTTTTACGTTTTACACGTCAAATGTATGTGTGGGGTATAACACAAACACCATTAAAACTGGATCTATCAGTCTGTTTTATCAGGAGCTGGTTTGAGGCTGTTTTCTCAGTGGGCTGTTTTGTCGCAGCTGTTTTGACGATACCAAAAGTTGATGTACATTTCCAGGCAGGTGGATAGGTGCAGCATATCCTAGCCCTCGTTCTTCCCTTCACTTGCTTGGATTTCTATTTATGGGACCGGTTGAAGGATATGGTATATTAAATATAGTGACGAGTGACGACAAGATAAGACCTACTAAATTGGATTCAAAACGGACTACGTTCAATACCGGTGGCAGAAGTTGAATGTGCAGTGCAGTTCACAAGAGGTAAGATCCAGTTGTGTATTGAAAATGATGGTCGACAATTTGAGCACTTAGGACGTCATTAAAAGTATTATTTATTAAACCGGTCCTTCTCAGGACCACAGAAATTTTGAAAGAAATTAAAGTTTTCATACCTACTTATTAATTTTAAACGTATGATTTGTTTATACCTCAAATTACCTGTTACATTACCACATTTTTTACTATATCATTGGTTCTATAAGAGCTATTGATATATTTTTTTTAAATACTCTCTTATTAATTTTCTTTCCAATAGCAGTGAAAAAACATGTGGTATCATTCATTTGAATTTTTTTAGAAAAATCGACAGCTTTGTTCCTTTAACAAGTCTATTCGTAGACGAAGTTAAGAAATTGTTGTGGTTTTGGATTTTTTGGTAATATCAAATATTCCCTTAACATCGACACCAATCATATTGATCACTAGTTTACAATGGATATACTTTTTTAAATACATTACTACGGAAAATTGCCCAAAAACTGGGAATTGAAATTAGCGAAACGCCCTCGGGCTGTAATGGTAGGAATTTAAAAATAATTTCAAGCATTTTCTACTGGCCATATTTATTATAAGATTTTTTACTTCACTGCTCAATCTCAAATAGTTTCTGAGCTACGGCTGGCAACCTTTCCTAGTTGTACACCTTGTACAAATGTTCCATTTTAAAAAGTCCGGACGGAAAGTTATTTTATTGAAATTGTAGCTACTATGTAGTAATCTTTAGAAACCCCGGTTAATGCTTACTCTAAAAGACCCTTATTGTGTGACGCAAAAAAGCAAAAAGAGTTAAATTTGAATTAACTTTTAAATTGAAAATAGTCTCATAGATTTTGGAGAAAGGAAAGAATTAGTTGTTAGTTAACCAGTGACCCATTAGTTAAACCAAGAAGTGGTCGAAGAAGGAAGTTTTAAACGCGGAAGACACCTTAATATTCTGCCAGAATACGTCCGTATAGTTAGTTAATTCATTTTACGGGATTGAAATTTAAGAGGCGTCCTACAGTATGTTATATGTTATTGTATTGATTAAAATTGAATTTTTTACTAGTTTTCACGTTCTTGACGATAAAAGGGATGATCACTAGTCCAGTAAGGTTTCTTTTCCAGAAAACCCTTAGCGCTATTTAAAACTACACAGAAGGAAATAAAGAAGTGACATTTATAAAGGTTTCTCAGAAGAAATAATTACACCTAGTAGTTATTTTTCCACTGGCTTCATCAACGCATCTTCTTAACCAAACTATCTAGTAAACGAAATAACACAATATTAAAACATGCTATTTAATGGTAAATAAAGCATTGCATTGTGAGAATATTACAGAAGAAAATATTCAATGTTACAATACTTTATTCGTCTCTTTTGAATTACTTTTTCTACGCATATTGTAGAATGTGAAAAATTTTATAATCTGTTTAAAAAGTACACCGACCATCGCCCTGCAAATGTTGACACCGACAATTTTTTTTTAGTTATCCAAAAGGAAGGTGTACAAAACAAATCATGGGCATTATAACAAATTGGGCGGTGTTCATTTTTTAAAACTTTCAAATTCCAACTCCTACACGGGCACTGTTTCAGAAGAATATCTGCCACAATGTTAATTGATACTGGCGGAGATATTACTGCACTAAAGAAAAACGGATGATGGGAATCAAGTGAAGTAGCAGAAGAATATATTGATAATTTGTTAAATAAGAGATAAATGTGTCTGATAAAAAAACCTGGAACATCAGGTGAAGATAGAATCATCAACAGGTGCAACCTTGAACTCTGAAATTGACAAAAAAAATGTTTTCAATAATAATTTAAATGTTTCTACAGATCTAAATTCTTTGATTAACAAAGAAAATTTACCAACGCACCGTTTAAGATTCAAATATTGTGATGCTACTGTAAATTATGTAAATAGTAAAGAATAAAATAGTTAAACTATTGTTTTTTTTTAATTTAATTTGAGATTGAACTTAATTTGTAGGTAGTCGTAGAAAAAGTATAGTCTACAACACGTTTGGAATGTCAATTTCGCACTCATGAAACCGTCAGACGAGCCGAAGGCGGAATATGTCACATTCCAAACTTGTTACAGATTATTTTATTATTTTTGTTTTCTGTAATCCTATGCTTACTATGTAGTCAATGCAGTTCTCCATCAATGAGTATATAGCAAGTGAATCAGTATTACCCTAGTTGGTATTCCAAAGTAGGGAAAGCAGTAATATCACCAAAAAGTACATCATTTTTAAAATACCCGTAAAACCAGTTTTGATAATACTTCTTTATTAAAATTAAATAAGAGGTTCTATAAAACTTCAATACTTAAAACTAGGTAAACGAATTTGGTGTAAAGTCAATATACTTGCTCTCATATGATGACTAGTACCGTAAAACAAACAAAGATATTGGTTTGGCATTTTTATCCAACGAATTTAGTTTAAATAAGGTTTTTGGATATACTGGGTGCTTCTAAAATACACGGCAAAAAGTTGGGAGCGCATGGCTTACGTGAAAACAAGAAAAAAGTCCGAAAACGATTCTTCAGGGAGCAAGAGTCCTTTGAAGGTGGCTTTCTAAAACTGGTATTCGGTTTATATCTCCGGAAAGACTCCAGCTATCACAACCAATTTTGATACATAAATGTCTATCAGTAAAGCCAATTATTTGAGACTACTGAGAAAAATTAACTTTAATTAATTTGGGCAATTGGGTAAATTTGGCGCCATTTTTCTAACACTTTGATTTCTTGCTATTTTGATACCAAGTTATGATTAACCCATACCTATTACATAAAAAAGGTACTCTTAGTAAGAATCGCTAAAAACCACCGTTTCTTCAGAAACGGGCAAAAAACAAATTAAGACAGGGTCAATAATTAGTTCAAATGTAAGAGCAAGTATTGTCAAATAACTGTCAGTTTATCTGAATCGATCCAATTTCTTCATGGATTTTAAGCCAAATCAAATTTGATGGGAAGTTATTATAAACTCGACTCTTAAGATAGCCCCACAAAAAAAGTTGTTTGGACGTCAGGACTTCTTGGTGGTCAATTTATGTTGCGTTTTCGGGAACAGTTCGCTTATACTGTTTATTACAGTATTTGATGTGTGGCTAATAGTCCCATTTTGCTGAGACCACCACAGCTTATTAAAATCATTAAAATCTTGGAGACAGGTCCAAACAAATCACGGATCATTGCGGCATATTATGCCTCTGGGAGATGTTGCTGCCCAAACATTAACTACGTAATGGAGTTTGATGTTTCTCCCGGTGATTTTATTATCACCAATAACGACGGTTTTGGTTGTTGACGTATCCGTGCAAATGAAAATGTGCCTCATCAGAGAAGAAAGTTATATTAAAATTGTTAAATCCTTCTAAGGACAGTAGAGTATTTACTTTGTAAGATGAAATTGTGGAGCAAGTGGACGAGCTGGTATATCTGAGTAGAATGTTTACTGCAGGTGGTACAATGGAGGACCAGATTGGACAAAGGGTCTATGCTGGCAGGAAAGCGATTGGAAGTATGTGGATGATAATGCGATACGAAAGCATGAGTTTAGCTGCGAAACGAGCAATCTATAATGGCGTGTTTGTCCCGTCAGTACTGTATGGAAGTGAGACATGGGCATGTCAAAAAAAGCACGGAAGAAAAATAAATGCCGATAGATATAAAAGTAGTACATTACGTTGGTTTGGTCACATTGAGAGAATGAACAACGCAAGATTAACGAAGCAAATATATGTGGGTGAGGTTAGAGGTAAGGTCGTATCTGGTAGGCCGCGTAAAACTTGACTGAAGGTAGTAGAATGTATGATAAAGGAAAGAAAGATATGGTGTTTTAAAAATAAAAGGACATATCAGAGACAATGTATGAATCTTGTGGAAGCTAGGGAGGGAGGTGTGTAGAGATAGGAAAGCATGGAGAAAGATTGTGAATGAAAAATAAATAAGAGGCAGGGATTGTTCCTCCTAGCCCGCAAGGGAATTGCGCGAAGGTTAAGTTAAGCTAAGTTAAGAATTGGTTGGCAAGCGTTAATTGGACAACTGCATCACAAACCCGGTCAATATTTTGATTAGTGCGCACATTTCGCGGGAGTCCAGGAGGGTGAATATTTTCAGTCGAACCCCTTTCTTCAAATTTATTTATCCAGGACTTAAGATTGGTACTAGGTGCTTCATTCATGTCGTGAAGAGTATAAGAAACACGAGACCAGAGCCGAACTGTGATGTAGGAATGATTTAATTAAAAAAAAACTGCGGACACACAACGCACATTGTCGGACATCAAATCGATCCAATGTGACATTTATCAACTCTGATATTAAATTTCCAAAGCTTTCTTTTCCCATTGCAAACAATCAGGCAGTTTCATATCAACATATCATCGAACCTTTCATGGGTTGACCACATTTTGTCAGCCAGCAAAACAGCTGTCCGGAAACTTTCTATACAGATCTAAACAGTACTTCACATCGCAACAACTCCTTTTACTGTATAAGGCTTACATTCGCATCTGGAATACAATTCCCACCTCTGGGTCAGTACTACTTAATAGGCCGTTGATATAGTAAACCCTTATCGATATTACAATCGCAAGTGTGGCTCTCAAATACACTCCTTAATACCTTCACAAGCCACTTTCGCTAGGAACACTCGGTTTGCCCATTCACACCATAATTATGCTCTCAAAATTCCATCTTGTCACACTAAACAGGCACAATCTACATTTTTCCACACGGCGACCAAACTGTGGAATGCACTACCCAGTTCCTGTTCTCCTTCAAAGCAAATTTATGGTAGCCATTCATAAATATTTCTCGGCAGCCTAACAAAATCCCTAGTGTTCCTTGGTGCTTTAGCACGTTAGGCAAATCTTAGCCTGCTCAGGAATACTATTAGTAAAAAACAACACGCTTTAAAGCTGTAAATAAATAAAAGTGCAAAACTTTCTGAGAGACGTGATATTTAACGTCATTCGAGGTACCTTCAATCGCGAATAAACGGACCATTAGAGTGCCTTTATTTAATTATTATATAAGATGGGCCAATTATTTCCTCGCGAACCATACTATAAAAAATATAGGAAAAAACTATCATAGGGTACTAAAGAACTGTACAGGGTTACAAATTTACGATGCAAAATTTGTCAACGCTTATTAACTGAATACCCCTATATGAAAATGTAAACTTTCACCATAATTACACATAATAAAATACTTATCTTTTTTGGATTTTTTAATGGTGTATTTTTATATTATACAACCTAAATGTTTCAATAACACTTGCAGTTATCTTCGTCAGTAGTAGTATCTTCAACAATTTTAATAGATATTACTACTGACGAAGATAACTTTAAGTGTTATCGAAACGTTTGGATTGTATAATATAAAAATACACCATTAAAAAAAAAACAAAAAGATAAGTATTTTATGATGAATATCCCTTATAGTTATTAATTTTTAAATTCTGTTTTGAACAAGCTTTATAACAATATTGGAAATCAGATCGTGTGTTGTCAGGGTATTATTTTTATATTTTCAACAAATTTTGTAAAGACTCAATACTGCACAAAACCAGTTGCTAAAATTTAACTTGGTTAAAATGTACTAGTATTTACTATGCAAATTATAGTACAGGTTATAATTTGTTATGCAAACTATGCCAAAACTACCTAGCAAGTACAGGGTCTTAAAACATTCCATACTTCAGCAGCTACTGCCTTAATTTCTTTAAATGGCGCACCCTGCATGTTTGTAACGCTTAGAAGCTTTATTGTGTACGCTTTAGAATGATTGAGGCATTGTTGATTTCGTTTGACTAGTTTCAATTTTTGAAATATGCCTTGTCTTCTCTAGGCTCTGTAATACATTTTTAACTCACAATGGACTACATCACAATTAAATAACTTATTATTAATAAACCTTTAGCAAGGTTGTAAAAGTCCAAAGTCGCTGAAAAAGTACATGTCTAGATATTTAGAGAATGACATTGAAAAGAGAATTTTATAAAAAATAGTATATTTTATAAGCAATGAGTAAAAAAACAAAACGAATATCGTGTACAATACATACGTACTGAGTTTACGACGTTCTAGTATAAATATAAACATAAACTATAAAGCACGTCCCACACCATTTTATTTCCTGGATATCTAAACTCGTCTCTCTATAAAATCTCTCACATCTCTTACAATATACGAGAACAGGAACAATATTCTGTACGTTGTCGTGTGTAAATGAAATTAGTCGAGATGAAGTCAAGTCAACATTTGTAGCTCAGGTAAACACGATACTTTAAATCTCGATTTAAATTTGAAGTGACTTCGTGCAAGTCATTAACCCTACATGCACACTTATAATTAATACATAATGTTAATACAAAGAATATGATTTGAGCTTATATGGATAATAATATATGTATATTTACATTTCCTTTTATTATACAGAAGTCCTTATTATGTGACAGACCTCTGATTTGGTGTGCTTCAGCTGTTACAACCCACAACTTCACCTACATCATTTTCTTATTATTACGCTAACAATTAAATATAATAATAACAATATTCAGTCAAATTCCATGTCTATCTTATTGGTACACGATATTGTCAGATTTAATGATTAAAAACTTCAATCAAATGATAAGTGTAGCTTTACACACGTACAAGTTTTATATCACATTATTAAGATCTAAAAAAGTTACTAAACCATGTAATTGGGTTTGAGTGCACATAAAGTACAGTGAATAAACAATAAACCTAGTGATTTTTGATATTTATACATATTATACGAATTTATCAATGTAGCATTCATTTGGTTCAACCAAAAGGTAAAAAAGGCTATATTGTCTATCCCTAGAAATTGACTGTCCCACACACATTGTTATTATCAAAGATAGAAGTTTGCAGTTTTTATACTCATGTACTACTTGGTTGACCTAGATTTCATGGCAAAATCGAAAATTTAGTATCTTCGTTTGTTTTCGACTTATACCCAAACTTCGATCGAATATAGAACCACTACTGTTTCTTGTGTTCATAAATGACCTCTTAGATACGATTAGATCAAATAAACTAATGTTTTCAGATGACCTCAAAATATTTATATTAATTAGCTCTATCAGAGATTGCTTATTTTTGCAAAACCAGCTTAATGTGATTAATAATTGGTGCGTTGAACACAACCTCAACTTAAATGCGTCTAAGTGTAACGTCATCTCACTTACACGTAAGAAAGGTCCTATCACGTACAACAGTAAGCTTGGTCATGAGCTTATTTCTCGTTGTAAGTCTATCGAAGATTTAGGAGTTATAATAGACGACAAGCTCGATTTTAAGAACCACATTAACTTTTATAATTACTGTTGGGGTTCATTTGTAGAAATTGTTCATCTTTTTCAAACTCTGACTCGTTAACTAATCTCTACTCTGCGTTGTGAGGTCTAAACTTGAGTATGCGTCAATAATATGATACACACACTTCATCTCAAATATCTACAATAGAACGTGTAGAACGTAAATTCTTAAAATTTCTCACTCCAAGTCAATGGATTCTACCTTGTTAGAGGTTTGATCACAACATTATTTTAAGGACCAATTCACTACTTTCACTTCATGACAAGTATTAAATTTCTTTTAATATTCTGAGGAACCAAATTGACTGCCCTCACCCTTTGGCTGGCATTAATATCCATGTTCGAGATTAGCTACAAAATGCACTGAGACATTTGCTCTTACTCCAATAAAACTAATATGTTCTCTTCGCTTATCTACGCCATGTGTCGCCTATTCAATACTGTTTCACTCCTGTGATATCAATTATTCCTTTCTTAATACCAGAATTAAGTGCAATAACCAATTGATTAATACTATGTAATGTTCTAATGTAAAGTCAGTACAAAATTTTAAGTTTATATATTGTATTATGTATATCTATTTTATGTATCTATTTTCATTTGTAGATTATTTTGTCCATTAATTGGTTTTCTCTTGGGCAATAAACATTACTATTATTATTATTAACATTATTATTTCTACACTTTTTCAAGGTCTCACACCTCGCTTAATATTATTATACTAATATATTTCGTCACCAGTAGTTTTATATATTCCGAAGTACCGAATTCAGTGACGTGCTTAGAATTTTCTAGAGTGTTGTAGTTTTAAGTAATAATACACTTGCATTTTCTAAAATGAGAATCATAGTTGGTAACAATCAGGTGCAGTTCTTTCTCAAACTATCAAAATTATAAATATAGACATTCCGGAAAATATCTTCCAATTTTTTTCAACAACACGGGGCCCCTGTCCACAATGCTTTGGCAGTGAGGAATTATTAGAGAACCGTTTCCCAAATCGTATGATTGCAACATTTGGTTCGGTATTATGACGGTTTTGGTTAAGTTATGTTTTTCAGAAAACCCTATAGGAAGAAATCCGGTATTGACAGATATTAAGATCGTAACGACCATAACACCGAATCGAATCTTGCAATCCAATGATTTGGAAAACGGTTTTCTAAGACATTTCTCACTGCCAAAGAATTATGGGCTGGGCAGTCTTGTTGAAAAAATATTTGAAGATGTTTTTCAGGAATGTCAATTGAATGTTGAAAAGCTAAGAAAGAACTGCAGCTGATGGATAACCAACTATGAAGTATAATAGTATTAAGCGAGGTATAAAACCTTGAAAAAATGCACAAATGTCGACGTTTAGCAAACTTGTAATGTAGTTGTATTAATATTTGAACATTTTTGTTTACACTTTGGTATATAATACCTATAGTATTTTAGACCAGTTGAAGTGTGTGCAATATAACCTTAAAACTATTTCGGTACTACAGATTTAGAATCAGATATAATTGATTGCATTCTCTTCAACTAAAATATTTTCAGACTTTTAGCTTGCGGTTATAATGGAAGTCGCCATCTACTTTGTTATTTTCAATGGAACACCCTATATATCTTTGAATTTTTGGATGAACCATAATTTTGAATTTTTTATTAAAACTCTAATTCATGTCCATCTATTGCGATTTTGAGAGAAAATTATTTTCCGTAATCTTGATAGCTGGTTGACGTTTACAAAATGGAATGCACCTCCTATTTGGATTGAGATAAAAGTTAAATACAATTAAGTTGGTAGTTTAAAGATGCCTTTATCGTATGCATTTTTAAAATAAAAATCTTGCCATGAGAATAATGCCTAAATTTATACTTTTCAGTCAGTATTAAAAATGTAAAAATCAATTCTTTTAAATGGAATACCCTATTTTTTGTTACGTAAGCAATTGGCGATAAGATTTGCTAGAAAGTGATATGACATGTTGTTCCACCTAAATCATACTGTTCTGGAGTTATTTCCAAAAAAACGGAAAATTTTAATTCTTAGCCATTATTTGGAGAATGCTATGAATGGTTGCTATGGATACCTGAAATAATTTTTCAAATGTCAAGTTTTTAATGTGTTAACTTAGTGCTTATTTCTTAAAGCCTTATTACTATTGCTAAAATAATGTTTATAAAATGAAGAAATTCTTAATTTATTTTTTATCCACGGAAAATGCTACAAGATTTTAGTCAGACTTGCACAATGTTTAACAAAACTATTCACATTTACTTCAAGTGACAAAAAATGGATGTAAAAAGCTAGAACCAAATCATAATAAATGTTCGAAATGGTGGCCGTTCACATTCAAGCGCACAAAATTTGCTTCTATTCTTCTAAATTTACCTTTTGTCATCGGAGGTAAATGTAGATAGTTTTCGTTAAATATTCTGCAAGTTCTACTTGCATTTTTCATGTACAGAAAATAAATTAAGAATTACTTGATATGTACAAACATTATTAACGTTATTGTCATCCATTTTCACTCTTTTTAGTAGTAATATTAATGCACTTAAGGGATAAGTACTAAATCACAAACTTTAAGAACTAGACATTTAAAATTTTATTCATTATTTTTTATCTATTTTAAAACTTTACCATAAATTATATTAATAGTCCATGCAAAAAACTCTTAAAATTTTTTTTACTTATAAGCAATTTGAAATTGATAACATTTTGAAAAGAATCACGCGACTACAAACGCGCCACGATTGGTCGGCATGTTTGTGACGTCATAATTCTCAATAGTACAGAGTCAACGGCTTCTACATGTAAATCGACTAAAAATATCCGAAATTTAGTGCAAAAAAAATTATTTATAACAGCTTGTTTAGTCAAGTGTGATAAAGTTTACGGTTAGGTTGACAACTAAACTTGTGCTGTACTACATCAACTTTAATCTTTGCTCTACTCTCCATTGTAGTGTAGTAAATATAATTCTCCATGTCTTCTTTCAGCTAAAAAAATATCAAATCATGAGAATTATTTAAATGACATTATAACAACAGAAGAACCAGTATTATATACACTTTTAAAACTTCAATTTCGTATAATACATAACCTAGCGAGTAATTAAAATATAAAATACTAAATTAAACCGAAACCATTAACGGTGTACAAATTTATTATTTAATCGTATTAAATTATTTATAAACATTTTTTTGATGCTATGATTTCTAAAAGTAATGATTCTGGAGTTTCGTTAAAAAAATTTATTATCGAATTCTATTTATTCAATTTATACGTTTAGATAAATAATTATTAATTACCTACTATATTATTATAACGTCACACGCCATTTATTCGAAACTTTCGCGTGTTTCCGTTACTGGGTTCGAAAATGTATTTTAATGTAATACAACTCTTGAATTAGAGCGAAAAAAAACTAAAAATAGTTTTGTTATAAAACGTATATATGATCTTTCCATTTATTACAAAAGAAATTTTTTTTCAAAAACCCAATTAAATAAAATGTTAATGTAAACCTGACACAATTAAGTAGAAATTTTTCTTTTGTCTCTTATTGATATTTTGAAGTTTTGTTAATGTAAAACTTTATCAGTTGAACATAAGTTGAACGTTATGCAGTAGTAATATACAGGCGCCTAAGGCAATAATTTTAAACCTTTGTGTTTAATCATGGTTTATTAACCTTCATGTGCATGCACAATTTTTATACCTATCCCGCATAGTTAGGTACCCGGGTACCTACAGTTGGTTTGCATAGGAAAATCAATATTTTTTGCTTTATTTTACCAAAATCTGGCCTGCATTCCAAAAGAAACGAAAAAAAGTAAGGAGAAAGTGGAAGAGTTCTCGATATTCGGGTTTAGCGAGGATGGAAAAATCACCATTTGCCATTTCCGAAGAAGGAGCGGATAGTGGCATTGCTTTCAACCATGCATAGTACCAACATCACTGGACCGAAACAAAAGCCCGAAATTATAATCTACTACAACTCGACCAAGGGCGGAGTAGACAATATGGATAAAATGGTTACCCATTATTCAACTAAACGTAAGACTTTGCGTTGGCCACATGCCATGTTTTACAACATGCTGGACGTAGGTGCCTTAGCAGCTTACATTATCCCCTACCACTACCAGGTCAACCCATAACAGACGAACTTTCTTGGGAGATCTAAGAAAGCAATTATCGATGCCCGCAATTGAGTTGCGTTCAAAAAACTCGACCGTTTTGCAACCAGATCTGGGATAGAAGCAATGTTAGGACATTCAGTTGCGGTTCTTTCAAATCCTACAACGATAGCAACACCAAGGGATGCTTCTGGTAGACCTAAGCACGTAGGCAGCTGCTTTGTCTGTCGTTCAACAGCTTCGTTCCAAAGAAAAACGCGGAAATTCTATAAAGAATGCAAATGACCAGTTTGTAACGAGTATTCCGAATCCATTACAAAATGTACTGTATAAATCATATTGTTGTAAAAAAATTCGCTTCTTTATAAGTAATTTTTTTACCATAAATTGTACTCTAAATGCTCTTATTTTCCTTATCCACATAATATTTTATATAGCAAATAAATCCTCATAAGATATTTCCATGCAAATTAAAGTAGGTACCCCGGTACCTTATGCACGTGTTTGAGGTATAAAATTATGTTTTGGTGTAAATTTAATTTTTTTTGGTATATGAACATCACTGTTTTGATGTGCAATCGACTTAAAATAGATTGCTTTAGGACGAATATGAGTACCAGATATTTAACTAAACGAAATATAAAAAAAAACGAAAATGAAGACGCAAATGGTACCCGGGTACCTTACTATGTGCATAAAGGTTAAGGTCTCAACTCTGAAAATTCGGTTGACCTTTTTGACGGTATTAGCACTACAAAACCGGATTGCTTTGTTTAAGCTAATTTTGCTTGTTATATTATACTAATATTATTGATTTATCTCAATCGCATTTATTTCAACATATGCATGGATTGTAATAAATTCACTTTTATGTTATTTACATAGAGCCTGCAATATTCGAGGTTAGTAATTTATTAACGAAATTAGGACTGTAATATTCATAATCTTCCGTACAATGCTTATTTCCTATACTTAACAATTTTTTAACAAATGGTTGCAACTAGTTTCGACATAACTGTCATCTTCAGACCTATACTATTATACAAATTGACATGAAGTATAGAAAACTAGTAAATATATTATTAGTAAAGTTTAGTTAAATGGATAAAAGACAAAACAAAAGTTGGAATGAGATCGATATAAACTTTGATTTTCGTTACTCCAAGAACAACTCAATTGGTTTAGCACATTCTCTAAAAGGCTTAGATTTTAAATATTCGTACATACTAGTATAGTATGATATTGTATATTTGTTACTTATCGTTCCAATCTTGGAGTGCTTACACCTTAATACTTATTTTAACTACACGCAGCTATCCGACAGAGAATATTTTTTTTTATCGTAGACTGCCTTAAAATTTGCCACGAACAAATTTTTTTCAGTTTTAGTCAAAATATTTATCAACAAACAAACTGGGTTACCGATGGGTAGCAACCTTTCTCCACTCCTTTCAGACATTTTCTTTATTCAAACTTGAAAAACAGTTTTTCAAAATCTTTTCATTAAATAACGGTTTCTTTTTACAAAGGATATGTAGACGACATACTAGTAATTTTCAATGGAAATGAAAGAGACTTAATTCCGACCATCATAATATAAAGTCACCTTATAAAAAGAAATTGATAATGCCCTCAATTTCCTTGATTTAATCTTAACCAAAAAGATAGTATGAAAATGTAAACTTTCACCATTAACACTCATAATAAAATACTTATCTTTTTGGGATTTTTAATGGTGTACTTTAAATTATACAATCTAAACGTTTCGATAACACTTACAGTTATCTTCGTCAGTAGTAATGTTTGTTAAAATTGTTAAAGATGTAGTAAACAATTTTGTCAAATTTGAAAATTCAAACATAAACATAAGCCTGCTATTAATATAACTGTTATATTGATTGAGCGCATGCGCGTGCAACAAATTTGACTAGACATCTGTTTCTTCGACCCTTAACACCTTCAAAATACCTCCCTCTCATACCTAGACGCAGACACAACTACCAACTCCTATCTCGATATAATTTCATCGCCCAAGTGACGTCATTACATGTTTATCCGGCTAACTTACCACCAAAGATATTGAATCTTAAGAAAACCACGTTCACTTACACAACTGCGAGGGTTGCAAGCTCGTCTTACCGATGAGTCTATGTGATTTTAACCCTTCATAAAGAGCTTTACAATATCAAGTTGGTGAAAACCTGACGTCACCAGCAGGTTGGTAAATTGTATAAAATAATCAACGTGCGTGGTTAAAGGGGGTGGGTTGGGGATTATAGAATCTAATTTAGCGGGGGATTTAAAACCTGCATTATACGTCAGACTAGCGTTATGAGGACCCTGACTTGGCATGCGTAGCCTGACTGTCTGCATAGGAGTAAGCAGGGGATTACAGTGCGCGGATGGTTGCATGCTGATGACTGCATAGGGTTAAGCGTATTAGACACATCTGTATAGGACGGCTTTAAGGTTGGAGATGGTAGCATCTGGGTGGTTGCATACGAATAGCTACATAGGGGTAATCACATTAGGGATAACAGCATGTGGGTGGGGATATGCTGCATTAGACATGGTTGTATAGGGAATGGCTTCAAGATTGAGTTGCATCCTGATGGTAAGCTCATTGGGATGATTGAGTGTGGATGGTTTCATGCGGGCACATAATACACGATGATAGTAATTTATTGTTACAAAACACATTCTAAAGAAAGAACTACATCTTCAACATATTATTTGGATTACTTGTCGTGGCGGATGAGAGAAATATTTGGCGTTGGAATGTAGGTTCTGTAATAATATCCCATTAGATAAACATAACTTACTATATTCCACCAACTGACAATTTCTATTATTGAGTAATATAAGTACGAATATTTTTTTTTGCATTAACGAATTATCGTTAAAATCCCTTCCTGTAATATCTAAAAATAAATAAAGTTTAAGATGACAAGAAAAAAATGAATTTCACTTACCCAGTAGTGAAATTCATACAATTATTTCGTTTTTTAGAAAAATACTGGTTATCACTCTATTAAGTTGTTATTACATCAAAAGTTGGCGACAATATGGACACAGCATCATCATAAAACAGCATCCGCTATTTTTCACACAAAAACATAATATATCATGTATTATAAGTGTTTTGTAACTGTGGTTTCTTATTAGTGGAGTTGATCGGCCTATTTCCACAGTTTTTGCTTTTTAAGCGCGACGTTTCGGAAGCGAACTCTGCTTTCGTCATCAGGCTTAGTCCTGAAAAGGACTGTTTTCGTACTTGAGTCGAATTCATGTGTTATATATAATTTTTTCCCAAGGACCTGACTACTCTCAGATTCGAACTTGGTACCTTTCACTTACTAGTCTGACACCTTTACCGTTGAGCCACTGAGTAATCCAATATATATTTTTTAGAACTTATATATGTATTAAACTTTTTGTGGTTGCGCAGAAGGTTATTGCGCATGTTGCGCCGTAACTTCTTGTGCGAGTGTATTGCGCTTAATTTCTTCGCGCATTACTGGAATCCATATGGGTTTCATTTCTACACTAGCTTGGCTTATTGGATTTTCTGCTAGTGCGATGTCTGTGGCTTCTTTGAGTTTCCGACGAGTTGTGTTCTCGTCCTTTACCACTATCTGTATGTTATCCCATTGGATGCGGTAGTCTGCGTTTCAGACATGTTCAGCGATTCTTGATATTTCTGTTTCGCCCTTGCAGACGTTGTTATTATGTTCCTGCGTTCTCAATTTGAGTGGTCTACTGCTCTCTGCTATGTATGCTCTGCCGCATTCGCATGGTAGGTTGTATACACAATTCTTGGAATTCTCATCTTTATTGTATGGTTTGGTTTTGGTTAGTATTCCCTGGGCGTTCTGGTCGATTTGAAGGTAGTGCGTATCTTGTATTTGCTGCATATCCTTCGTATTTTGTCTGAGGTATTATCGCTGTAAATTTAGGTTCGTCTTTTTGGTTACCCTTTCCCTGTTCAGATTTGGTGCTAGATCGGGGTAGCTATTTTCTTTTTTTGTTCCTCTTGTTTTGAGCATATTGTTTTGGTCTATCGTACAAGCATTTTGCCACGTCTAACTTCACTTCTTTGTGGTGATTGGAGTTGTAGTTAGGTACCTCCCGTGTGGGTAGGTTTCTGTATACACTTGTGTGAAAGTGTTGTCACTCCTGTGTAGAAGTACATCCAGGAATGGCAGTTGTTGTTCCGACTTCAATTCCATTGTGAATTTTATGGAGGGTGCGCAGCTATTTAGATGATCTAGGAATTCATCTAGCTTATTCTTGCAGTGTTGCCAAACTACGAAAGTATCGTCCACGTATCTAAGCCACATCCTTGGTCCATATCCTTGGTTTCTCTGTGAATTCGGATATCGCTTGGTCTTCAAAGTCCTGCATATATGTACATATATATATATATATATATATATATATATATATATATATATATATATATATATATATATATATATTCTGGAATGAAGTAGAGAACGTGTTGAACGTATGTAAGCCAAACGAAAGAGTGATTATATTGGGGATATGAACGGATGGGTGGGTGTACAGAGAGACAAGTGAACGCGTTCTAGGAAAGTTCGGAGACCAAAGAATCAATGAGAACGGTGAACACCTGCTGAACATCTATGTGGAGAGAAGCCTGTTTGTATCCAATACGTGGTTTAAACATAAAAACGTGCATATGTATACATGGCAAAGAGGTGAATCTAAAAGTATGATAGACTTGATAGTGTATGATGAACGGCTTAGAAACCTGGTGAAAGACACAAAAGTAATGCGCGGAGCAGTGTGGATCGGACCACTTTTGGTAGTATCAAGAGTGTGTTTAGGGCAAAATTGGGTGTGGAGAAGGAAAGCAAACGTAGTGCGAATGTCCAGAATTAGGGTTGACAAACTAGTGGATAATGGTGCGAGAATGAAATACGAGATGCTGTGAATAAACAGTTGAATGTGAATGAAACAGTGTGGAACGAACAAATAAAAGGCACTGACGTTGAAAGTGCATGGATAAGCTTGAAAAACTCTGTTGTCAATTGTGCCGTGCGAATATGTGGAAGAGTGATTTTAGGTAGACAGAAAAATGTGCTTGGTGGAATGAGTCAGTAAAAAGGCAGTAAGTAAGAAAAAGATGCGTACATGGCAATGATTGCTGCAAAAATGAGACTGAGAAGAAACGATTGTATGAGGTGTACAGATTAAGAAACAAAGAAGCAAAGGAGGCAGTGAGAATAAGTAAAGAGGAAGTGATGGCTGTAGAAGGAGAGAAAATGCAGAATGATTTTGAGGAAACAAAAACTCTTCTGGAAATGGGTCAAAATACAAAACGTGGCCAAAACAGAACGCTGCAGGAATGATAGAAACGAAATAGTATGGGACGATTGTGAAGTGAGGAAATGCTGGCAAGAATATTTCGGAAAGCTGTACAGTAGTGAGGAAAGTAAGACTGAAGAGGTTAAATAAGGAGAATATAGAAGAAATGATGAATGAAACTGAGAAGGATATTGGAATAAATGAGGTAGAGAAAACGGTAGGAAGGTTGAAAAACGGCAAGGAGCAGGGTAGATGAAATCACTGGTGAAATGCTCAAGTATGGTGGTGCAAAGCTTATACGAAGATTGCGTGAATTATTCAATGTATGCCATATGTGTAGAAAAGTGCCGAGTGATTGGAAGAGCGCGATCATTGTACCATTGTATAAGGGTAAGGGGAACAAAAGTGATTGTAAGAACTACAGAGGAATAAGCTTGTTCAGCGTAACTGGTAAAATTTTTGGAAGATTACTGATTGATAGAGTACGAAAAACTACACAATCTAAGATGTGGGATGTGCAAGGTGGCTTCATGCCAGGGAGAGGATGTGTCGATCAGATGGTTGCTCTCCAGCAGGTGATCGAAAAGTGTTTAAAGGTAAAAAGGAAGTTGTACTGTGCGTTTGTAGATCTGGAGAAAGCATATGACAGAGTGAATAGAGAGAAGCTGTGGGAAATATTAAATGAATATGGCGTAAATAAAGGTCTAATAAATGGAATAAGGGCAGTATACAACGGTAGTCGTGCATGTGTTAGGGTGAGAGGAGGTTTGAGTGAATACTTTAATATTGAGCAAGGAGTGCGACAAGGCTGTGTGATGTCACCGTGGTTGTTCAATGTATACATGGATAAATGTCTTAGACAAGCATGTAACGATACAAATGGTGTAATGGTTGGTGACGTAAATGTACGACTCCTGGTGTACGCAGATGACACAGTCTTATTAATGATAGTGCGGATGAGCTGCAAACCGCTCTGAGGAAATTTGACACAGTCTGTGAGAGCATGGACCTAAAGGTAAACTTGAACAAAACTAAGATTGTGGTGTTCAATCGGGAAGGTGGAAATGACAGTAGAGTGTTTACTCTGCAAGATGAAATTGTGGAGCAAGTGGACGAGCTGGTATATCTCGGTAGAATGTTTACTTCAGATGGTACAATTGAGAGCGAGATTGGACGAAGGGTCAATGCTGGAAGGAAAGTGATTGGAAGTATGTGGACGATAATGAGAAATGAAAGCATGAGTCTTGCTGCGAAACGAGCAATCTATAATGGCGTATTCGTCCCGTCAGCACTGTATGGAAGTGAGACATGGGTATGTCAAAAAGCACGAAAGAAAAATAAATGCCGTGGGTATAAGATTTCTGAGAAGCGCATGTGGTAAAACGAGACAGGGACAAGATAAAAATGAATGCATAATGAGGGAGTGTGGTGAGGAAAAGACTATGATGGATAGATATAAAAGTTGTACATTACGTTGGTTTGGTCACATTGAGAGAATGAACAACGCAAGATTAACGAAACAAATATATGTGGGTGAGGTTAGGGAAAGGCCGGCCTGGTAGGCCGCGTAAAACTTGGCTGAATGTAGTAGAATCTATGATAAAGGAAAGAAAGATAAGGAGTTTTAAAACAAAAGGGCATGTAGAGACTATGTATGAATCTTGCGGAAGCTAGGGAGGTATGAGGAGATAGGAAAGCATGGAGAAAGATTGTGAATGAAAAATAAATAAGAGGCAGGGATTGTTTTGCCTACCCCGCAAGGGAATGGCGTGAAGGTTAAGTAAGTAAGTAAGTAAGTAATACCATACATACAAGGTACCTCAGACAAAATACGAAGGATAGGCAGCAAATACAAGATACGCACTGCCTTCAAATTGACCAGAACGCCCAGGGTAATACTAACCAAAACCAAACCATACAATAAAGATGAGAATTCCAAGAATTGTGTATACAACCTACCATGCGAATGCGGCAGAGCATACATAGCAGAGAGCAGTGGACCACTCAAATTGAGAACGCAGAAACATAATAACAACGTACGCAAGGGCAAACAAAAGATTAAGAATCGCCGAACATGCCTGGAACGCAAACCGCCGCATCCAATGGGATAACATACAGCTAATGGTAAAAGACGAGAACACAACTCGTCGGAAACTCAAAGAAGCCACGTACATCGCACTAGCAGAAAATCCAATAAGCCAAGCTAGTGTAGAAATGAAACCCATATGGATTCCAATAATGCGCGAAGAAATTAAGCGCAATACACCTGCGCAAGAAGTTACAGCGCAATATGCGCAATAACCTTCTGCGCAACCACGAAAATGTTTAATACATATATAAGTTCTAAAAATATATATTGGGTTACTCAGTGGCTCAGCGGTAAAGGTGTCAGGCTAGTAAGTGAAAGGTACCAAATTCGAATCTGAGAGTAGTCAAGTCCTTGGGAAAAATTATATATAACATATGACTTCGACTCAAGTGCGAAAACAGTCCTTCAGGACTAAGCCTGCTTCCGCTTCCGAAACGTCGCGCTCAAAAGTAAAAACTGTGAAATAGGCCGATCAACTCCACTAATAGGAAACCACAGTTACAAAACACTTATAATACATGATATAAGGTAAAATGGGGTAACATTGACACAACTTTAAAATGATTTTTTTGGCACATAGCAGTTTGGTATATGACTGCTTTTGCTGACAGAATGAAGATATATTAACCTTTTCTGCACTGTATATGATAGAATATGAATATACCAAGTCGTTTACAGAATTTAATTTTTTTTAAAAGTGGTAATGTGTCAATGTTACCCATGGCAAGTCTAACATTGACACACTCATAAAACAGCTAATATGTCAATATTTTGCATGTATAGTGTAAGATTGACAAATGTCCTAGATATTTTATGGAAAATCATAGAAATAAAACAATAAATACTTAATTAAGAAACTTTATACTTAATTTTAGATAGTTATACACCTACGTATTATAATAAAGCCTAGTTAATCTTAGGAGGCGCTTTATAATTAGAAGGAAGAAAGTTGACATGAAAGTAATGCATTCCCTTTTAATATAAGGTTTGCGCAGAACCATAGCGACATCATCTACAGATACCAGGCTTTGATCGGGCACATCAGGGTACACAAAATGTATTTTCTTCATTCTCAAAAGTTGACCATAATTTCGCTGTCATTTACTTCCAACACTTGTCCAACATAGTGAATGCATTCTTCCTTTTCTACACAACTTTTAGAATTATTAAATCTGACGAGGACCCATGAATTTGCAACTATATTTTGGTTACTTCCGTCGAACTTCACAAATTCCTTTGCTTTACCACAATTATCTTCTTCTGTTACACTGCTACTATTTTCATCGTGTGAAATGTCATCATCTGTATCATGGACAAGTTGTAAACTAGCATCACTATCTGAGGTTTCTTCAGTTTTTCAACAGGCTTCTTGCTTTTTGTTTTGAGTTTTTCTTACTGTTAGTTTTCTTTGTTTTCTCATTTTCTATCATTCTTAGTCTAACATCGTCCGCTGTTAATGTTTCCGCAAATTTTCTTCTGAGTTTACTTCTTTTCGTATTACTGTTTTGGCTTCTTGCCGTCGTAATACAGTCATTAGTGATAATTCCAACTTTTTAGTAGGTGTGATATCTTCCAACTGTTCAGGAAGTGGAGTAGTTGGTGCTGAGGATTGACTGTAACCTGCAAAATCGGTGTTCTACTTTGGATGTGGTTGGTTGAATTTTATTTTCTGAAGAACATATGACGGTTGATGATATGGATTTTTAATATCCTTTCTTTAGATAAGGAAAAATTCCAGACCCTCGAAACCACCTACTGCATTGGCCCTAGAAAACACCCAGTTTCTTGAAGTTTTTAACAGACCAGGAAACACTACCTTATCGGCGTTCTTAAACCCAATTTCTTGATAAAAACTTTTTAGAACATTACGCCATGCTGTTTTAACAGGTTTAAAAACTCCAACATCTAACGGCTGTAGAACATGCGATGTGTGCGAGGGCAAACAGAACAGTTCAATATTGTTTTTATAGCCATGTCAATAAGTTGTAGTGTTATGTGGGAATTGTGGCTATCAAATATTAGTAGTTTCGGTCCACTTAACGCAGCAGTAGCTCTCACAAAATCATTTTCGAACCAATTTGCAAACTGGGCTGCCTCCATCCAGCCGGATGGAGAACAGTTATACACAGTATTTTCTGGTTCACTTTGACACCATGTTGCGTAAAGATGTAGACCTTTGTAATTTACAAATAAGGAAGATCTTCACCGATTGCACTACAACATGCTAGAACGGTGTAAGTAGTTTTGTTACAGTACCCACAAGTTTCAGTGGGTTGTGTGAACCTCTGAGACATAAAATTTTTGAATACCAGCGTCAGTTTGAAAGCCTGATTCGTCACAATTAAGCACATTCTGTGGCTTATTCGACAATTCCAGCTTTTAGCTTTTCGTAAAATCATTGAGCACTTCAAAGAACAAGCATCTGCTATTTTAGGTAGATTTTGTGCGACTCTGTTACTGGGTTTTTCTTCCAACGACGTTCAAAAGATTTAATCCAGTCAATACCTGGTAATCCATTTTAAATGGATTTGAACGATCCATTCATTTGAGATAATCCTGAACACAAATACGTAATTTAAAACGATCAGTCCGAAGCAGTCAGCTACTTTTATTATAGCATTTACCAAGAGTTTTTCTTCTTGTAAAGTGAGTGCTGTGGGCGACCAACTGCTTTGCATTTATAGTTTTCAAGTGGTTTATTAACGTTGAACGGTTAATTCCATACATTTCACTAGCTCTCTTGACACTTAAACTTCCATTTTTACTTGATTTATGGCGTTTACCATACTGTCTTCATGATAGGTTTTATATTTTCTGGGAATTTCGCCAACCTTCTTTTGCGGGGCATTTCTGCAAAGAGAAAAACATTGACACATTTATAGAGTGTAACATTGACACAGGTGTCAATCTTAACCTTCACTTACGAAAGTAGAACTTCATCAAATTACAGAATTTAAATTGAAATAAACTAATATTTGTTAACGCGTAATATAAGAAATTACTTACTTGGCCGACTATAGGTCGAATCTTCAAAAACAATGAACACCGGCAAAGTTTTCTATAGACGTGACTCAACAAATTCTTGTGCTTAACCATTAAACAGACGCTACAAACCATAAAATTAGAACAAAGTGTTTGAAGTATAGGTTACTAGATGGCGGAACTATACACATAATTTTACAACAAAAGACAGAACGTAAATTTCTTTTCAACTAAAATTAGAGGAAATTTTGAAAATGTGTCAATGTTTCCATGTCAATGTTACCCCATTTTACCTTATTATGTTTTGTGTGAAAACAGCGGATGCGTTTTATGATGATGCTGTGTCCATATTGTCGCCAACTTTTGATGTAATAACAACTTAATAGAGTGATAACCAGTATTTTTCTAAAAAACGAAATAATTGTATGAATTTCACTACTGGGTAAGTGAAATTCATTTTTTTCTTGTCATCTTAAACTTTATTTATTTTTAGATATTACAGGAAGGGATTGGGACGTTGCTTTTAACGATATAGTATTCGTTAATGCAAAAAAAATATTCGTACTTATATTACTCAATAATAGAAATTATCAGTTGTTGGTATTTTTCTACCCATTGAGATATAATGTCAGTCGCTGGTTACGCTTAATCCAACCATATTATTGGTAAATACTTAATTTTTTCTAATCAGTAAGAATAGTTTGTTACTAGGCATGAATACAATATAGGCAAATGTTTTGGTTGCTGAAGTAATGGAACATACAATATGAAGTATCTATTACTACATTTTAATTGCATAGTTCACGTTAAGGTAAATAAATTATTCACGATGTATGCGTTATTTTGATTAAACGATCGCCTTGATTAACGTTGACCGTATTAGTAATATTCACCCGACGGTGTCACGTGGGAATGGACCGGATAGCAGTTTTCTATCTCAAATGAATTCAGATGGTGCTCGGTAAGTAAACGCCCTTTATCACTTATAAAGTCATATATATTTTTATTTATCAAACTCGGCAAATTATTAGATAATAAATGCTTCCATCTCTAGTAACCGCACCCTCAACCATGAGTTTGGAATATAGTAAGTTATGTTTATCTAATGGGATATTATTACAGAACCTACATTCCAACGCCAAATATTTCTCTCATCCGCCACGACAAGTAATCCAAATAATATGTTGAAGATGTAGTTCTTTCTTTAGAATGTGTTTTGTAACAATAAATTACTATCATCGTGTATTATGTGCCCGCATGAAACCATCCACACTCAATCATCCCAATGAGCTTACCATCAGGATGCAACTCAATCTTGAAGCCATTCCCTATACAACCATGTCTAATGCAGCATATCCCCACCCACATGCTGTTATCCCTAATGTGATTACCCCTATGTAGCTATTCGTATGCAACCACCCAGATGCTACCATCTCTAACCTTAAAGCCGCCCTATATAGATGTGTCTAATACACTTAACCCTATGCAGTCATCAGCATGCAACCATCCGCGCACTGTAATCCCCTGCTTACTCCTATGCAGACAGTCAGGCTACGCATGCCAAGTCAGGGTCCTCATAACGCTAGTCTGACGTATAATGCAGGTTTTAAATCCCCCGCTAAATTAGATTCTATAATCCCCAACCCACCCCCTTTAACCACGCACGTTGATTATTTTATACAATTTACCAACCTGCTGGTGACGTCAGGTTTTCACCAACTTGATATTGTAAAGCTCTTTATAAAGGGTTAAAAATCACATAGACTCATCGGTAAGACGAGCTTGCAACACTCGCAGTTGTGTAAGTGAACGTGGTTTTCCTAAGATTCAATATCTTTGGTGGTAAGTTAGCCGGATAAACATGTAATGACGCCACGTGGGGGATGAAATTATATCGAGATAGGGAGTTGGTAGTTGTGTCTGCGTGTAGGTGCGAGAGGGAGGTATTTTGAAGGTGTATAAGGGGTCGAAGAAACAGATGTCTAGTCAAATTGTGCTTGCCCACGCGCATGCGCCCAATCGCACCCATCGCTTATGATGTCATGCTTAATGTAGCTTAACCCCATAAATACTTCCAGTCAAATGTGATAGTGCATGCACAATGCTTGGTCATTTGACTGAAAGGGCGCTTCTGATTGGCTGCTGGGATCAAAAATGACCAGAATGAACCTTGGAAAACTCCATAAGAATTAACGTAGGATTTTAGGTAAAAATGTGCCAGAACCCGTTCAAAACTGTTCGATAAAGAAGACGTTATTAACCTATAATAATCTTGTGACAATTAGTAACGACAGCCAGTCGATTGTGTTTCGAAATTGTGTATTGTTGTACAAGTTTTAAAGTTAATTGTAGTAATTAATTCGTAGACATACCAGTTTATGTATTGTGTGTGTAAGTGGTTATGTATAATAGTATCAACCTAGGATGTTAAATGTTAAATGCTCAAACATCACAAACGCAAACTGATACACCCAAATCTGTAAATGTAAATTAATAAAATGGGATAGACTTTATGACCGGTGTAAAAGTTTAACAAAAATATTAATAGTTCTTTAAATACTATGAGCGTTTCGAGAAAAGGTATTAAATAGTTAACTTGTATAGTAATGATACTAAAGCGGCGAGATTTGTAAGAAATTGCACAGGCATGAATAATTTAAAAATTATTGTGGTATCAAACAGTAATATGCAATACACTTATTTAACTATAGATACCTAGGTTAATTGTTAAATTGATCAATTAATATTGATAGATATATCAGAGAGTTGTCGTTTATAGAGTGCTTTCAATACATTAAAACAACATGCGTTAAAAATGCGAAAATGAGATCAATATCACTTCAAAAATTAAATACCGCGTCATGTTTTCTTATATGTAATTGAACTTAAACAGGATAATTAACGCAACATTTACATTAAATAACAATTTATTATCGATTGAAACTACCAGCTTGTCTATTTTCTTAATCAGCAATCCGTTCTAACACTTTGCATAAAAGATTAAACCAATTTAATTAGAACGCAAGGAAGTTTATCATAGATTAATAAATCAAACAATACTTATTGAATCAAGGAAATGATTTACTTGCCACCTACAAATTTACTACATGTTGTGGTGGCATAATCTTAAAGTAAGTAATCGTAAAGACGATTGATATAAAAAAGGTTATTAAAGGTACTTGAGGATGTAAACTTATCTCTTTTTTATTTTAATCCAAGCTTCAAGAATGATAAATTTGCTTTTTAGTAAGTAGTTTTCGGGAAAATATTATGAGAAGATACATATCTTGTTCCCCGCATTTATTTTCCATGGTTCGTTGAAACGCCCTGGTGGTGTTGGTCGTCCAAGAACAATTTGCGCGGTAGCTCTTGAAGATGCAATTTTGAACCGAATTAATAATCAGCCCTATACCAGCATTCGTGCATTGGCTAATTTCGTGAATGTTAGCAAACCAACTGTCTGGAAAGCTGTGACTGAGGAATTACTTTGCCCATATCGTCGGGATTTTTCCAATTCGTATATTCAACAAAATCGAAATGAACCTGATTTCCTTCGATTTGTTAACAGATGAGGCATATTTTACCAAAAAAAGGTTATTTCAATAGTCGCAACAGCCGCATTTGGGATTATGAGAATTCCCACGCTATTGCTTTAAGGAAGATCAATACAAATTTTCCATTAATATTTGGGCTGGCATTATCGATAATACCATACTAGGGTCATATTTGTTGCCTCCAAGACTAAATGGTGATTATTATTTGCATTTTGACCACAATATGTGGTTTCAACATGATGGGGCACCTTATCATTTTCATAGGAATGTTCGAGACCAATTGGACCAATTCTTTCCAAATCGATAGATTGGTAGAGGAGGTTTTGTGGCTTGGCCTGCTCGGTCTCCAGATCTCAATCTTCTTGATTCGTCGAGCTAATTTATGCATTGAGCAAAATGGAGGGCATTTTGAGAATCTATTGTGATATTTTTTTAAATAACATTATTCCTCATTTTATCTTAAGTTATTATTGTGCAGCAAAAGAGATTGACTCTTTAGGTGCACCATTTTATAATATTCAATTTTCCCGAAAACTGCTCACTTTAGAGCTTTACACAAGGTAAAAATACTTTATATATTCAAAACTGCCACTGAAATTCATTTTATGTCAGCGACGTAGAAGTTACACGACATTTCTTATGTGTTATAAGTCTACCGAATCTCATTTATGTACCTTGAATATTTTAGGAGTTACGGGTAAAAAACGAAAAAAACATTTTTTCTTTAACGACCTGTATCTAATAAACGACGCATCTTCAAAGGTACGTTTATGGGAACTTTTTCCATATTTAGAGATATACTTTCACCTCTCGGCGTTTGTTGTAATATTTACGGGACACACTGTAGATATATGACAAATGGTGTCTTAAAAACCACTAGTTCTTTTGTAATTAATATTTAAAGCTATCTACCCTCATAGAGCATTTAAAAACTTGTCTTGAAAAGAACAATTTCCAGGCACCCGTGACAAATAGGTACACGTATAGTTGTTTCGCTAATGTTTTCCCGTTTCGTGCGTTCCCCTTTCGAGCGTCGAAACATTTTAGTTCAAATATTCCCCATTCGGGCGTTCAGAAAATATTTCCTTTTCTTAAATAGTAGAGTACCGTTAGCATCAAAAAGGCCGCAACCTCGGAATCTTTGAACAAAATATTATAAAAACTATTGGATTGTATTATTAGTAAGGTATATTAAAAATCTTTAAAAATTATTTATTTATTTCGCTAATAATACAAAGTTATAAATAAAATTTGTTCGTTTTCATCAGTTTCTGCTACTTCACTTATTTTTATACTAGAAGATTCATTGACACACTGTAAACATGCTGCAGTGCAGTATACACCACTATTTCGACATTCACAGGCATTTTCGCATTCTTTGAAATTGGAAAATAACATTTTAAATGCATTGTCTGGAGCTGGAGATTGATTAGAAACGTACTTCCAGCTCCAATTTTCAATAGAAGTATTATTACCTAACCATATTTGTGCTATTTTTAAATGATAAAATGCTGCATCTGATGTAGGTCCTAGAGATGACAATTGGACGCCTGTATTTTTGGCTATGCCTTTCAGAAAAGAATGAAATCTTAATGTATTTATAATCTTCGATTTTCTTGGGAGCACTGTATAAATCCAAAATGCATACTACACCAGCTTTAAAAATATCGTCAGAATCTTCATTAACATTTCTAATATATTCGTATTACAGCAGCATCATGTAAACGTTTGCATTTTTCAAAATTCGTAGCAAATTTGTTTTTACCTCTATTGAAAAAAGCAGACGTGGTGTCACACCCAGTAAAAGCGTGTAAGAAAAGCATATATTCGGCTTAATCAGTAAACTGCGTAAAATTAACATTTGATGCCACCTTGTGTATATTTATCGAACATATCCCAACCGTGATAGGAGGCATGTCTTTTAAGTGTTGCATACAGGGCATAGTAGGCGGCGCTAATCAAATGTCACTACTTTACACCCCCTGTACATGATCATGTCTCAGATGTGCGAAATTCGATGTCCTGCAGACTGAACAACGTACTTATCGTATTACAAATAACGAATTTTATAAATCTTGAAGAATAGTGCGAAATAAAACGAACGTTACAATTCAAATATTTTTTTATCTTGAATTTTTAAAAAACACACTTCTGTCGTAAATATTTTTAAAAAACACACTTCTGTCGTAAATAATGCGGGGTAGATTTGCTTGAGGGGAGCGAGAGGGCAAAATAATGTTAAATTGCGGTAAAAATACCCCGTTCGGGGTAGCAGTAGCAACACTGTAACGATGAGCTGCTGCTCCACTTCCTCTCTACTTTTATCTACCTGCTCCTTGCTTCAATGGCCCTTTTTTAATACCTGGTATTTAAAATGAAAAAAAAACGGAAATTTATTAAAAGAAAGGAAAAAGAAAAACATCCATATAAAATGGGTAAACTTTTTAGTATTTTATTTATAAAACATGATAGAAAAGGTTTCACATCAATAAATTCAAATTGGATTTCGAGGTCAAATCCTAATAGTACTCCACTAAAATTCCATTTCGTACGTTAAGTTTTTTAAGTACAGTATTCATGTCTATACCATTGTTCAACTAAATGTAGAAAGTTCACGAGATTGAATATTATCATTGCTTTAAATTCCATAAAAAACTAATACAAATAACATAATAAAATACAGCCGCTATGAAGTACTTCTTTTATTAATTTTATTGCATTAAAAGAAATATGGTATCAACATAAAGTCACCGCCAACTACACCTTTATCAAGTTTTAAATTTAAGACCACCTCATTTTAATCAATATTGCATTGATTTAATTACCTATCTCCTTATTACATTTTAGAATTGCATTCTCCAATTGAGTAGTTAATCAAAATGGCCTTATCTGAGTGTCTTAATTACCTGTTCCCTTATTAAGTTTTAAAATCGTATTGTACTCAGGATAATATACTATTAATTGTATATTGTAGGTATGATTACAAAAGTACCCTACTAATTGTTCAATGAAATATAAACATATATTTCTCACTCCATCAATATAGGGATGATCTTGTAAGCACACCAAAGTTATTGAAAAACATTCGTGTATTTTTTGTTACTAGTGTACGATTAGAACATTTGTGATGGAATTGATAGAATCAAAACGTGGAAAATCCGTCATACTTTATTCTGGATAGAAGTTCAACTTAAAAGCAAAGAACAAACATTACTGTCCGGTAGCGATTGTTACTGATGAAGTAAAATCAAAAGTAAGAAAAACCACAACTGTGTTCCAAATATTACAAAAAAAAACATAACGCCAAAAAAAAGATCGAGAGAAAAGGTTACATCAGTATCGCTGTATTTCGTCAAGAGATGATGGTTTCTGGGGACATAAACTTGGATTTCGTTACAAATATCACACAGTTTACATCAGTGAAACATGCATTATATAATGAGCGACATAAATCACTAGGAACTAGCTTGCTTCAAAAAAAAAACGAGAAGTTTGACGATGGTATGGAAGACGAGAATGCTTGTATTGGTAATGGACGAGAGATTCTTGCTTCCTACAACGGTGGGACTTTTAAAAGCTGCAGTTCACTGTTTTACCAGTTATATACAATTCACGTTGCTATTAGTAGTACAAAACATTTCTGCTGTATACTCCATGCTAACTGACAAAAAAAAGATGACGTACAAACGACTTTTCTACTTATTAAAAAACAAAGTAAAAATTTTTAACTAAAAAAATATATAGACTTTGAAGTTGCCGCACATAATGCTATAGAAGAAGTTTTCCTGGGTATAGTTATCAAAGGATGTAATTCGTTTTAAACACGCTATTTGGCGTAAAGTACAAAATTTAGGTTTAACGAACTTGTACAAAGAAAACGACGAAGTAAGGAACCATATAAGGGGGTGTGTTGCATTAGCTCATCTGATCGAAGATAAAGCAACAGATGATTGGATTTGTACAACAGAAAATTCCTCTACCCATGAAGCCATTGTTAAATTCAACGATTATTTTATTGATCAATGGATTGACAATTCTTTTCGAATATGGATTTTCCATGGAGAACACTATCGGACTACAAATTCTGTAGAAGGCTGAACAGACGGATCGGAAAAGCACCTCCCAATACATTTGAACTGTTGAAAGTTCTTTAGGAAGTAATGCACTATTATAATAATGTCTCCCTGCAAAATAGTGTGTGCATACGTAGTCCTAAAAAAGCAAATAAGTAAGCGGTGAAAAACAGTTGTCGTCGCTGACTCAAAATAGGCACAACCTTAGTGAAACATTTGACAAGTTGAAATATATTGTACAGTTTGATAAATAAAATTTAATTTAGATTTAATTTCATTTTTAATGAAGTATTGTGTATTGGGTGACCTGGAAAATTACCGACAAACTTCTACAGTGAGTTCCCAACACCAAATTAGGACATTTATCCCTCTAAAGTTATATGCTCCCAACGTTCAATTTAAAATGTAGAAAAATAACTTTATCTCCGTATGAAAATATTTTATTGATTTTTGTACAGTCGACTTATCTTATACAAGTTAAAATTTGATAGAAACTTCAAAAAAATTGCATCACTAGAGTACCCGTACATCAGTGACGTCAACCTTCAACCTTAAAAAAATTATTTTTGCAAAATAAATTAAATTTTTTGCTTTACTTTGATAATACATTTTAAAGCAAAGGAATTTTGTCTCTTAAATGTTTCTTCTAAAATCGACGGTTCTTGAGAAAATTCGAAAAATTATTTGTATTCTGCAACAACTGATCCGTGCTTATTTGATAACATTCACTTAGTGGTAGGCTGCGTATTCAAGACAAAAGAAAATTATTAATTGCCAAAAGTTCTTACTTACTTAAGTAAAGCGTGTTCCCGTTTATTAATTTATTGTTACTTACGATGGAACGTTACGCGTATTCAGAATTAACTGATATGCACTTTGTATTTGGCGAATGTGCTGTTAATTCTCGAGTTGCAGCAGGAAGATATTTAGAAATATTTCCAAATAGATATCAACCGCACCATACCACTTTTGCTTCCATTAACCGTCGTCTTTCTGAAACAGGTAGTGTTTTGCGAAGGAAGCAAAATTTGTTGTTCAGGTAAAAGAGCGCATATTAGAAATTATTGAGGATAATCCAATTGCAAGCACTAGACGCGTCGCTTCTCAATTGAATATTTCTAAAAATGCAGTTCACCGAACACTTACTGAACAATTGTTAAAACCGTATCAAATCTAAAAAGTTCAAGAACTTTTACCAACAGATCTACTACTTCGACCAGAATATTGTCAATGGTTGATGAACAATTTCATTGAAGATTCTTTTTACGGAGGAAGCCTGTTTTACTAGAGACGTCACCTTTAATTCCCATAATTTCCACAATTGGGCAAATAAGAATGCTAATATAACTCAAGAAGGTCGCTTTCAACATAAATTCAGTAAAAATGTCAGGAATTATTGAAGAATTTATTATTGGTCCTTTATGATACCAAACCGACTAAACAGCGGTGCGTATTTGGAGTTTTTATAGAATAACTTGTGGGAACTTTTAGAAGAACAGCCGTTAAATGTCAGAGCTGAAACAATATTTATGCACGATGGAGCCCCACCACATTTTGTATTCCCTGTGAGCCAATACCTGCACGCGCAGGTCCCGAACGGGTGGATTAGACGAGGTAACGATGCTCAAATAGCCTGGCCGCCTAGATCAATCGATCACAATCCCTTAGATTCCTTTACTTGGGGTTCTGTTAAAGAAGAGGTCTATTCAGCTCCAGCAATGACTAGAGACGATCTCTGGAATAGCATTGTTAAAGCATTCGAGGAAATTAGGCAAATTCCAGCGATATTTCAACGCGAATGTCTGTAATACGTCGAGCGAATGTTTGCATTCAAGTAAATGGGGTCCACTTTGAGCAATTATTATAAAATTAGTGTTTTACTTTAATATTTTAATTTTTATAGTTTTTATTTTAAAATGTATTATTAAAATAAAGCAATTATCAAATAAGCTCAGATCAGCTAGTTGCAGAATACAAACTTACTTTTCAAATTTGCTCAAGAACAGTCGATTTTAGAAGAAAAATTTAAGATACAAAATTCCTTTATTTTAAAATTTGTTACCAGAATAAAGCAGAAAAATTTTTAATTTATTTTGCAAAAATAATTTTTTTTACGGGTTGAAGGTTGACGTCACAGCTGAACTGTGTAGTGATGCGATTTTTTTGAAATGTTTGTCAAATTTTGACTTGTATAAGATAGATCGACTGTATAAAAATCAATAAAAAAGTTTCATAATTTACGGAGATGATAGCTATTTATGTAATCGGTTACGAAATGCCTAATTTTGTGTAACGCATGAGATTTTTGCGGGACGAATGCAGTGAGTTACGCAAAAGTTCACAAGTTACACAAAATTGCATTTCGTAACGTATTACATACAAAATTTTTTTCTAATTTTGAATAAAGTGATCAAAAACATATTTTGTAATTTTGAATAAAGTAATAAAAAACATAGAATATAATTGATAAAGATAGTGAAAACATAAATCTAGCCTTTTTGCTGTTATCACTTCATGTCAGTTTGACAATTTGTAAATAATCCCGAACGCACGGTTTTAGTTTTACTTTTACAAAATGGGTTGTTCAAAGAGGTGCCAAGCGATATTGATGAGGCACCTGCTGCTTTATTATCAATAATTCCCAAAAAGTCAGTTTATGATTTGGTTTACGAAAAATTAATTACATGGTGTGATGAGAAGGAAATAAAACATATTAATGAGAAACTCTTACTTGCATACTTTAAGGGTAAGAAATATCTAAAAGTTTCCACATTACGGACACTTTACTCAATGTTAAGATCCGAACTAAATCTAAAAAAATATTGATATTAAAAAATATACAAATTTGATAGCATATATTATAAGGCAATCGGAAGGATACAGAGCTAAAGAGTCAAAATATTTTACCAAAGAAGATTTGGCCAAATTTTTGTAAGAAACTGATGACAAAGAATACTTAATGGCTAAGGTTGTAATGACTATTGGAATTACAGGAACACGCAGAAAAGTAGAATTAACATTTCTTCCAATTCAAAATGTTATAGATGATAGATGTGTTGATACCCCACCTTCAAAAACAAAAGTTATACGGCAGTTTGCAATTACCGCTAGGAACATTGAAAATACGAATTTTGTGGAAATTTTAAGAAAATATGTTAAGTTGCTCAGAATCTTAAACATAACAGATTTTTTGTAAAACATGTGAATGGAAAATGTAACAGAAATCCTGTGGGAATTAACACATTTAGCACTGCCAAAAGTTATTGCAAAATTTCTTGGACTTTCAAATCCTGTTCTATAAACTGGCCACTGCTTCAGAAGAAGCTCTGCCACTTTACTAGCAGATAGTGACGCTCATATTTTATAACTAAAGAGGCACGGGGGTTGGAAATCTAGCTCTGTTGCGGAGGGATATGTTGAAAATTCCATCGAAAATAAAAAAAAAAGTATTGCGCAAGATATACATCTAATGCAATGTGCGCCGCCTCCAAATAACAGCAAGTACCTACGAGCAATAAAACAAATTTGTCGTTGGGAATTAATTTAAACAATTTCCATAATTGTGTTATAAATATTTATAATAATTAATTAATTTTTAATTTATGTTCTTGTCATAACAGTTAAATAAATATAATTCTTTTTGTCAATAATTTTGAAATCTATTCTTCATCACCAGTTACATAATGTTTTTATTTTGTGCAACTAGTTACACAAAGTAAGACGTTTCATAAAGTCAATCAGTTTTAAAAAGTGTCACTTTACATGTCAAAATTTAAAAAAGTGGTTTTTCTACATTTTAAATTGAACTTTGAGAGCGTAACTTTTTAGGGGTATATTTTGGGATAAAATTTATAGAGGGAATAATGTCCTAACTTGGTTGTAGAGGTTTGGCGGTGATTTTCCGAGACACCCTACACAATATTAATTAAAAATGAAATAAAATCTAAATTAAATTTTCCTATATACTTTAACACACTTTTATTTTAAGTTTTGTTATGAACGATAAGTTCAAAAGTAAAAATTAATAATAACACTTTTATTACATTTTTAGTAATACATGTATTAGTTTTTGCAAGTTTGATTATGATTATGATATTTAATTTCAAATTAAACTGCTGAATCAGCACAACTCATTCATTCAGTTTTTACTTTTTCTTATGTTTATTCAGTTTCGACTAGGTAACTTAAATATGCACCAAAGGGGAATTCAGACGCACATTAAGTTCCTATCTATAGCCGAAATGATCGAAAGTGGAAAATTTATGGGAACGCACGAAAGGAGAACGCCCGAAATGGTCATGATACGTTTTGCTGTGTCGTAATTAATTATTATCGGTAGTAATGCTTCAAGTACTTCAAAATAATCAGGTTATACATCGATAACTTATTGCATAATTACAAAGGTGTCAGTTTGACAGTTTAAATAATACGACCGCAAAGCGGGAGGATTATTCTGTCAAAATGACACGATTTATAATTATGCAGGAAGTTTGAGATGTATAACCAATTCTTTTCAGGTACGAATTGTATTTATTGCGATTATTCTTTTTGGGTAAATTCGATCAAATGGAAACAATTTATTAGTTTAAGTACATATTAGTACAATAAAAATTACATTTATTATAAATGTATATGCGAATAATGTAAAATTTTCTATTGGTAGAGTCATGTAGAATCATGTATTATCGAAATTATACGAGGTAACCATAAACGGACGTTGTGACTGATTGAAAATGATGCGAAAAAAATAATCATTATGCTACACAGTAATAATTGTCAATAAAGAAGAAATGTTTCTAGTACAAACGTAACTTAGTTAACAATCGTTAATAATCATATTCTAAAAATTTAAACCAAATTACTCCGTATACGATCAATATCGATTGTAAGTAAAAAAAATAATTACTAAAATAACCAACTTTCTTTTTGGTTACTTTAAAATTTATGAGTGAATTCATTGCATACAAAAACTTGTGATTTAAAACTTCACAGTAAAACAACTACAGGTACACAAGAAAAAAATTTTAGAAAGATTTTACACTCTCCGGCTCATTGTCGGTACTTTTACAACTTTTTTTAGTGAATTACTCTTTATTAATATAATTTTAAATTATATAAATGAGCTACTTAAGTTGACCAAAGCAAGTTATTTACTAAAATATCCAGAAAAGTTACCCAAAAAATCTATAGCAGGGTATAATGTGAAATTTGAACAGTATTTAAGATTATTTTACTTTACACGTTTTTAGAATGAACTACATAATAATCTAATGATTAAGCAAAATTGAATAATTCAGATTTATAAAAAACTAAGGATATTGTGAATAAAACGTTAACTATACATCTCGATTTAATGATTAAAATGTTATAACTTACAATTAAAAATAAAGATACCTTTGGTTTTTGCTCTCCTAAACATATACACAGGGGCATAACATCGCTACATACATTGTGACAACAAACCATGTTAGTGAATATTCAAATTGATTGACTCAAAATGCACAGAATTATATACGAAATTATCAGCCAATGCTCAATATTTACAATTAGATTATGTTATTAATAGTGAATATTGGCTGATTATTATTTCTATTTAAAAAAAACAGACCAGAGTTGATAACTCTAGTACCTAAACGTACCAATAACATTGTATTCACTTATTCCCTAATAAACAAATTTGTAACATAAAATCCGCAAGAATGCATTTTAATAAGGTAGATCTGGCATACAAGTTGAGTCAGTAGAGTTACACAATAAACACCTATAGCCACAACCAGAAGGATAACAAAAAGAGAGTACTACGAGAGTGCTCAGGTGTAAGCACCGCGAGTATAGCAGGAATTGGAAGAACCTTTATTAAGAAAATCCATTAGCTTTTGCGCTGAAGGTCATAGACAGCACTTTCGGATCACTCATTCTGTTGCCCTTTTGATTGTTGTTTCTTCTGTGGAAGGGTCGAAAAATCTTTCCAAAATTACTTGAAACGATTCAATAAAAAAAGTTAAGGTGATCTAGATATTTACGTTCTAGATGCTTATGTCAAATCTCAAAACATTGTTTCATGTTAAGCGTGGAACACACGAGCGAGTGCAGCGAGTGGCTTTGCTCAAGAGTGCTAAACATAATTTTTTCCAAAATCACATCAATTATTTAGCAGTTCAATAACTGGCTCTTGTAACTTGTGCTGTGACAGTTTTAGTACAATTATTGAAGATGCGCCGATGTCTCTTGCATGTGACAGTGACATACACAGTCTGTCAAAAATACGCACTTAAAAAGTGAGTAAGGTAATGGCCAATAATCTCAGCAACTAATTTCATTAAATATTTAACAGTAGTACATGTAGGCGTTTTAAACATTACACGTAATTTAACACACTAACTGTTTGGTACTGTGTAAATGTTTACAGTGCAGTTATCGCGAAAAGAAAAAGGGAAAGGCCTCGTAATTCATTCCCTCCCCCAAGGGGGAGGGCGGGCTGCTCGAGCTTTCCGAGCTCCTTCCGCCACAATCATGGATTCCCAGCATACATACATATATTAAGTATATATGCATGGTGGGATTAAGGATGAGTGTGGTCAGGATAGGACCGGAAGGAACGGAGCTAGGGTTCTGAGGGGGAAAATACTACCCCAGCATTCGCTTAAGTAGCCGCATATACGCAGTGACCATGCCGATACATGTGCATGAGGAAAACTCCCTGAAAAAACCTCATACAAGGTAGGCGATAATGGGAATCGAACTCATTACCTCACGAATGCCAATCAGGAGTGTCAACACTACGCTACTAGCTCGGTTGTTATGGCAAAAGGTCAAAACAGGTATAGCAACCGCAGGCATAGTAACCGATCAACAAATTTTGCTCACTAGAGACCAAACGCTTATGAAAAATAGAAACCAAAACAAGGTATTATTTAATTATATATATATATATATATATATATATATATTTATCATTGTGGACCTGAACAGGCTAAATAAGGCCTATCGTGCTAAAGCACTCAGGAACACTTAGGAGGATGGATAGAGGAATAATGAATTGCCAATATATGCCTATGAACAGCTACCTTAAATTTTCTCATGTCATAAGTGAGAGGAAAACAGGAATTAGGGAGATCATTCCAGAGTTTAGAAGCCGTGTAGAAAAATGTGGATTGCGCCCGTTTGGTACGACAAGTGGAGATATATATATATATATATATATATATATATATATACAGGGTTTTCAAAGTTAAGTCGGCTACCTTCGTTATTATTGGTGATACGAAGTCTGTTAAATGGGCAAAGAAGTAGTATTTTTTCCGCTCGTTACGATGGTGAAATCAAAATAAAAATTGAACTTCGTGTTCGCGAGTTATGTCAAAAATTTCCATTTTTTTAAATGGCACACCCAGTATGCAATATCCATAATCGATAGAAAATTAAATTCTGAACAAAACAGTTCCTATGAAATTTTACGCTAATGTTAAAAATGACAAAGTTATTGATCATTTATTGAATTCGTCAAGGTGGCTGGTATTACGTGAACAATATTTGTCATTTTCACAAATGTCTTCAGAATTGATGTGTCAAAGTGAAGTTTGCTAATAAAGAGTTAAGAGTTTGTGTTTTTTGAATAGAAAAATGCCTTTCACCCATTCAGAAGTGTGAATGTTACATCGTTTGTCAAAAAAACAGTTATCGAGCGCGTGAGCGTTACAGTGATTTGTTTCCTACGCGTCATTTGCCGGATAGAAGATACTTTTTGGTTTTGTATCGTAAATTTAGATCTAATTCGAGCGTATTTAAGAAATCCAGATCTAATCAACAATGTATAATTAGCAAAGAAACTGAAATTAATGTGTTAGCTTATTTTGAAGCACATCCCAACAACTCAATTAATGATTTAGTGCAAGAAAATGGACTATGTTTGTGTTCCATCCACAATATTCTAAAAAAGTATAAGTTTATGCCGTATAAGTTCCGACCTACACAGACACTAGTACCAGGAGATCAAGAAAGACGCGTTCAGTTTTGTCACTGGTTTATTAATCAAATGAGAACCAATAATGATTTTTGGAGCTCAATTCTATGGAGTGACGAATTAACTTTTTCTAATAGGGGCATGTTCAACAGGAAAAACAGCCATTTTTGGAGTCGAGAAAATCCGATGCTCTACCGATATTGTAACCCGTAGAGACGCTTCAGTGTTAATGTTTGGTGCGGTTTAATTGGCTCGATAATTGTTGGTTCAGTATTTATCAGGGTGCGTTAACTGGTGAGCGGTACGCCGAAATGTTGACTCCCACACTCCAAGACTTCTTGGATGATGTAAATTTAATGGATAGGCAGAACATTTATTTCCAACAAGACGGAGCTCCTCCCCATAACGTTCGTCAGTTAGATACAATATTAAACAATTTTTTTGATGACAGATATTTATCAACTAATGGACCTATCCGTATGCCTCCTCGATCACCTGACATTACTCCAATGGATTTTTTCTTTTGGGGATATGTGAAGAGTGTGGTGTACAACAGGCGATATGATAACCTTGATGGTAGATCCATTGCTAAGGCTACTAAAAGTGTCTACAAGCGGGCCCAGAAATGCTTGGAGCAAGAGGGTGATGTTTTCGAACATCTAATATGAGTTTTGTTTTGTTTTGTTGTTCCTTATTATTATTATCACTTAGAATAAAGAATCCTGTTTCAATTGTCTGATATTCTTTTCATTTTCTGCTCTATGGTAATACAGAAAAATAGTTGACACAGCCACCTTGATGAATTTGGTAAATGATCAATAACTTTATCATTTTTGACATTAGGGTGAAATGTCATAGGAACTTATTCGTTCAGAATTTAATTTTCTATCGATTAAGGATATTGCATATTGGGTGTGCCATTTAAAAAAATGGAAATTTTGACATAACTCGCGAACACGATGTTCAATTTTCATTTTGATTTCACCATCGTAACGAGCGGAAAAAATGCTACTTCTTTCCCCATTTAAACGACTTCGTAGCACCAATAATAACGAAGATAGCAATAGTGCCGACTTAACTTTGAAAACCCGTATATATAGGTATTTCCAAAGTAATCTGAAATGTTGTGAGCTTCAATTTTAAGACGCAAAGTTCCTATAAACATGTGTGCTAAGTTTTGTCATTAAAGACATACAGGGTGCTCAATATGATTATTATTTTAATAGAAGCAATACCATTGTGATAAACATAAACATAAACATTTCAGAGCAGATATTCCAAATTTGCACCTCCAGCTAAAATGCAAACATCCGCTCGACGTCTAATGTATTGCCGAATACGTACGAAAAAACCAGGCGTGTTGCGAATAACATTACATCCTCGTATGATGTGATTTTGAAGGTCTTCTAAATTTAAGATCGGGATTGTGTAACTGAGGGATTTTAAATATTCCCACACACTAAAATCCACAGGATTGTGTTCAGGTCTCTTTAGGAGCCATGAATGTGGAGATTCTCGCCCTATCCAGCGGTATAAAAAAACGTTATTTAAAAACTCCCGTGCGATTACTGCAAAATGTGGAGGAGCACCGTCATGCATGAATTACATACGCCTTCTAATTATGAGATGTATACCTACCACAAGAATTGGAAGTTCATTCCCCACAAAACGAAGATATTTATCACCCCTCAATCGTTGGGGGAGGAAAAATTATCCTATTACATAATCGTCGATAATACCAATCCAAACATTGACCGGAAAGGTTTGTTGGAATGGCTCTGCAACTATGGCATGTGGATTTGTATCAGCCCATATGTGGTTATTATGAAAATTCATAATGCTATGTCTTGAGAAGTTGGCTTCATCTCTAAACAAAACAATGGTAACATAGTTGGGATTGTTTGCAATTTATCTTAATATCCAATGGTAATACTGCACACAGAGCGGATTGTCATTAGGTAACAAATGCTGAACACGGGAAAGGGTTATAATATGGACATTTTAGACATTTTTCGCACATATCTCTGGTAGCGACTTAGTGACAAAAATTCTGATATAAGTTTAACAATAAGAACAACATATAGAACATTTTGGCATAAAAACATTTATAGTGGTGTACATTTTATAGTGAAATGATTCATAAGAGTGTTAGACGAAGAGACTTTTTAATGCAACACTATAGACATTATGCATTTCTAATATATAGTGAAAATAATAAAGACAAGAAGTACAAACCTGTAACATAACATTTCAAGTGTTGAAAACATTTTTAAATATGAACTATTTCAATTTTAGATTTAAGTTTGGTTAGATTATAATTTCTAGGTTTTTACATAATTTTATACTTTCATCACATTATTAGGCTTAAATTTTGCTCTTAAAGCAATTAGTAGAAGTTCTTTCATAATATAGCACAGTTTTAAAAGGATACATCGCTTTTCACCGCAAAATTGTGAAATTTGAGGTGAATTTAGGATAGATTTGCAAAAGCTTAAAATTTCTTTAAATTAATATTTCTAACAAAAGTATGTTCTTGTGTAAAATTTTCTCAAAATTCCATTTTTTTAATTGCTACTATGGCTAATAAGTTTTAATAGTTATAAGCCACCTTAGATAATTTGGTAAATGATCAATAACTTTTATTTTAGGAACATTAGGGTGTAGGTGTCTGGTTATTCGTAAATTTAGTAGTTTTCATCGATTAAGGTATTTATTGTGTGCCATTTAAAAAGGTTACGACAAATTTCCATTTGAGTCCGATTTGTAATTTTCTTTACATCAGAGCCATCGATAACGAGGCAAAATGGCTGTATACTAATTTTGGTAACAACCAGAAAATATAAAAGGAAGTGCTCTGGAAATTCAACTTCTGAAAACCGAATATATTCAAAGTTTCAAAGAATTAAAACAGTGTTGTGAATTATTTAAGACGTAAGTTCCTATCAAATTTAAGTTTTGTCATTAAAGTTATATTTACGAAGAATACTTTCGATTGCATTTATTTTAATATCGACGGTTAGATAAATAGTTGCTCCGATACCTTTCGTTTTCGGAAAAATTTGCACTGTTAATTGTGTCACGATTTTGTAAAGATTATTTTGCGTAATCAAACTTGAATAATTCCGGTGTTGCGAATTAAACACCCATTTTCTTTGTTAATGTTGTTTTATTTCTCGGACAATTTCTTTTAAATAAAATTGTGTAACGGCATCTAAAATTAAAAGTGTTTATCAACAAAACTGTTGGATAATGTTCAAGGTCTTTCTAGCCAAATGATACCATTCATTAGTTATCCAGCTGTTAAATAAAAGTTACAAAATCCTAAGTGATTGTGCTGAAAATGTGGAGGAAACATCATAAGTTTTGGAAGTTGGTGTCTTCGACAACCTGAGAATCCGAGTTAGCAATTGGGTATGGTAACAACTACAATCGAGATATTGCCTGCATCAGTTGGAGTTATCCGAAGACATCAATACGTGAGGACAGTAGCCATCAAACATTTAAAAGGCTTTGTTGAATGTCTGCAATTCAGATAAATTTCTGCAATTATATTTATTCATAATGTTTTTTAAGAATTTTAAATTTACTTGTGTAAACCTAAAAAGGATTAACTTATTTTTTTATATTTCATTTGGATCTAAACATAAATTTCTAAATTATTTATTTGAGATTTCATTACAGCTTTAAATTGAACACGGGAATTAAGACATGCTTGTTAATTAATATTCAGATACAGTTTTAACTAATTTTACTTGTTAAAGTGTATTTCTGGTACCGTTTCTGGATTTAAATTTAACTTCAAACTAAATTTCATTCTATCTATGCAATAAATTCGATTGAGCTAGTCCGGTGCATAAAGTTAAAGTTAAAGTTTACATTTAATCATAACTTATTTGGATAACGCTGAGCATAGATAAGTCTTGCATATAAGTCGTTACCATTGGCTAATCCACACAAAAATGCATATTAGTCATTTTAACATTAGTAAACGCAGGCATCGTTATTAACTGAACACAAATGAAAGCAGAGCTGGTGTTGCAAGGAAAGTAAACTTATAAACATTTCTTCTTTGTTTTTTTTTGCGTTTGTTTTCGGGTTTGGCACAGTAATTGTCAAAATTCGAAAAGCCACTTAAAATAAACATATTCTTTCTTATTAGTTTTGGAAACCAAAGAAAAATTATGGTCAAAATAAATCTCACAGTTAGAGCTCGTTTATTACAAAAAAGTCAACACCCTGCATACATATATATATATATATATATATATATATATATATATATATATATATATCAGATATATATATATATATATATATATATATATATATACTACTTCGAAAAATTTTTCGACGTTTCGCTGTCAAAAAGCATGTCAGTACTTGTCGGTATTGGGTTTTCAGTACGGTTTCGTAGTAACATCTCAAACTTACGTTTTTCTGTGTTTAGAAGTGAAAAAAAGTGAATTTGAAAGCGAGTTACAACTTGCATTAACAATAGCTAAATACAACATACAGTTAACATAATAGATCATAAAAAAGCCAGCGAAACATCCTGAAAAGCTTCTTAAAACTAATAAACATATTTATTGCACAATATTATCCATGCAAGGTGCTCAAAATTGCTCAATAGTTCTCAAACACATCTGAGCATTTTTTATTACCCTTCTTTGAATATTATGTAACATCGCTGGGGTAATTTTGTGGCATGCCTGCCGTATTTCAAAAATTAAATCCTTCAAGTTCCGAGGTGTTGTTTCGTATACCTTATCTTTAATAGAACCCCATATGGAGAAGTCCATAGGGGTGAAACCCGTCGAACGTAGAGGCCAGTTTATAGATCGATTATTTCTAATCCAATAATTCGGCTTTAGTTTGTTTAGAAAACGAATACATCGGCGGTCGCGGTGTGCAGGTCTGTTGAAAATAAACAAGATTTCTAAGCACGTCAAGTGGCAGGTCGTCGAAAAGATCATGTCTCGTAAATAATCTGTTAAAAAATTTAGATAGATGGTGCCTGTCAAATGCTCATCGAATAAGAAGGGACCCACCACTTTTGAATCCACTATTCCGAGCCAAACGTTGATACCGAACCTTTCTTGAAATGCTGTTTCGCGGTGGAAAGGTTCATTTTCCCGCAATCAAACGATAATTAATATTTCTGTTATACCAACCATTATTGCAGAATCTGCTTTCGTCAGTCCATAACACTTTCCGACAAACATGAGGATTCAGTTACCTCCTCAAAATCGACCGACAAAATATCCTGCTTCGGAGGTAATCTGTCGGCCGCAGATGTTGAACCTTTCGGCAGCGGTAAGGTCAAAATTTATTCCGACATAAAATTCTTCTAGCCGACGTTTTTGACATACCAACTTCTCTTTCAATTTCTCTTAGAGAAACATCTTGATTTACAAAATTGTTATAACCAGTGAATGCTAAAATCAGTATTTTTTCGTGGATTGTAAAAAAAATCGTTTTTATTCAATTAAAATAATGTAATGCCTACCTAGTACACCTAATTACTGTTCGCCATAGGCTGCTGTAACAGCTGCGTCCCTTTTTTGTGGCTTATCGAAGGAACCATACTCCTTTAGATTTCTTGTTAATGGCAATTTTTTTTGCATTAGGACCTTTTTTTTTCTGGGCACTAACAATGGTAATTTTCAAGAGCTGTCTTAGCATTACGAAATGCGCTTGCATAAAAAAACGCCATATCTAATTTTAGGTTACGCTCTTCACCTGTTTTCCAAGCGTGCTTTGTAAACATTGAAATATAGCGTTTTTGTACTAATGGGGGCCATTTTGAGCGTCTTGAATGAATATTGTGCAATAAATATTTTTGTTATTAGTTTTAAGAACATTTTCAGGATGTTTCACTGGCTTCTTTATGATCTATAATGTTAACTGTATATTGTGTTTAGCTATTGCTATTCGCTTTCAAATGTCAAATTCACTTCTTTTCACTTCAAGACATAGAAAAACCAAATTTATGATGCTGGACCGTACAGAAGGTCCAATACCAAAAAATACTGATAACATATTTGACAGCGAAACTTCGAAAAATGTGTGTAGTTGTGATATATAGTTGAATTTAAAATTAAATTGTTTTACCATAGTGATTTAAAAAAAAACCAGGTCCGTATTAAAAAAAAAAATAGATCGAATTGATATTTCAAACGTCAAATGCAATTTAGAGTTTGTAATAGGCTTGTGTAGATATTGAAATATTTATGTATACAACTTTTTTGATCAGATTGATAGTTTTCGAAGTAGCATTGATTAAAAATTTTGCACGTTTTCACATGTTCCCTAATATCTGGAAAACTACACACAATTTGGCAACTGTAAACAGCGTATTAAAATGCTTCTAATTTAACTGACGTCGCAAGTCTTCCGTTACTAAGATAGCAATAGTGACAATTAGGACCACCATGTATATAGAAATATTTCTTCGAATGGGATTCGAAACCTTGTCCTGTCATTGATTATACGAGTGCTCTACCAAATGAGCTACAGGGGCTATGAATTCAATATCAATAGAATAAAACCTAACTGTATACTAATTGTAACACTAAAATAAACGCAAATGTCACATTATTTGCACATATCCAAAAATTCTAGTGATTTTAGTCTATGGTATATTGCTTAATTGTTTTAATGTATTCTAATACATGCACAAAAAACCAAAAATGAATGCCATCTCATTTCTTATTTGTATTTTAACAAAATGAGGGCATGCAAACTTCGAAGTAACTTGATTAGTGTTTGACTTTAACATACCTCCAATAGTTCATTAATAACTATTATTTATTAGCTCAATACCCATTAAAGCGGAAATATTCCCAAATAGTATATAAACCGGTATCTTTTTTTGTTGCATAAAACTATAAATATTATTTAAATTGGGACATATCAATTTACTAGATTATTCAGTTTATAAAGTGATCAAATTGGTTAACTTGAGTCTTTTTTTGTTCATATACATGAGAACCGGCAGAATTTCATACTGAATAAGCCCATAGGTGAATGATTTCACAAAAAATTTTATTCTTTATAGGTTTTGGTGTCCTTTTAGAATAAAAGGGTGTCTAACCAATCGGTAAAAAAACTGCAAATGTTACATTTCAACTACGATAAAATAATTGAGAACAAATAGTAGATATGAAATAGTAGACAATAATAACAAAAAATAAATAATAAATTATGAGAGACACATAAACAAATCAAAGTCCTTTTTAATGTGAATTTCCGAATAGAAAGCCGCGGCTTGTGTTATTAAGCGATTATGATTTATTTCAAGCTACACCGTTACCACAAAATTTGGGATTATTCTGGTGCTGTAACAAATCGTTCTAGTTTTCATTTGTTTTTGGGTTATTAGAGTCTGTTGAGGCCATTACACTAATTCTCAACGTAAATTAAGGTTTATTTTTCTTGTACTATTGTAATTTACGCAGTGAAGTGCATTGACGCTAGGACTGCGGTATTTGTTAATAAGTTAATAGATGTTCAAGTAAACATACAAATTATCCAAGTAATTTAACGTTTATTTTTAGGTGGGGTGTGTGCGTGCGTGCATGTGTGCGTGCGTACGTGCGTGGGTGTGTGTCTGTGTATATTCAAGGGAATTTAGAACCACAATTCGTACATATTTCAAATGTATTTAATCTTCACTTCATTTCGTCTGGAGCTGGCTAGATTTTGGGAAAAATCCAGCGGCGAGAAATGGGGTTTATTATTGGCAGTTTTTGTTTTTATCTGAATCAGCTTCATATTTCAAAGAAGAAAATATTTTTTTAACCGGAATTGCTATAAAAGCTTAACATAAAGTTATGCAAGTGAATTAATTTCATCAGCTATGTATAACTTCATACATTATCAAATTAACAAAAGTGCCAATTTCATTTGATTTAACCTGCGACTTCACCATTAATCAAAGACGAGGTCATTAAAATTGTGTCATACCAACATCATATTACCATTTAGTTCCCATTTCATTTAATTTAACTACTCTATTGACCAGGACATTCTTTTTTTACGAATATGTCCTGCATAAAATTAATGAAAAAAAGTTGCATAAAAATGCAATATTCTCTTAATTGAGAAACATTCTTTAATTTAGACCAAATTGCGAAACATCTAGATTTATAACTTTATGGGTTAATCTAATACGGTAGTTGATTGTTTATTTCAATTTATATTGCATTATTTACAATCTGGAACTTAGTAAAATGTACATAAGAAGGATCATAACCAATCCTACAGTGTCTATATGTTGTATAGCACTCATACAATTACAATACTGGTAATACGTATTAATAACGGTAAGGTGTGTTTACTTGTCGAAGATTATGTTTGGGAACTGAGCGAAGCTCCAATCCGTGATGGCACCTCTAACAAAAAATTGCCCTTACCCTTACCCATTAATGCCATTTGATGAGGTTAAGGTTATTTCGAGTTAGTGTGTGTTGGAATATTGTGAATGCAAGGATGGTTTCGACAATATTTTCATAAAAAGACCCTTTTAATTGTGACACATTATAACCCGATCTATTACGTGGTTTACATGCAATAAAAAAAACTGATCCGATACTAGACAAACTAAAATAAAACATTTTGCATTACTTTTTGGATAGACCATCACCATTTAGTCTATTACTCTACAGTTAACCGTTGTCATTCCAAAATTGAGACAGCCTGTGTAACAACAGAACAACCAAACCTCAAATAATTGTTTATTATAAACATGCAGATGATTTTAAACAGAAGATTTCATGACGGTAATTGCAAATTAACTTCTTCTGGTGGACCATCTGAAGCAAAGATATCCTGGCCAAGTGGATTGCGATAATCCTCAAACCACGATATAGAATTTACCAATAATGTTTGGTTCTTCTAAGTCTAAACTGACTACCACACAGACATAAACGAATTAAGATTTGTGAAATGTTATTGCTTAAAACTTAAAGACGATAATCTAAAAAAAATTGTAACTATGACAACATGAAAATGCTGGTTAACAATTTCCTGACACAAGGCCAGTAGAATATTGACGTCATCAATTTCATCATTTCTGACAACCTGGTATTGCCAATAACGAACTAAATTTCGGTCGAGAAATCCATTTATTTTTGCTAGTAGCATGCGCTTTGCACAAAGACAGAGCTAGTAAGTCAAAACATCCAATTAGACTTCGACCTGATTCTTCATCAGAATAGCATGGAATATTCCAAGCGGCTGGTAGAGAATAAGCAAATGATCGTTACATAAACATCCTGTTGGAAAGCAAGCACTTTTCTCTACAGTCAAATTTGCGCAAAGCTCAGTTTAAGTTAACTTACCTCACTTCATCAGTACTCTGATTTATTTATGTATTTTCTGATTTATTGTAGACAAACCTTAACTTTTCATTATCAAAAAATACCGCAAACCCAAAAAGTTTGTTTTTATTGCCCTCTTCGCTCAGTCATTCATTTCAAAATTGCACATCATAAAAAAATATGTACTTCCTGGGTTCAGGTGTAGTGATGGATGAATATTGTTTATTTTAATTATTATTGATTATCACTTACACTAAGGTTGGCTGCTAGAATTTTAATATGTTCGCGTTTGTAAATAAAATACTGAGTAATATTTCTGTTTTCTCCTAACATCGTATAATGTGATACTGGTAAAATATTTAACGCTTTTACGTAAACTGTGGTACACAATTAATGTTCAACATAACATACAACCATTCACATTCATCCCTTTTTATTTATATCTAACAATATATCCACATGTACTTCAGTTACTGTATAGTGGATCTAATTATTGAAAAGTTGAAAATCATTACCCTCTACAACCTGGTATCCTGAGTGTAACGTACCTTATACATTAGCTTGAGTCAGTACAGTAAAATATGTGTAACATAATATGTAAGGCAATTCCACGTAGCTAGCGTGCTGATCTCTGCATGACATAAATTACGTTTTTTCCAATTCCAGTTCCGTTGGTTTTTAGTTAAAATACAGTCTACAAACAAATAGAAGAAATTCTTCACTAATAGTATTAGACTTTCATTTGATGTACGTAGTTTTACTTTCTTTTTAAGTAAAGTTTATCTGACAGTTTATCTTTATTAGACATGTTTCCAAATTGACAAAAACAATCATTATAAAAACACACACAAAAAGTTTCAGTACAAACAATCTTCAAATGATTGACTGCAATCAACCCCAATCCATATCAATAAATTGTACTCTAACGATATAACTAAAAACGGTTCTCGTAAGATATTATCCCTACTCTCCCTAATAAATATGGGGTATGATTTTTTATAGAAAAAAATCATATGAATATTCCGTATAATGTAAGTTAATTCATAAGAAGGATCATACAGGTTCCGACTTGAAGTTCTTTAGCTGGTCGACATAAGTAAGAGAAGGAAGAGTTTTAAATCTTGCAAAGTGTAATACCCTCAATCAGTACCACGTCTTTTCATAGAAGCATGCAGTCCACTAGATATTAACATTTTCTCGCTAATTTGAAAATATTTCTTGCTTTTATGACAATGAAAGTATATAAACAATTTATAAGTAAATCTACTATAGTACGTTCTAGAATATCAGAGAGTAATAAATCATCTTGATAGCGACAAGTCAGTGGCGTACTTATTAAAGGTCTATATTATAAGGCCTGTAAAATATATTGACTTTTCAGTTTCTTATGTTCGTATAAAATATTTAAAAAATATACTTGAAATTGTAATTATGACCTATTAATATAATATACAAAAAGAAAAAAAATTAAGTGATTTAATATTTAAGTCTTCGCCTAAATAACCTGCAAGTTTTTTTTATCATACCAAGTAATCTTTGTTAACGGGCATTTAATGTTTCAAGTTTCAGCAGAGATAGCGTTTGTGACGTTATTATCATGTTTTTGTTTTAATTTTAGGTAAATAGCATTTCATTTAGTAAAAAATGAAGCGACAGCTCTATCTGTGTTAGTTACGTACACAGTGTTTGAGATTGAATTAATACAAACGTCATCTTTACTGAAGCAGATAATACATTATTGTGCGAGGATCGTCCAAGAAAAGTTTAAAAAGTACTCATTACACTATTTTCTAATTAGGTGTAAATTATAAATGTGACTCACTTAAGGGGGGGGTTTCATTAAGATGCAATTACCATATTTGTTATTTCAAAAAAAGGTACTTTAAAATGATCAGTTATTTTCGAGTTTTGGATGAAAACGGTGGTAAAAATGGCAACTTCTGATTTTTCTCCAGCAAACCGTTTGAAACTTAGTTCGTTTTGTGGGAATGAAAAAAATATCATTCTGAATGTTCAGTACTTCAATTTCAACAAAGAAATTCCTACCCTCAACAAGATAGTAGTACTAAAAGAAGACGTTGATGGAGCACAATAGTCTCGGCCGACACTACACAGGCACTACAGGAACTTAACTTGTCGTGGGAAAAAGTGAATCGAAAAACAATGCTAAATGATAATTTCCAAATTGTTTCTTGGAGACGCAAATACCTTTGTGAAATGAAGAAGTTTCGTGCCGAAGAACGAGAAATCTTTTACCTCGATGATACTTGGAGAACGTTACAAGTCGCCATCAAGCAGTCCAAGAGGGTTGTTCAACTGGAATCAATCCATTATCGGCCAAAGGTCGCCGACTAATTTTTACACATATAGGTAGCGCTAATGGATTCTTGAAAAATGGTTTACTTGTATTTGAGGGGGTTATCACGAAAATATGAACGCTGATGTTTTTGTAGAATAATTTGAACAAATGACAGCAAACATTCCACGGGGAGCTGTAATTGCTCCGGATAATGGAAGGAAAAAAGGAGACATTGGCAAATGGTTAACATCGAAGCAGATACAATTTGAGGAAACTATACTGAAACAAGAGCTATAGTAAATCAGCATAAGCAACAATTTGTTACGTATGTTATTGATGCACTCTATGCTTCTCGCTGTATTACTGAATATAGATTACCACCATATCACTGAGAACTCAACCCCATAGTTAGTTTGGTGGTCAAATAAAAAGTGAAGTAGGTCGCAACAATACGACTTTTGAATTAAGTGAAGTGCTACAGCTTTTAATTAAAACCATAGACGTCAATGCAGAAAAGTGGAAAAAGTGTGTTGATCACGTAATTAAAGAGGAACAGCGTATGTGGCAACTTGATGTTATAAAACTGTAGAACCCGTTAAAATATCCGTGATATTTTGGGACGTATTTTACCTACCAAAAATGTTTTTCATATAAGCAATGTTGGTTTTCTACCAGGGAAGTTACTAATTGCACTAGAATTTTACAAGCTTAAAGCAAAGCTTAAACGTATAAATTTGGAAAGTACAATTATTTCAATTACCCTAAATAATTTATATCGTAAACATACAGTCTTAAACAATTCAATTGTGTGAAAATAAGATATCTCTAAACATATAGGTATGTAATAATTATTAAGATAAGTGCCAATACCAATCTACAATTATGTATTAAGAGAAATACAAATAACAGTGGTTTTTAGAACAACATCCACAAGAGGGCTAGCAGTTTTCTAACAATATATGTACATCCTGCATCAGTTGTACGGTTATATACAATATTGAGAATTGATTAAATGAACCAATTCTATTTATAAAATTTACTTACTTATATATTCAATATCCATATACGTGTAACTTGTGTATAATAACTGTTAACCATTGTTTACTTATTTGATCTGTCAATATACATTGACAAACTATATCAGTGACTCTTGTAGCGCTGATTTTGTAATTGTATTTATCTATGCTTAGGATAGGGACTTTGTGCCACGAGAATTTAATTTAATTTTTTATTAACTTGAAATACAGATAGCTTCACATAAAGATTGGTTTGTTTAAAGTAAAATTACTGACTACTTAATTTAGCACATACACCCTTCAACTCAGCGATGTAAGTTTCTTTTAGTTCTACTTATAATGATTGTGTTGAGTAAACAACGTTTAAAAATAACAAATTACTTTGATGTGTTACTGCTTTTTGCTTAAAATTTCGGTAATTTAATTTTTGATGACTCGTTTTCTAAATTAATTCATTTAGGAATCTATAGCATACGTTAATTTGTGTTTTATTGAATATAACAATAATTTGAGTAATTTAAGTCTGATATCTTTTAATCATATGTTTATCAAATATACGAATTTTAATTATTGAATACTTAATTTATTGTTTTGATTTACCCGTATCTTTATTAGTGCTTATTAACATTTTTTTTTCAGCTTCCCTCTCTTACTCTCTTTTCGAATTTTCAGGGTTGTGTTTTAGAACATTCATGGCGCCTACTATTGCTATTAAAAGACTTACTCTTACCAGGCTCGCGCCGTCCATATGGGCAATTTCAGCGAGTTTTATTTTGTTCAAAAAAATCTGGCCGATGGACAACACTTTCTCGTATAAGGAAACTAACTGTTCCCGGAGCAATCACTAACTCGGTATAACTTACAATATAATAAGATATAGTTACCTACAAAATTATGTTTTTCTTATTCACCCCGTCTTTTGAAAATCACTGTATATTTTTACATATTTGGATAGCACAAGAAATTAACTTTAAAATACTTTAGATTTGTTTTTGAAACTTTGATATGAAATATTAAAAAAAATTAAAATAATAATTTTTTTTTTTCGACAAAACCGAAAGCGCTAAATACAGCAATTATATCAGTTTAGTAGCTATGTATGTCTACTATGTAATGCCTTCTTTCAAAATTTCATTTTTATTAGAAACATAGTTTCTAATAAAGGGGATTGAAATTTTAAATTTAAAATCCTAACTCCGGTTCTGGATAAGATAGAAATCTCATAAAGCTCATATTTTCGTTATATGTGACTATAAAATATGTAAATTTAAAAGCTATACGTTGATAGTCCAATCACAATAACTTGATAAATAAGATATACTTACCTACAAAAATGATTTTTTTCTTAGTCACCTTATATTTTGCAAATAACTGTATATTTTTACGTATTTGGATATCATGATAAATTAGCTTTAAAATACCTTAGATTTCTTTTTGAAACTTTTTGAAAATAATAAAAAATTAATTTTATTTGTCTATTTTATCAAAAGCATATAAGTGACGTTAAAATATTTCAAATATAGAAAGATTTCATACCGGTCCTTGTTATTAAATAGAACAACCTATAAATTATTACATTATTGAATTCTGTTAATTAAGGTCACTTAACCATATATGATTACGTCATGTTTATTATTTGACATTAGAAACCAAATGACGTTTGCAGTGCCTTGAAAACTTTCAATATCTCGAAGACGGATACAGGTAGAGATGTGGTTTACGTTTAGTTCGAAAAGGGACCGCATCATTCTCATTCATTGCAAAATCTTGCTTTTAAATTCAATAATTTCTATCGCTCGAAAATGAATTTTTTCAAACATGGATAACTGTGATTTTTAAATGGTAACACCCATTATGTTTCTTATATCAGCGCATAGCGAAATTAAATTTCCTTTCCATTGATGTAACATTATCGATATTTTGGGTGATAGTTTTCGAGATATTCACATTTTATCTAATTTCAGTTATTGCGCATTGCCGCGGTGCTTTGGAAAACGTTTGTCAATTGTTTTAAACACCTGACAAGAAATGTTTATCGGTACGGTATCCTGAACGAAGACTTCCGGAAACAGCCTTTCAAAAGTTGTTACAAGTTTTACAAACACCGGACGTGCAGTATCAAATGAGAGAACGTGTCAACAGGACAACCACTGAAGAAAATTTAGTATTGTGTTCTGTTCAGGAAAATCCTCACGTAAGTTCGAGGATATTAGCAGTGCAACTAACATCAGTAAGACATCGGTACATAGAATTTTACGTCGCATAAGTACTCATCCCTTTCAGTACAGCATGCATCGAAAGTTGCTAGGTGGTGATTTAGAGAACGACTGTTTTTCAGTGGGCGCTTGATAAAGTAGAGGAAGATGAGTCGTTTTTAAGAAGGTTCTGTTCTCCGATGAGTCGGCATTCCACCGAAATGGACACGTAAATCGACATAATTTCATTATTATGACACGAAAATCCATCACTTCAGGACAACAAATTTTCAGCATCGTTGGTCTCTAAATGTTTGGCATTTTAGAAACAATATTATTGGACCTTCTTTTTAATAGCCATTTATCTAAAGTGTATCCCAGATTCCTTCAAAATGACCTGGATAATAGTATTCACGTTCCGCTGAGACTTCAGAATATGTGGATGCAGCATGACGGGCTTCATAACGTAGACGAGTTCGCCTAATTTTCGAGCAGTTTCAAATCGATGGATTAGTGGAGGAGGACCGGTACCTTATCCGATCTCCAGATTTGACCAAGCTGGATTATTTTATGTGGTTTTGTAAAAATAAAGTATACCATACTGCAGCAACTACGGCTGAAGACATCAGAACAGAATTACTCTGGCGTTCCGAGATGCTACACCTGACATTCTAGACTGAGTTGATCTGGGTTCAGGAAATGTATACAGTTATGTCTTCAACAAAACGGGACATTTTGAACATGTATTATGAACATCAAAACAGAAGCCTGTGTCCATTTCTACGTAAATAGTGTTGCAGCATTGAGATCTGGAAGAGGTGTGTTATCAGATAATACTTGTATGATTTGTTTGTCATTCCTGTTATTCTTGTCATTCTTGAATCTTGTGTAATTCTTTGTAATTGTTGTGGATGTCTTGCGTAATCCTTGAGTAATATTATGTATTTCTTGTGCATTTCTAGTATATCTTCCGTAATCGTTAAGTAATTGTCCTTATGTATTTATTGATCGTTCCTTATGTATTTATTGTATTTCTTTGCATTCTTCTATATTTTTGTGAAACCTTAAGTAATTATTTATTACTTGTTACATTGAAAAGTTATTTTAGCGATAGAAATGATTTAATTCTAAGCAAGACTTCTTATCAGTTGTTTAAAACAATTGACAAACGTTTTCCAAAGCTCCGCGACAATGCGCAATAAAACTGAAATTAGATAAAAATGTGAATGTCTCGAAAACAATCACTCCAAAATATCGATAATGTTACATCAATGGAAAGGAACTTGAATTTCTTATCCGCTGATGTAAGAAAATATGGGCGGTTGCATTTAAAAAAATCAAATTATCCATGTTTAAAAAAAAATATTTTCGGAGCGATAGAAATTATTGAATTCTAAAAGCAAGATTCTTGGCAATGAATGACAATGATGCGGTACCTTTTTTTTTCGGAGGCACTGCAAAAGTCATTTTTTCTACAAAATGTCAAATAACTCAGAAGCAATGCGACGTAGACCCATAGTATGGTTATTAAAGTGACCTTTAAATTCAACGAGGAATTCAAATATGTAATAATACATAGGTTGTTCTATTTAAAATAACGAGGTTGGCATGAGTTTCCGGTATAACCGGAAGTCCGCCATTTCTGAAAATAATTTTAAAACGTGTAGTTTATGACTGTGGACAACTTTTATATAAGACATTTTTTCGTATTCGTAATAGTAAGGGTCTTATGGAGCAATCCCGCTTAAGTGGGCCACCCTGTATATGTCTACTATACAATTCCTTAATTCCAAGATTTCATTTTTATCAGAAGCATCGTTATGAAGGAATGAAGTTTTCAAATTTGAAAATTTCTAACTCCGGTGCTAGATAAGTTAGAGAAATCTCATAAAGCTCATTATATTTTCATTATATGTGACTATAAAATACGTAAATTAAAAAAAGTACCAGAGCCGTTTTCGAGAAAATCAATTTCGAAGTAAAGGGCAATTTTAACCCCATAATTAAGGGCAACATTTTATTTTTTTCAAAAATGTTTACAAACCGTTCGAAAACATGTACTTTTATTTACAAGAAGTGATTTTCAAATTGTAAATAGGTTTTATGGTTTCTTAGTGACAGCGCAAGCGCCGAAATGTACTAAAATCACCATATTGGCCGCAATTTTGAATTTAAAATGTTTAAAAAATTTTGTTCGATCGGGATTTAAGGTTACTAACTTTTCACCAAAGATAGACTTTCTGGCTCTGGTTTTGGAAAAGCACCCCCAAAAAAAAACACCCTCAATTCGCCCACATTAATTGATTTTTACGAAAAGCCAGTTTTATACATAACCTTCAGATATAGAGGCCCATGTCAAATCTCATTAGAATCGATGAAATAGTCTCGGAGCCACACACAGACAGACATACACGAAAGTCTTTTTTCGCGAAATCGATGTTTTTCGACCCAGGGAACACGAAAACGTTGAAATCCGCGAAACAAGTTACTATGCGTACTATACGAGAAAGTAGCAAATAATAATAAACATAGATAAATCATTCTTTATTCATAATAAGGGCTTAGTCATTTGTCGTATTGCGTTTTAACTTGTATTTTAACAAGTATATAATTATTCGTGTTGTAACTTGCACCCTGTTACTTGCATTTCGACCTCCGGCTCAATTTTTAGCTGAACAGAACTTAATCTTTCGAGGTACTACTAATAATTCGATCCTATTATGTCTGAACATGTCAACCGGTCTCAAATGAAAGCGCACAAAAATATGACTCTTTATCTTGGGGACAAAATACAGAGCGAAGTTATAACTTTATTAGGAAGGAACGATTTCATTATGTATCAGATTCGTCAATTTAAACGATTCGGGAATTAGTGTTGAAGAACAAACACTTCCTAACTTTTTGTTCTGTTACTGATGCTACCGGTGATGATTTTGTGGTTTAATTTATTAAGCAAAGTTAATATAGTGTCCAACATTTTAATATTGTACAGGGTAGCCAACTAAGAATGCGAGGTACTGTATCTGGAAAACTATACATCGCAGAGGCTTGCGCAATAAAAAGTTATTACCAAAACGGCCAATATAAAAACCTGGAAAATATTTTCAAGTTTCTGGAATCTTGAATCTAAAAAAGTGATGTTTCTGTGAATTATACTATATTAACCTAATAAAAAAATAACTGATCTTTAAAGTCGATGATAATCTGAACTTTTTTTGTTTGGCACTTTTTTGACTTATGTGTAAAAATAAAGTGGTGGGGGGTATTCAAAGGTTTCCTTAAATAACCCCCTGTATCTTCGAAACGGCTAAGCCGATTTTATCAAACTTAGGCGCGTTGAAATGAGCTATTCTTGGGCTACAAATGTTATAATATTTGAAGTTTTGTTAGTTTCACATGTCGTCGCTAGAGGGCTTTGTTCTACATTCCAACAGAAACGATAAATTTTGGCAAAAAAATTAAATGCTTTGGTATAACTTTTTTTCATGAACAAGTAGCTAAATGATGCCTAAACAAGCTCGCGAAAACCGCATCTCGATATCTTGTTCCTAACCTAAAATATCGACCAAAGAAAACTTTATACGAAAACCCCTTAAATTTTTATTTTTTTTAACTATATTTTTCTGGAATTGTTTCTATTATGTAAGTTGTGGCCCTAAAGAGGGCCGATTTAAAGGAGGAAGGTTTTTAATGCACCCGTAAATGGTCGAAATGCTGACCATCACGCTCTATGCATTGCTGAAGTCTCTCATGACTCGACAAAACTGCAGCTTCTATTTCGGCTCTCGGTATGTTACGTATTGCGTTACGAATCCGGTTTTTCATATCTTCTCTAGTAGTAGGTTGAGTCCGAAACACGATGCGCCCCCATAAATAAAAATCGAGGCAAGTTAAGCCTGGCGATCGCGGAGGCCATGGAAAAAGGCTTCCTCTTCCAATCCACCGCTGCTGAAATACTGCATTAATATGCTCTTGCACATGAATAGCAAAATATGCTGGGCAACTATCCAACTGCAAGAACAATTTTTGCCTTGTTTCCAGAGGCACATCTTCCAACAACAACGGTAATTGATTGGCCAAAAAGTCAAGAAATACATTCCCATTTAGGGGTTACTCGAAAAAATATGGCCCAATAATTCTGCCTCCCAGTATGCCACACCATACATTTAAACTCCAACGTCCTTGGCACTGAACTTCACGCAACCAATGGGGATTTTCTGCAGACCAATAATGCATATTGTGCAGATTGACTCTCCCGTCACTACTTAAGGTGGCTTCATCGGTCCAAAGAATTTGAAATAAAAATTCTCTATTTTCGCGTATCATGCCTAACATCCAATGGCAATAGTCTAACCTTCAATCAAAATCTTCCTCTTTCAAGACCTGATGCAAAACGACATGATATGGGTGCATTCTTAAAGTAATTAAAAAGTTTACACGAATAACTATATATTTTGATGGCCATTAGAACTTACCTATGGTCGGTCAAAATATTTTGAACCGTTGTCCGTGATATGCCCAACTCAGTGGATAATGCTCTTGTGCTAACATGAGGATTTCCTTCAATATAGCCCAGTACACGGTTAATATTTCCTTGTGTTCTTCCAATTCTTTACCGTTGAAACGTAGGCCGAAAACTACCATTGGCTCGTAAGCTTGCCACTAATCGGGGAAAAACTCTTACATCGCTATGGCGCCGACTTGTATATCGAGCCGCGTAAACTCTTTTAGCTACTGCGGCATTCTGTAGATATTCAAAATAAACCGCAAGGATATCAACAGCTTCATTATTCGTAAAACGCACTTTGAAAGCAGAAAAATTGCACAAAGTAACGCGAAAGTATTGACAACTATTGACAATTTGAGGATTATGTATGTTTTGTTTAAGTATCTGTTTCCATTGCCTGCTTCTATTAATTGTAATTTTCGTATATATCCATAGTGAATATGCATTTAAACAAACAAAAAATAGGCCTTTCCTATAACTTTTAGCATTCCTTACTTGCCCGTAGTAATTTCAAAAAGGGCGATTTTATTCTGGTGAATAAATTTACAAACATTAAAAATCGCAGTTTCTAGGCAACCTATCCAGAGCCGAAATTGAAGCTGTAGTTTTGTCTACCCATAAGAGGCCTCAGCAATGCACAGAGCGATGATCAGCACTTCGAGCATTTACGGGGGCATTAAAAACCTTCCCCTTTTAAATCGGTCCTTTTTAGGGCCACAACTAAACATAATAACAACAATTCCAGAAAAATATAGTTAAAAAAAAAATAAAAATTTAAGGGATTTTCGTATAAAGTTTTCTTTGGCCAATACTTTAGGTTAGGAACAAGATATCGAGATGCGGTTTTCGCGAGCTTGTTTAGGCATCATTTAGCTACTTGTTCATGAAAAAAAGTCATACCAATGCATTTAATTTTTTTGTGAAAATTAACCGTTTCTGTCGGAATGGCGAACAAAGCCCTCTAGCGACGACGTGTGAAACTAACAAAACTTCAATTATTTTAAAATTGGTAGCCCAAGAAAAGCCTTTTCAACGCGCCCAAGTTTGTTACAATCGAATTAGCCGTTTCGAAGATACGGGGAGTGATTTAAGGAAACCTTTTGAATACCCCCCACCACTTTATTTTTATAGATACGTCAAAAACTGCCAAACAAAAAAGTTCAGTTTATCCTCGACTTTAGAGATCAGCTATTTTTTTATTAAGTTAATATAGCAGAATTCACAGAAACATCACTTTTTTAGATTCAAGATTGCAGTTACGCCCCCTAGCGGCCATTTCAGAAACATGAAAATATTTTCCAGGTTTTTGTATTGCTCGTTTTAGTCATAACTTTTTTTTCCGCAAGCCTCTACGATGTATAGTTTCCCAGATACAGTACCTCGCATTCTTAGTTGGTCACCCCGTACAAGCCTGTGCTGGTTTAAGTAATTAATTTTTTAAAAAACTGTCATTCAGATAACAGTTTTAATGATTTATTAGAAAAAGCTAGGAAAGTCGCGATTTATTAGAGATATCAATCAAAATATAAAGATGAAGGCGTTTTAAGACCTCGAAAAGTTTCAAAACAATTTAGTTACGAAGGTGACAATGAACCAATGCAAAATGAAGAATTAAAATTTAAAGTACATTGTTTTTTAACTTTATAGATATTACTACAACAACTTGTAACGATAGATTCGAACTGTTATCTGCCCATGCGGCAATTTTTAAATTTGTATGGAATATTTCGGAATTTAACAGTCACTCTGAATCGTAACAGCTAGAGTTTTGTACAAAACTTATATTAAGTGATAAGGTCGAAATGAATTTGATATAAATGGGATAGAACTTATGCAAGAATTGCAGTTTTTGTGGAATTTTGAGAAAAATGTCGCCAATTACTACTATAAATTACATTGTAACCAATAATTTACGTTATTCTTACCCAAACATGTTTGTGGCATTACGAATTTTTGCATTGACAAATGCCATTTCCATAGTTCTACTATGGTACAAGAACGATTGGAAAATCTTGCCATCATTTCAATCGACTCTACTTTAATTCGAGAGTTAGACATTGAAACGTTAACACAACATTGTTCAAAAAACTAAGCGAGTAATTTTGTTTAAAATTTTGCATTTATGAATAAAATTTTAAAAATTTAAAATTACTGTATACTGTTATTTTAAAAATAATTTTATCTATTGTCTAACATCCCGTGTTAATTCATTTTATTAACAGTTTTGATCATTTGGGTAAGTATTCGTATGATTTTAACTTGAAGAATTCTAAGCTGAATGTGTGGAAGATAGAAGTTAAAACAAAAAAATTTTACTATTTTATAACAAGGTTTGTTATTTTTTTACATCAATGTATAGAGGCGCACTTTTTTGCACACGGCGCTCGACAAAGTTGCTGCGCTACTGACTCTTACAAACGTATATACTAGTCCAGTGCGAATAATAAGTCTTCCGACCACGCATCCAAAGTACCTTGCTCTATCTCTCTACCATTACATATAATATGTAAGGTTTAATTATGATTGAGTAACATTGTCAGCGTATTTTGCTGAATATTAATTTTAAATATGCTTCATTTGTCAAAACACTGATTTCCGGTGAGGTATCAAAGAAATCTTCATCGTTACTGTCATTTTCTTTAAATAATAGTTTAGATATAATTTATTTAAAGAGATGATACTAGCATCGTCTGGTACAGTTGCACAAGATCTAATGAGTAACCTACACTCTTAAAACTGAACACGTTTACTTATTAAAGTGCAGTGAAACTTAAATCATATCATACACTACGAGTATGTATATAAACCCAACCGCATATACTTTGTACCTTGCTTCTGCACTTTGAAGAAACAAATGCACGTTTCGTTATCACTATATCGCAGGCTTTATCTATGTAGCATATATGATCTAATCTATGCAACAATTAGAAACCATTTACAGGAAGTGTTTTTGCCACCGTGTCCTTGTAAATTGAATCCAGTCAAACTCAGTATAGAACAAACTATAAGGCAGTCTAGTGGTTAAAAAATGTACTTCAATTTATTGTTACAACATATGTAATTATGATAAGGATGTTTTAATTTTTAAAATACATGTAATTATTTCACTCAAAACAGATTTCAATCTAATATGTCAAACATTTAAATTACATTTTAATTATTCATTTGCCACAATATAGGGCGTCATGTACAATTTGTTTAACTATCACTTAATAAGGAGGTGTAAACAAGCGCCGTAAATCAACCTAACACACACTTCATAATTATGAAGCAAATGCAACTTTATAGTCACAAAACATGTTTTTTGTTTAGTTTAGTACAAAATTTTATTTCAATTCTTATCTATAAACAAACTCAAGAGTTCAAATTTCTTTTAAATATACAGATATGTAATTGTAAAGAACAATGAAACCAACACAGCTTGGTATTTGGATGTAATTGCAAAACCTGCAAATACAAAATATCATTAATGATCAATTATATTTCTTTACCACAAATTTGCAAAAATATTGCACATAGATTTCCTTTGATTTTCATAAACCCACTGCATTTTGTAGTATTTTGATGATTAAACCATATACTGAAGTATACCTCACCTACAAAAATAATAATGATTGAATACTTGTCTGTAGGAACACAATTTATCACCCACCGTTGTAATTAAGATGTTAATTATAATGAAGTATCTTTCTCGTTTTTCACAAAATAAACATTAATATTTTATTTGCACCCGTCGAAAGTTTGACATAAATAATAATAAATCAGTGTACGTTTAATAGTTATTTGTATCACCATCCAGAAACGATCATTTTGCGAATATGAGCCGAGTCGAGGTCTGCAACTAAGAATACTTGCAAAAATAATTTCTGGACGTGTGATACTCAACAGTTTTTGTGATGCTATTAATTCATTAAAAATATTTTCAAAAATTTTGTTGGTGAATCATATTTCAGTTATGTTGGCAGCATTGAACATCTTCGAGTCAAACAGCTCTAATATGTATGACAGCTATCTGCAAATGTTCATTATAAAAAGGAAGTGGTGCCAATCTAAACATTTTTACGTTTTGCTTGACTAGCCCAGAAACAACGAGTTTCTGGACGATTTTGAAAATTGAAAAACCGGTATTGAAGGACGGAGCACAAAAAAGTTACATATTTTAAGAAAGGAATAAAAATCCAGGTGTAATTTAAACAAGGGAAACCTATAACAGCACTACCACCACCTTGGTGAAGAGTAATTAATTAAAGGGTATTATTGTAGAACAAAATTGACTCGGTTTTAAACTATTTAATCGTACCAGTGCAATTGATGACGCAGGGTTGTTCTTTGCTGTTGCAAAAGTTTATATTTAAACAATTGTTTGTGATTTTGTACTATTTATGATAGTGGACACATGAAAAAGGTGATCATTGGGATCCAACAACCTAAGTTAACCTTCGGGGGTGTAAACGATAGAAAACCCTGAAGTTTAAAGGAATTGTCAGTACACCTCCAGGCTTAATATTTGGTCCGTTACTTTCCACAATCCATAGAAGTAACATTGTCAGCGCCATAAAATCGTATCAATACAATCTCTATGTAGGCTATACTCAATTACACGTTAGAAAATGGAATACACAGAGAAGTTAATACTGTTAATGAGGATATCAATCCATTAATTAAAATTTAGCAATCCCATTCTGTAAATATATAGTACTACAAAAAAAATAATAATAACAAATCTAGAGCCTGTTTATTGCACCAAAATTGGTAGAAATCTTCGATTATTTATGAATTCTCTTAATATTGCAATGATTTACAATTCACACAAAAAAATTTCGGCATTTTAAATGATTTTAAACTTTTTGATGAATACACAATGATTTTAACCTCTTTTAGGCTAAACGGAAATTTTGATACAAAGGTACTTCGCCCATTGAACCCATTTATTTATTTATGTATTTCTGCTTGTTTCTATTGTAACTACTTTTTTTTTGTAATACATTTTGGTTTTGTGTGTTCACTAAAAGGCCTAACTCACATCAATACCACACAATTCAGTTAGCGTGATTTTTTTATTATAGAAATACATGAATTCCTTTTCTAAACAGTAAAATGCTAATGTATTGTTTTCATATCAATCAATGTCCACGTCAGGCGGCTAAGCCTAGGAACTTCAACTTTGGGTAACATGCACCCCTTACCACGTAGGCGCATACTAAGGGATGATTTTTTGAAACTCAACCCCTAAGGGGTAAAAATAAGAGATTAAAGAAATAGACCATTTCGTAAATCTAGGCAGATGGAGATCTGAAAATAGGGGAATCCATTCTCATTAATAATCGAACACACCCACGTTTCACCGTTTTTTGAAATTTTACCTCGGGGGGGGAAATCGGGTTCCAAAGGGAGATGCATTGTTTAAACAAATTGAATATATCTTAAAAGCCGTTAAGTCCGTAAACATGCAAATTGATATTGAGATGTTCCGTAAGAAATAAAGAAACACGTGTTTGGTCTTTTCCCCGAAATCATCCCCTAACTGGTAGAAACGGGAGGGGTGAACAAGGAAGAAAAGTAAGTTTTCTGAACCAAGTATACAAGGGAAAGGCAAGTATGAAATTAATCATCCCTCAATGGATATAAGTTCAAAATATTGTGAAATATCACATTGGGTATCAAACTAAGCAGCGTTTTACAATCAAGGTGGAGGTTATCATGGAGTTTACGAATTCCTTACAGATCGTGGAAATTCAAATTAAAAATGATTTCGGGAGTATGTTTAGAAGACAAATTTGTTAAACAAATGAAGGATAGAGTTGATATTTTTCGTTTAGTACATTCTTAAATTCGCACCTAAAGGTTATGATCATGAGGTTACCGGTTATTGCATTTCGGCATACCTAGAAAACAATTGTAAATTGAGCTGAGACCAAAAATATACGTTTAAAATCGACTGAGTCTAAAATAATGGTTTTGAAAAATTGTAATAGGCTAAGGTGCGCCGATTTTTTAAAGCAGGGAGTTGGATGTGTGACCTTCATTATTACTTACACCGCAATAACTCACATTCAGTCCATGGGATTTGACTTAAATTTGAAATAGTCGTTCTTAACCTAACAGTCTCGGTCGCCATAACTTTTTATTAGTATCGGTACATTTTAAATAAGTAATAAATGAGCAGATATTGCTATTATGACGTTAAAACTGTGTATGAATGTATGTATGTATGTATGTATATATGTATGTATGTATGTATGTATGTATGTATGTATGTATGTATGTATGTATGTATGTATGTATATATATATATATATATATATATATATATATATATATATATATATATTATATATATATATTATATAATATAATATATATATACAGGGTGTTACTTAAGTGTATGTACTTATTTTAAGGGGTGATTCCTGAGGCGATTTCGAGCCGGAAAGTTCATATGAATGTATGTCCTCAGAAGCTTCGTTATCGATCTACAGGCTGTTGAAGTTGTTGTGTTTTTCGGTTTTTCCAAATTTTTCAAAAACCCTTCTAGATATTACATTGAAATTTTACATATTGTATAAGGGCATGAAGGCCCTTATTTCAACTGAAAAGTTCATTTTTAATTTAACCAGTGGCGTAGATACAGCTAGGTCATGACATAAATTCCACAAAAAAAATGTGTTACGCCACTGTTTTATATGACGCGTTTACACGATATTCATCAGAAATCAATTCCGAACAAAAAAGGTCTCCATACATTTTCACGTAAAACTCACTGTTTAGGAAAAAATAATTAAAAAGTGTCGTGTCGTTATAACGTGCAGTTTATTTACAAGATAAAGATATGTCACAAAAACACAAGTGAGCTCTGTCCGTTGATAAGGAAACATGGATATGTATTTCGTTAATAATCCTGTCTTGTCAGTCTTATTCTTGACAGGCAATAACTAGTTTAAAAATTTGTTCTTTTTGTTGTTTTCCAAGTGTTTTGTCAATTATGCTATTTCGGAGATGACCGACATGCATTTCGTCTATGGTCTGGTTGACGGCAATGCTAAACAAGCCAGGCGTCTTTACCAAGAAAGATTTCCCAACCGTGCTGTTCCCGCTAGTAGAACATTCACAAACATCAATCTGCGACTGTCTCAATATGGCAGTTTACAAAATGGAAACTGAAGGGACGACCTCGTACAGTGAGGACGGCGGAAGTAGAGGAGGCTGTTCTCAATGAAATTGAACAGAATCCAGGATCTAGTACACGCAAAATTGGGAGTGCGTTGAATATTTGCCACAAAACTGTATGGGAAATTTTGAGAGAATATTTGCTGTATCCGTATCATCTGCAAAGAGTGCAAGCTCTCCTTCCACGAGATTTTCCAGCACGCAGGAATTTTTCCATGTGGTTTCTCCAGAAGGTTGCAGAAAATCCTCATTTCGACAGGCAAGTTATCTTCACGGATGAAGCAAATTTCTCCAGAGAAGCAATCAGAAATTTTCGTAATGCTCATTTATGGAGCGAAGAGAACCCTGATGCTATAGTAGAAACAAAATTTCAGTAGCAATCTTCAGTCAACGTGTGGGTTGGTATTATTGGAGATTTTTTAGTTGGACCATTCTTTCTTTCAAGGCGCCTTGACGGCAATACCTATCGTGCGTTTCTTCAAAATAATTTGCCTGAATTACTAGAAAATGTCCCTCTTCTAGTACGTCAGCACATGTGGTTCATGCACGACGGTGCCCCGGCCCACTTCAGCATTTTGGTGCGTGAATATTTGAATTCAGTTTACCCAAATCGATGGATAGGTCGTGAGGGGCCTCAGTTCTGGCCACCGAGATCGCCTGATCTGAACAGCTTAGACTTTTATTTCTGGGGCATCTTAAAACTCTAGTTTATAATACACCAGTTCAGACGTTGGAAGACTTACGCAATAGAATAATTGAGGGCTGTGCAACCATACAGAACACACCGGGAATTTTTAAAGAGTGCGTCGTTCAATGAGGAGAGGAGCAGAAGCCTGTATAGAAGCGGACGGTGGACATTTTCAGCATTTTTTATGAATGATTGCACAAAAGTGTTTTCCTTTATTGTTCAGTTTCTGTAAATAGTTTCTATGTTAGGAATAAATGCACGTTATAACGACACGACACTTTTTAATTATTTTTTCCTAAACGGTGAGTTTTACGTGAAAATGTATGGAGACCTTTTTTGTTCGGAATTGATTTCTGATGAATATCGTGTAAACGCGTCATATAAAACAGTGGCGTAACACATTTTTTTGTGGAATTTATGTCATGACCTAGCTGTATCTACGCCACTGGTTAAATTAAAAATGAACTTTTCAGTTGAAATAAGGGCCGTCATGCCCTTATACAATATCTAAAATTTCAATGTAATATCTAGAAGGGTTTTCGAAAAATTTGGAAAAAACCGAAAAAACACAACAACTTCAACAGCCTGTAGATCGATAACGAAGCTTCTGAGGACATACATTCATATGAACTTTCCGGCTCGAAATCGCCTCAGGAATCACCCCTTAAAATAAGTACATACACTTAAGTAACACCCTGTATATAGCGTTGACTTGTACACCCATTAACCCTTCCATTGATTTCAACTTCTAAGTATGTTAAGACATATTTTAACATAGATGCTTGTCGATTTCAAAAGTTACAGTGCGTTATCTAAGTTTTTGGTATTCATTGAGTTGCTTCATCCATATAAATTATTAAAAGAAATTTCTAAATTTTCATTTAGTTTGTGGTGGTAAATGATAGGAGGCGTATATTGCTTGAAATGTATTGTGAGAGTCATTATTGTACTTACGTGCGACACTTGCGAGGGACGCGCTACAAGAGGGCTAGGAAGCAAAATACAGGAAAGTTGATAATTTCTGGATTCAAGTGCACAATTCTTTGTCCATGCAAACGATTTATGTAGTCTATGCCAATTAATGAAGCCTTAATTGCTGTCAAATGGTTTGCTGTAATTTAGATGTTATTGTTGAGACCCTTATTTTCCTTGAATAACAGTACTTTAAGGTGAAGATGCAAGAACATAGGTAATACGTCTGCTTCAGAGCGTAAACTTTTTCACTCTTGGCGTTCTAAAAGTTAACAACAATGCATTTTGTATTTTTTGCATTTAGCTCCCCAATTGTTAAAGTCATGGTGGTTAATAATGTATGGCAATTGCAAACAACACTACACTTAATGTCGATCCGTTCCGTTTTCTGAAAATCTTTTGCAATATAGGTAACTGCCTACCCGTACTATCAAATACCGTTCCTCGAGAAAAGATACGACAGATTGATGTAGGTTACTACACAAACCCTAATAGTACAATTTTTACAGTACCTCATGTCTTCAAGTCATATCCAAAAATACGGCAACAATGTGTTGTTGGCGGGCAAAAGGCTATGAAATGGTATCTTGAAAATGCACTAAATGATTCGTAATAGATCTGTACTTTCTATATCCCGCTAGGTAATGGGCCAACCCTTTTTTTTGCAGTAACAACATGATTCTAGCATCACCATTGGTTCAAACCCTTTTACCAGGCTGGAGGTTAACCTAATAAGTGTGAATTTTGACGCAAGCTTTACACTTTTTTTTAATTTTTTAATGAAGAATGCATTTATAACTTGAGGGATAATTGCTCTCTTTTCAAATCATATTAAAAATGTGCAGAAGACATTCACGGTATTTAGATGTAAAATATTTCAACATTCCGTGCGTTATATGGTCTATACCGTAAGCAGATGTTTTTGTAAATTTAAGAACAATTTCAAGGTCACTAATGGTACAAGGCATGTTATATTCAGATTCAAATTCCTCAAAAAAATTTATTTTCAAGGTCAATTCTGACTATTGCTGTTATATTCGAGATGGTCTCTATATTATTGACAAATGGTCAGTGATTGTATGGAATAATGTATTTGTATGGATATGGACTTTCGCTTAATATGGTTTATATTTTTTTACAAATATCTGTATTAGGAGTTTTTTTAGTGATGACGGAAACATAATTAAAGCACCAACCTATTTTACTTTGAAGAATAATTCGTCTTGCAGTTGCTTTGGGGTTTTCCAATGCAATCAAGTTTTTCGTTGCAGAATGTCTTGGAAAGGTATTGAAAGCACATGTTTTGTTTGTCTCTGCTACAATAACGTATCTAATTCCACCAGGGTACTTTATGCTTAACTTTTCTCGTGTTTTTGGGACGGCTCGATTTGCAGTATTAATGATGCCGACTGGTATTTTATGAACGTCAGATAAAGCAGTATCCTGCACAATCGAGTGAATGCAGTGTGCTTTGATTCATCGCGTTTTGCCTTGGCAACATTTCGTCGAATTAGAGACTTAGGCACGAGAACGACGATTGGAAAGTGATGTAAATCGTTAAGTAGAGGTATATGTAAGATCAACTGCGGATCTTCGACATAAGCGAGTGTTTTCTCAAGTATTTAAGGGCCATACATTTTCAAGGACTTCTCCACCGACAACAGCACGATATGAAAACTTAAATGAGAATGAGGATTAATATCTCCAGTTAAAATAAAAATATTAGGTAGTTGAACAATGCCATTTTGTAAATCTTTCTGCTGCCAAGTCAAATTTGGCATGTTACATATATTAATATTTACTGAAGCCACTACTTGTACAGTTACAGGTTGTAACTCAGTCTCTTAGTCTCTAATAATATATAATATAAAATATAAATAATAATATATAATATAAAAAATTGGTAAAATGTCCATAATAACATCCACAAACATAAACCTAGTAAAGGTTTATTAAAATTTGTTGGAAACTACTACCATTGTATTAATATACAGGGTGTCCCAAGATATTTGGACACATTTTGATCATGAATGCTGCCTAAACGGAAAACGATAGAAACGTGTAGTTTTCACTGGCGTACTTGATTTAGCCCAAATGTATTGAGGAAAACGGGGGACATATTCAACATTTAAATTTAAATAGTGGTTTATAATTTTTAGTTAGCAGTAACCTATTTTATGTTTTTTTCTATTTGTTCTTCATCATCTGTTATTAAAGGTTATTTACTGTTTTAAAAAAATAGTTTTTATTTCTCGTACTGGCGTAATCTCTAGCCCACCCACTTGTCCAGAACCGATCGCTAAGCTTACTGATTAGTTTTTGTTTTTGAAACTAGCATGAAAAAAGTATTATGTAAGGTACTATTGTCTAAATGTACTGGGTTGTTCATTTAAAAAACCTAAAACTTTTGGCAAATTGTATCTGACTGTGCTGATTAAAATGCAAGCAGTCGGTGCATAAAAACTTACATAACTCTTTTGTTTTTGGAGTAAATAGTACCATATTATACATTTTTAGAAAGTAGAAGATTACATCTTCTAGATGACAGCAAAATATACAGGGTGTTATATTAAAAAAACTTCATTATTTTCGCTTTAAAAAATGGCAATTTTTTTTAAAACACCTTGTATTCGTGTGAAAAAATTGTTTTATAGCTAAAATAAAACTTTGGGCTAAATCAAATACACCAGTGAAAACTACAGGTTTCTATCGTTTTCCGTTTAGGCAGCATTCATGATCAAAATGTGTCCAAATATCCTGGGACACCCAGTATATTGAAAACAGGATGTTTACATTTAATTTAAATTTTAACTATATATGTTAAATCTTTGCAATGATTTGATGACTATACAGAGTGGTCTAAATTTTTTTGGATGCTAGAACAACATAAATGTGACTCAAATACAAAATTAAAAAAATTCCATTTCACACAACCCCTTAAAGAAAAATTATTTTGGTTTTTTCTAAAAAAAAACTGTACATTTACAAGAATTTACAAGAATTTAGAAATTCTGTGATATGTTGATACATTCCTTAAACTTTAACACTACTATTGTATTCTACATTAAATTTCAAGTAAGGATAGATAGCTTATGATGAGCCTGAATCTACACAACCACTAATTAAATTGTTTAGAGCTGTGAAGCTTATACACACATTTCTATAAAAAAATTGCTAGACAGTAGCAAATGCTATAAAAACTGCTTAAAAATCTAGCTTTCAGAAGACAGGATATAACATTTTATTCGTCACCATTTAAGTATAGCTATGCCAGTTTGAATAGTGTAAAACGTGGTTTGAAAAAAATAATAATTCAGCTCTATCAAACTAAAAAGACACACGTGAACATTTTTATTATTATACGTATAACATAAGATTACAGTCAAATTTTATAGCCCACCTTATGATGAAATAACCCAAGGCTTTCCCTTGGCGCTACATTGTCCTAATATTTGAACGTTGGTCAATATTGACCATGCATCCCCAATGTTGGGACTATGTTGGCAGTACTGACCAAGATTGCAGCAATGCTGGGCCGTCATGTTTTGGCCAATAGAAGTATCCATGCCGAAACAAGATTGTTTCACAGCACAGGTGCAATGTTGGTGATAAATTGTTCCCCCAATATTAAATTCACAACATTGGCCTATTGTTGGAATTTCAATAATATCCATGTTGTAAAATTTTTCTCGTAAACTAACTTCCTTTGAAAAATTATTTCCTCATTTATTTTATATTTGTGGTTTTTAAGTAAAAGGATGGTTGTTTTTCTGTTAGATAATAGAGTATGTGCCCTCACTCTGAGCTACTGGCTCAGCAAAAACGCTTTGGCACATCTTTGGCCCAAACTTAAATGTCAAGGTCGCATAAGGAAGTTGATAGAAGAGTGTGCACAGCCCTCCGCCGACGTAGAATATAATGAATTGTCGGGAGTATGCAGAGGGACGCGATTCAACTTAGCAGATGCTAGTGCGTTGGTAAAGAGGGCTATTAATAATCCCACTTCTGATGAAGATCGGTAAGACCGCGGAGAGGGTAATTTCTTAATACCTTTCACTAAATTTTTATCTACAAAGCAGTATAGTTGTTCAAGAAGATCGAAACCAAAGATCACAAACTAATGGTATGTGTACACAAATGTCTACACAAACTATTACAATGAACGTTTTTGTTTCAGAGACTTCAAAGTATTCTTTGAAAAGGGTTTTAATAGATAATAACAGCTGCCCTAGGGGAGGTAAAGTTCCAAACTAAGGAATTGAAAAAAGAAGTCGTTTTATTACGCCGAGAGCAAAGGGAATTTGTGATCAATAACGTAAAAATGACAAATGGGCAGATTTAGAGAGGTTTAAAAATTTTATAAACATAAATCTTATATTATTAACGTTATTAAATACATAAATAAAAAGTTTTCCTCGAGTAGGATTTGAACCTACGACCTGCACTTTGCTAGAGTACCGCGCTAACCAACTGCGCCATCAAGGTCCAAGCCCCAATCTATGTAAATTTTGTCTTTATGTAAGTAAAACTGATGTAAATTCTAAATATAATGAGATTACAATCAATTTACTTATATTAATGGTATGTAAGTTTGCAATATCGCAAGGATTCACACATACCAAAGCAACTTGACTAATATTAAATTATTATAAGTTTTTGTTATGAACGAATAAGTTCAAAGGTAAATAATATTCGTTCATAACAAAAACTTATAATAATAAATCTTATATGATAACTTTTCAACAAAATTCTATCATTTCTTCTACTCCAGATTGCCTCTTTAGTGGCAATCGGCAGACAGGATCCTAGAATATTTTGTTTAAAAATGTTGAATAGGATGTTTAGTTTCACAATATTCCCATTGTGGAAGAAAAAAGAAGAATAATTTTTACCTCTATTCACATTTGATTAAGGCTATGGCTGGTATTATTTCGGTAATTTCAATTCTGTGTTTTAAAGACTTTTTCTAGATGCAATAAGATACAAATTGCGGGATACCACAGATTTTGATATCGGGAAACAGTTGAGGAATGTCTTTGCAACTACTGGCTACTGGGGGGGGGAGGCTATGATTAACTCATGAGAAATACTAAGCGTTGTTACATGCGGTAAGTAAAAAATGTGTAAAAATCGTATAGCTCAGTTACGGGCATTTGCAAAATTCTATTGTGAAGATAGAAATTTGTTTAGTCATTTTCATTGATTTTAAGACTACGGGCAAAAAGTTTCGTTGTAACATTTCCAATGCCAGAAATTTTTCTTTATACGATAATTATGCACATAAAGGAACATATGTTATATAAGTCATCCTTAAAACGTTAATGAATAATTGTCAATTGTATTTCCCTCAATAACATTTAATTTACCAAAATCGTACGTCGGAAGTTCATATTTCATCGTTTCACCTACATTTTCAGTCTTCCCTATTTCTTACCTGTAATTTTGTGATCGATGAAAAACTACCGAACAAGTTTTCTCATGAAACATTGCCGCACTTGAGAAATTATCAACTTCGTTGATCAAATGTTGCTAATTCTATTGAGCGTTGGTCCAACATCTCATGCAATGTTGGCGCAATCTTGTAAGGTATATGGGTCCAACATTGGTGTCCACCTTGCTCCAATATTGGGCATTACATTGGCGCAACGTAAATTGCTATGTTGGGTAAATTGTTAAGTTGGCCCTACATAATTTGCTACGTTGCCCAACGTAAATTGCTTTTTTTGGCCCCACATAAATTGCTATGTTGCCCCAACATTTTTTTCCACATTGGCCCAATTTTTCCAAGTGCTGACATTTTATGTGGGGCCAATATCTAATGCCAGTACTGCACCAATATGTAAAAAAAAATTTTCCTATATTGGGCCAACATTCTGTGTTGCTTGGGAAGGTATCACTCATAGATGTTATGTTTTATTTGGATACAATTTTTATTGGATCATTTACCCATTGGCAGTGATCTCAAGATGTCGTTTTCAAATCGGGAATATGTGGAAATGCATAACATCTGTGCGTGATACCTTGTCTCATTATAAGGTGAGCTATAAGAATTAAGTGTAACCTTATGTTATAGCTATAATAATAAAAAAATGTTTATGTGCGTCTTTTTAGTTTGATAGAGTAGAATTATTATTCTTCTCAAATCACGTTTTACACTATTCAAACTGGCATAACTGTACTTAAATGGTGACGAATAAAATGTTGTATCTTGTCTTCTGAAAGCTTAGATTTTGAAGCAATTTTTATAGCATTTGCTACTGTCTAGCAATCTTTTAAAAAATGTGTGTGTATAAGCTTTTTCTTTTTTTAAGGATATGATAACTTCACAGTTCTTATCAACTTAATTAGTGGTTGTGTAGATTCAGGTTCATCATAAGCTATCCATCCTTACTTGAAATTTAATGTAGAATACAATAGTAGTGTTGAAGTTCGAGGAATGTATCAAAATATCCCAGAATTCCAAAATTTTTGGGTAAATGTACAGTTTTTTTGAGAAAAATCTAAATAATTTTCTTTAAGTGGGTGTGTGAAATGGAATTTTTTTAACTGTATATTTATGTTCTATCAATCAAAAAAGTGTTTAACGCTAGGTCTAGACCACCCTGTATACACTAATTTGATAAAGCATTCTTAATAAATTTTTAAATGTTAAATCTTAGGTTTTTAATTGTGAATGCTTTTACAACTTTCATATGAAGATTTTCACAAGTTTGCAGCGATATAATATGATTAAATTTTACTGAATTTGCTTTTTAATTATGGTATTTTTCATCATTAGCTTTCGTCCGTACAGAGTGTTCTAGAAAGTCATTCTCAAAACGGTTTAACAATATTAATAGTAATTAACTAGTTATTAATATTAAAGATTTAGTTATTAACCATTCTGATGAATAATATAATATTTAATAATAGATTTTTTTAATTCTATTATTTTATTCTATTTTCTTCAACGACAATTTCCATTGATTAATGGCCATTTAATAAAAATCCTGCATACTTCTATAACAAGCATTAATATCTTTTATTTATATACCCAAGAAATGCGTACACAATTAGATTATCATCTTTAATTAAAATATTCTGAACACGATTTTTATACATTTGTCGTATGTCACATTTAATGTTAGATTTTTGTATACCGCGACTATAAAACTTAGTTAACATCTATTACTGCAAGAATCATCCATATAATAAAGACATTAAGTAATATTTAGAAAGTAAAAAATTAATTGGTATTTAATTTTAAAGAACTCAATGTTTTCTATGAAGAAACTTTTTAATGAAATAAATCTTGGTTACAGAAATAAAAATAGAAACTCACATTGAAATATTTTACTAATAATTACTTGAACTTGAAAGGGTAAAACAAGCGGAACTCAGAATGCGGTTAATGTAATCTATACGAAAGAAAAAAGAAAATCCATAAAATTATAATTCATTGGCTCTTAATGTCAATTACGTGCGACCAATTCACTAGTTTTAATAACCAATACTTGAAATTTTAACAGTAAGCAATTACCTTATATCATAACTCAAAGATAAAGAGTTATTTAGGCCATCTTTGCTATTATATGACGTTTATGGTAGAACGTTCACAAATTTGTAATTGATATTATGAAGCATTAGTTATTAACATTGACTAAATTGAGTAGAGTTCAATTTTGCATGCGCTTCTTTTAAGCGGTTACGTATTATATTAATATAACTGTTGTACACCACGACCGCAAATGTTATTAATTTACTTAATATGTATCTAATTAACGATTTATACACATACACGTATTCAAGCAATTGCAATCTTATCTTGTAAATCTACCTCCTTTTTAATTTTTGAAATATTATCAGTCAAAAAACTAATTATGACCTTATCGTGATGGGCAATCTAATGAATGACGTGATTACCTAATGGTGATCATGATAAATGTAAATTTCGACTTAGTCTTGAGATAACTCAAAAATTGAATAATAAACGTTAGTAAAAACATTCTAGATCACTGTGAAATATTGCTGTCACTTTTTATATAAAGAAACGGTTTAGATGTTTTAAACGGGTCAAATTCACTGGTTTTATAGTAATTGGTAAAAAAAAGCAATGTAATATAACTTAGAAATAAAATATTGACTTTATAAAGATAAAAAATGAAAATTAATTTTTCAAGTTTAGATTATGTGAAGCCTTCGGGTATATTATTTTTATTGTCTAACCTGTATAAGTGTTTATAATTTAATCTGTAATATACGTTAAACAACCTAGTGTAAATATTACATCAAAAGCATAAAAACAAGTCGGATACGTAACTGATGAGGTGACTTTTTTTATTTCTGCGACCTATAGTAAAGACTATGAGACATTTTATACAATACGATTCGAGTAGTATGTTAATGTAACTTAAAAAATAAAATATTGACTTTATAAAGATGAAAAATGAAAATTAATTTTTCATGTTTAGATTATGTGAAGATTTGAGGTATATTATTGTTATTGCCTAACCTGGTATATGTACCTACCTATGTAAGTGTTTATAACTTAATGTGTAACGTATGTTGAACAACCTGGTGTAAATATTACATGAAAAGTAATTTACATAAAAACAAGCCGGAATACGTAACTGATGAGGTGACTTTTTTATTCCTGCGACTTAATAGTAAAGACTATCAAACACATTTTATACAATACGATTCGAGTAGTATGTTAAGAATTTAAACGTATTTGGAATTAATTAAGTCTACAGACTAAAGAATCATTTTGTTCGGAAATCGGGTTCTTAGATAGGTCTGCATTAATATAGACTACATTTTTAAATTGTTCTTAAATTGTGTGGCATATCAAAGTTGTATTTTTTTTAATGGAACACCATGTATCAAATTAGTCTTTAATTGCACGTAAAGAAATAAGTTAACTTTGCTAAGGTTTACTATACATAAATGTTCAGGGTGCCCAAATATCAATGTTTTAATAGGGAACCTCGTAAACTATAGTTCGTAAGAAAAAATGAACCTCGCATCCACGATCTCTTTCTTTGAGAAAAACTCAATCGTGCATTTCAAATTTGGCTAACGCCTGTTGTGTTTTCGAAGCAAAAATTCAGATTTTCGAGATTTGATTTTATGGCCATATCTCGCTTATTTATGAAAATAGAAAAAATAAGTACTTTTTTGATAAGAATGCACTGGTGTTGTCCATTCTTTAAAAATATTCTTGGAATTTGAGTTATAGAATAAAGATGTAATTTTTTATATGGAACGCGTAGTTGGCTATGGCATCAATAATTTTTTTCTGATTCTAACAATATATATCATGTTTAATAGCATCTTCAATATTATAGTTAGTTGTTCTTGGTTTGTAAAGATGACCCACTTTTTCAAAATAAAGCATGGCAATGTAAATTTAACCAATACTTTAAAAGGAAAAGGAGGGGGCACGTTTTAAATGTAAAATACCTTTCGGTCAGAATTTAACCAAATTTTGATATGTTCTAGAACTTGACCAATTGATCCAATGTCTTCATTGCCCGAAAGCTCAAAGCTCAACAGTTTTTGATATACTGGGTCTGCAATATCACTATTTGATACCTTCAATATATCATAAAATGGACATTTTTGCCAATATTAACGCAAAACTTAGTGAAATGTTATTTTTTTTGTGCTACTGGTTACAACCTTTTCTTTACTTTCATTATTTTTGTACATACACCTGATATACAGGGTGAGACCAAATATATGTATCTGAAAAGAATTATACCGTGGTATTGTTTTGATACTTTGGTGAATGGAAGTTAACACATATATACGTCCATTTAAATTATTATTGCAAGTTAAGTCCCCTAGACGTCCGTTATACAGAGTGTTTCATTTCTTTAATAGATTTAATTGAGTATTATTATACTTCCTAGTTAATTTTCTGATAACTTAATTGAAATGTCTACATTAAAATAAACTATTTGCTAACTGTATATACCTACATAATAGTCACGATGTGTTTATACTGATACTGGGTGTCCAAGTACAAAGGACCAAAGCGATATCTTAAACTTCATATAGGTACGGAAAAAACCGTTAACATAAAAAATCCCTTGCAATTGGATGTCGTTGCGAAATACAAAACTTTTGGAGATTGACAGATAGAAAGGTTAGATGTGCTTCATTTATTATGCTCACTATTTTCTAATAAAGTTTTCAGTAGATTTTTTTGATAAAGAAGGCGCTTGTCGAAGTTCATCTTTATTTTGAAAAACTAAGAAAAGAAAATTCTTTAAGATACTAGTGTCTTCACTGTTCACACCATCGACAGACCGGTTTCGCAGATCTACCTCCATCATCACTACTGCTTTGTACAGCCATTGGAAATAAGAAATGTTTATGTAGAAACGTTAATGAACGTATTTTAATATATTAAAAATATCTAAGCTTAATAAGATATCAGTTAACTGAACTGATGAGGCAGAAAACAGTAAATAATTTTTGGTCTTGATATAACCATTGGCATAGAAATCAAAAAGTTGCATAATCAAATGTTAAATGTCTATCACCTCCACATTATTTGCATTTAGTATATGATTTAAAACATTTGTAGAAGGATATTTGATTAGCTCTTGATACCTATAGCGTATCGTAAAAACCATAGTACAGCTGCCACATGAGAACAAGTACCTAAAGTTCTGGCACCAGACTTGCAGGTGCAGTAAGTACATAATATTGGGTTAGGTTCTTTTTCCTCATTATTCGGCACAAATGCAATCCACAACTGGTAACGAGTAGCATTTCTGAGGCGAGAATATATCCTTACCCGTATAAAACCGGGTTCGTAGTTTTCATCAAATTGATATTGAACCTGGCGGTCCTCTATTTCATTGTCCTGTATATAAGAAGGAGCAAGCTTTAATTGAAAAATACCTACAGTTAACTCTTTAAGATAGTAATGTGACAAACGTAGGAATGAGGGAACGATAATGTCATTTAAATCAACCCATCTGCTCCTTCTAGCGCGTAAGTTTTCCTCCTCAACCCTGGCTTGAACAACATTTGGCTCTTGAACTTTTTGAAGAATATTTTCAGCTAGCTCTATAGTAGCATCTTGCATTACAATGGGTGGAAAATATTTATTTATAATTGCTCCAGCAATTTTAAGAAAATCAACAATATTACAAATGTGGGGTGTTTTTATCTTAAAGCTAAAAAATTTAAAAATTGATTTTAAGTGCCCATTGCGTGCTTCTACGATCCACTTGGTTTTCGTAACGAGACGACTATCATTAGCCTCTTCTGTGGATAACTGTAGCTGACCTCTGGGCAAAAAGGCTGGCATTTTAAAATTAATACCTAATCTATTTAAAGCTGGAATAGCATCCAAGTACCCGCGGTCTAGATTGAAAATATCTCCTTCATTAAACCATTCACGCATTCCATTCACATCTCTATTAAATTCACTTATAAGTATGTTAGCATCGTTGTTTTCAGAATTTGAGAAATATGGCCCTTGAATGTCTAGAATAAATCCGCTCGGGGCAACAAGCAGAGATGGCTTGATAAGATGTTTACCTTTATAAGTGCAGTAGGACTGTCGCAACACTTTAAAACAAGAACTTTTCTCTATTTCTAGATAAGTACAGTCATTATACACTATAACTTGAGGCCGATCCAGGTTTTGATTACATAGACGATTTGCAAAAGTAGCTGTCTCTTGTTGTAGCAGTAAATCCAATATTTTGTGGTACAAATCTTGCAGAAAGAGATTGTCTAACTAGAGATATAGCTAAACTGGCTTGTTGTCTTGTGGAATAATTAAAAATAACCGCTAAAAAACTATCACTAAGACCTTGTCGTAACTTGCACAGGAATGCTAAGAGATCTTTTTTACTTACATATCTCAAAGAATTTCCTATTCTAACGGGGTCACAAAAGTTGAAGATATTATTAAATTGATCTTTGGTTATAGGAGAAACTGCTTTAAATTGAGAATCTGTGAAGTTAGTTTGGTCTTCGTAAGCCGTGTGGTAGCTTTATTCTTAATTTCCTTACGTAATGCTTGTAAAAAAATATAAATCTTATTACCTGCTAATAATGGCCGATTTACATATCGTAACCCAGGGAGCAGAAACTCAAACAGATTACCATTCTCATCCAAATGAATATTACAGCAGTACGTATTTTCTGGCACGTATCAACAAAAATATTAATTCTACCTTTCATGGATATTTTATGTATATCATTCCCATCGCTACAAGTGCAGCATAAGTGAGTTGACCTTTGTAGCACATTTAATCACAAACAATTTGGGTTATTGTCTATTGCTTGAATTTCCCTTACAATAGAAATATTGCAGACATTGCAGATTCGAGTTTCTTCTATTATGACCCGCTCTGGTAGATTTGCTTCGCGGCGACGTGCAATCACAATTTCCTGCTTTCTTGCATTTACCTCACCACTTATTTTCACCATAACCCTAGGAACTAAAGCATTTCCACAAGCAAAACATGGAATTCGATTCATTTTTCACATAAACTCTTCAACGATTTTAATTCAAAAAGTAGATTTGCAACTAAGCATCAACAATATCACTTAATTAGTGGATTAATTTTTGACGTTTCATAGCCACCTACTATATTGTTGTTATTTTATAAGTTTGGGAATAGAAAAAAATAATAATTGTAGTATGAAAAACGGAAAGAAAAGTGCAAAATTACAAAAAAATCTAGTTGTACGAATAAAAGCAGAAGAAAAAGCACAATACCACATTATGGTTTGGTTTAAACGAATAAGTAAATACTAAATAAAACTTTACTAGAAAATAGTGAGCATAATAAATGAAGCACATCTAACCTTTCTATCTGTCTATCTCGAAAATCTTTGTATTTCGCAACGACATCCAATTGCAAGGGATTTTTTATGTTAACGGTTTTTCCATACCTATATGAAGTTTAAGATATCGCTTTGGTCCTTTGTACTTGGACACCCAGTATCAGTATAAACACATCGTGACTATTATGTAGGTATATACAGTTAGCAAATAGTTTATTTTAATATAGACATTTCAATTAAGTTATCAGAAAATTAACTAGGAAGTATAATAATACTCAATTAAATCTATTAAAGAAATGAAACACTCTGTATAACGGACGTCTAGGGACTTAACTTGCAATAATAATTTAAATGGATATATATATATATATATATATATATATATATATATATATATATATATATATATATATATATATATATATATATACACAGGTGAATCTTATCTAATCCGCCAAAATTAAACGCGTGCTAGAACTCATCATTCTAAGCTTCGTTTCCGAGATACAGGTGTCAAAGTTGAAAAAAGAAATCGCGTTTACTTCAATATCTTTCGACTGTTTCGAAATAGTTTCATGAAATTTCGTATACGGGGTTTTTTTGGGATGACAAATTCAAATTTGTGGTCCATTTGGTTGTCGTTTCTAGAGGGCGCCAGCAACGATTTCGACCCCTTTAAATCGTAGCAATTTTTTGCTCCACTGTATACCATTTTGGACTAGAAAAATCGATTCTCCTATCTTTTCTTCTAAAAAAAGGTATATCTTAGTGATGTCGCTAGGAGCAACCCTTTCCGAGAAAAACGCTTTTAAAACTCATGATGCATACACATTTTCGGAGGGTATTTTTTGACAGGTTTATCAATAGGAATTTTTAATTGTTACTAAGTAACTTACTTGTTTACTTATGTACTTATCTGTCTCTTTGCGTTCATTGATAATAAAATTTTAATAAAATCCATAATTAAATACGATAGAATGCCTAGACATACAACATGTATACTTTTAATATTAATTTTTTTTCTTTTTCTTTTTTTAATGTTGGATATTTTAGTGCTCCATACAAAAGTTAGTTTTACATAAATAAACATTGTGAGTTATAAATGTCTTTTTCTCGGAAAGGGTTGCTCCTAGCGACTTCACTAAGATATACCTTTTTGTAGCAGAAAAGACAGGAGAATCGATTTTTAGTCCAAAATGGATACAGTGTAGCACAAAAAGTTACAAAGATTTAAAGTAGTCGAAATGGTTGCCTGGCTTAGAAACCACAACTAAATGGACCAAATTTGAATTTGTCATCCCAAAAAACGTTACAAAATTTCATGAAACTATTTCGAAACAGTCGAAATATATTGAAGAAAACGCGATTTTTTCAACTTTGACACTGTATCTCGAAACGAAGCATTTCCGGACCCATGTACATATGAACTTTTTTGCTTAGAATGATGAGTTCTAGTACTTCTTTAGTTTTGGCGGATTAGATAAGATTCACCCTGTATATGTCAACTTCTATTCACCAAAATATCAAAACAATACCACCGTATAATTCTTTTCAGATACATATATTTGGTCTCACCCTGTATATCAGGTGTATGTACAAAAATAATGAAAGTAAAGAAAAGGTTGTAACCAGTAGCACAAAAAAATAACATTTCACTAAGTTTTGCGTTAATATTGGCAAAAATGCCCATTTTATGATATATTGAAAGTATCAAATAGTGATATTGCAGACCCTGTATATCAAAAACTGTTGAGCTTTGAGCTATCGGGCAATGAAGACATTTGATCAATTGGTCAAGTTCTAGAAAATATCAAAATTGGGTTAAATTCTGACCGAAAGGTATTTTATATTTAAAACGTGTCCCCTCCTTTATTCGCCAAGCAAGGTACATTATTACACTATCATGCGAAAGTAAAATACAAAAATAGTTATACATTCTTTCATAAAAAAAATAAATTGCAACTCATGCAAAAGGCCGTCCATACCGGATTGTAAGGGTGAAATGACCCGTCATTCGGGTAGTTATGGCCCATGTAAAAAATTGGTATTTCGTTAAAAAGAAGAACATTATTATTTCTTTTTCATAGCTAAAAATATTCCACACTAATCACAAAGATTAAAAAACTTTAAACACCCGTCGTGGGACCACTTTCTACAGGTTACACATTGCACCCAATCATCTTGTTTTAATGTGCTCTCCACATTCTACGCATTCATGACTGTCATCATCCTCAGGGCAATCATCAATCTCTTGGGAAACAAAGTCGGAAACATTTTCATCCGAAGATGAGTCATCCACAACTTTTTTGGGTTTGGGCCTGCATGAAGTTTCGAGTCGTTTTGCTGCTTTTGTTGCTCTAGATTTTTTCAACTTTAATTTTCCTATTTCGACACTTTCTTTTTTCAATGTTCTGGGATGATGTCAAAAGTAATGCTACTTATTTCCCACGTTTTCTGGATTGTAGTATTGGGAATAGTATTTATTTTGGTAAGCATCGTGCCTGGATTAACACGAGTTAACTCATCAATAGCATGTGAATAACCAGGTAAGGGATATTCTGGATCATTATGTTTGTTTATATCTTCCAATGCATCAGATTGATGTTCTTAACTTGGATCTTCTACAGGTGGATGTTCATCGGGTTGATGCTCTCCCGGTTGTTGATATTCTGCGGGTTGAGAATCTTCATTCAAGAAGGGTAATCTGGAATGGCATCTGGGTTGACCGGTGAATTCCAGTTGCTCTAAAAGATGATATGCCATTCTCGGCAGTTTCTGATTTCGACCATGCATCTGATAATAGGTTGCCGAATATCATCCTGTTGGTTTTTCCTGTAGGATTGGTTTTGATAAGCAAGTTACAAGCTTTAGCAAAGTGTGACTTCAACTTTTTAAAAAGGCTCGGTCCAGAGATCGCAAAGTTGCGTAGTGTGACTGGGGAGGCATAATAATATTAATCCAGTGTTCTCTGCATATTCCAGCATGTCGGCAGAGTTGCAGTGACTTAAGTGACCACCAACATCAAAAGTACAGTTCCACTTGACTTTCTAGGTGTAAGGTGGGTCTTTAACCAGTTCCGGAATAAGTCAGTACTGACGTAAGCAGATTTGGGATTCATATATACAACCGAACCAGGAGGCACCACATCTTCAAACTCCGATTATAAATGCATGCAGTCGGTACAATCTAACCCTCAGCATTACAACAAGAGATTACGGTTATGGTTTCCCTTTTCTCAGAGGAAGTGACAGCTGCAATATTTGTAGATCCCTTTTCGGCGATTGTTCATGAGATCATTGTTGCGTAAGGTTCTCTCCAAAAGCTGGAAATACGGTCCAACTTATTCATGCCTTGGCACCGAGTTAGTGAAACACCTTCGGATTTTCTAATTGCGAGTTCTTGGTGACGTTTTAAAAACGAGTTTAACCAATCATATCCGGCTAACTCTTTGTCTCTGTTGAATTTATGGTTTACGTCTAACCTCTTCGTCAAACGAAATGCCATCGATCTAACGCTCTCGCGAGTAGGTGCATAGCAGTGATTTATTTTGTATTCAGTCGGCATATCTCTCAAAAAACAGGCAATTATAATGATTAGAATACTTTTGTATTGGGTCAACTATCCCTGAAAATATAAAGTCATCTAATCCGAAAATACGGGAGATGACCCACTTGTTTTTTGCAATAACGACACGATACAATATCACCACACGAATGTAAATATAACTTCTAAATACGACATCAACTTAATATACCAAGCGTAATTTTTCATTTGCAAAATCTAAGTAAATCACAAGTTAAATTACAAGTAGAAACATGACCGAGTCGTCTCACCCGCAGGGCCATCTAACCCGAAAGTACCCTAATACATGAGTATTTTTTTAATTATTATTTTGAATAAAACATTATGTCCTAAAAAATATTGCTTGCTAAAAAGCAGTAAAAATGAAAAATTTGACCTCGCATTGATATACATCGTTGGAATCAGAAAGATTTGCTATTTCCAAGTGTTTTTGAGATGACACAATTATTTTGAAAATGTTAAATTTAAATTTATTGAAACATGTAACATTTTCAAGATTTCCAAATGTTATACCTAAAGAACATTTTCGGCTTACGTGTATGGTTTCCTTTTACTTTTTATTAAACTTCATATTATTGCAGGGATCACATATTAAACAGATACTCAGTTTTAGATCATAACTTCTATTCTTATGACACCGAAAATAGACATCTATTCAGAACTGTTAACTGTTACCATAAAAGTCGATGGAGTTTAATGTATCTGACGGAATTATGGAAAACCACGTGGATTTTCAGCATTTTTATGGTCATTTAAACGTAAACAAATTCTTAAGGTTTCTAAAAAAGATTTTTGGAATCTTCCTGAAAACACACACCTAAACATTCGAGTTAGAATGTGGTTTAAACTAGACGGTGCTCCTGCGGGATTCATAATATGCTACCTGAACAGCCAATTTACTAATAAATGGATAGGAATGGGAGGTCCAAACAGTTGGCCGGCGAGATCTTTAACACCAAATGCAAGAAATAACCGCTGCAAATTGTACCAATACTTCCACATCAACAAGTCGTTTTTTTTGTAAATAACTCGAAAACTATTAACTTTAGAAAAAAATTACAAGAACGCTTTTCGATCAGAAATTTGATTTTCGTGTGGTTCCAAAATCGAGTTTTTTGGAAATATCTCAAAAATGACAAACTTTTCTAAAAAATTGTAAAAACAAACCTTGTGAGATTCCTATCTAATGATATTTAGAACAAAAACAGTTTTTTAAAGTGAAGGTTTTTGCTAATATCTTGTAATCGTTTGTTGTACAAAAAATTATAGGGACAAAAAATACTCAAAATTATATTACTAATCACACGTTAAAAGAAAAAAATTTGCAAAAGGGGTGCTTATCCCCCAATTGTACCCCTCCCCCATACCCAACTGACATCTATATGTGTGCCAAATTTCAAGTTGATATGTTCAGTCCGTCGAAAGTATGGAGTACACACACATACACACACAGACAAGATTTTTTTACTCAAATTTTGTTTTTGAACGTTTTCAAGCATTATAAAGCGATTGAGCAAATAACAATTTTGAAATTTTTTTAGCGAAAATGTACGACGTTCGTTTAACAAAGGAATTATTTGGCATTTAAGAAGATAGCAATCACAGTGCACATTTCTTACAATTTTTGTGTTTTATGTTATTATTTTAGTGATTTAGTTATAGAAAATTCATTGGTGTATTAGGGTTTCTTATTGAAAAACAGGATGTTTGTATCGCGATACTAGGTGTCAGGTCTATTCTTCCTGGGAAATGTCGCAGTGTGGGCAGTTTTAGTATGAAAGATTGTGTGGCGGCTAAAAGATGACGTGATCTTGTGGGGGAAAGGGGGCTTTGTTTTTCGATTTTCTTCGTTGATTTGGAATTACCCTGTTGTGGAAGTAAGGGGCACGTACACAATCTAATTACTACCTACCGGGTTACATGAAACTTTGTTTGTGTTGACGTTTTCGTTGGATTTTTCGAAAGGAAAGATTAAGTGTTGGATTGTCAGAGCTTATCTGTTTTCTTTTGGAAGTAAAAGTGCATTTCTGCGGACTATACTACCTTATTATTCTTTTGGTAAAATTGTGTATATCGAGTAAGCAACGCCGATTTCCCTTTGTTATGTGCATCTTAGTTACCCACAATTTGTTCAGACAGACAATTAGCTGCTGTATATAAACTGTTTTAATAACATTTTGTGTTTAAAAATAAAGAACGTTGTGTAAATAAATTAATAATGTGTACACCAGGTGACGCAAATATTAAGTCAACTGGACCTGGTTTGAACTTTTTGCTGTTAAGATGACGAATTTAAGTTAACCGAAAATATTAGTTGAGTTGACGTTATAAAGCTGTCAATTCTACAATACAGTACCGTACTGAAAGAGATTGGAGGTTTATTGGTATCTTCCGGCCAATCATAAATGGTCAATAAAATGGAAATATGAGCCTACATGTTGTGAGTTAGGATGAAAAGGTTAGGCCAGAAACTGTGACCATTCATGGTCTTTTTGTGATTTGTGAATTGAATAAATTTGTAAAACTGTTTGATTACGCCTCCATTGGTTTTATTATTTTAAAGGCAGACCGTCAGGCGATAGTATCATTTTTTATGAAAGCGCATTTATTCTGCTTTTGACCTTTTAAGTTATTGTGTTACATTATTGTCATTTTTTTGCATTATGTGTTGATGTTTACAGTATAAAGTTTACAAATTTGATTGAAGATACAGTTAATTAAAATTAAGGTATAAAGATAATTGATTATAGGAATTCTTAACCTTCAAGCTTTTCCTGACGCTTACATTTTACTTACTTTCGTAAGTGAATTTTTGGTTTGTGACTTTAAAACAATTGTACAGATACTCTGATTATTTATTCTTTTTATTATTATTACAATATAGATAGAGTATTACAGAATTTTTAGTGTTATTTCAATTTTACATGTAATTTTCGCCTTACCTCACAGCGTTATAATTATTTACGAATGACATAAATTTAGAAGATAAAGTATTTTGATTTTTTATCATAATTTTTTATTTACACGACCTTACAGCAACAATGCGACTTAGATTGTTTACTATTTATTTTATTTTATTTTTTTTTAGATATAGAATTTCACGGATAAGATTTAACGTAAAGTAAAATTAAAGTAAATAAGATTGATGACCGATCAACCGCTCTGTAATTTTATTTTGATTACGTGCAAATTTGGAAGCTTTACAGGACCTGGTTTTTGTTTGTTTTGAACTTTGCTGTGGAATACTCGCATTAAGGTATTTAGCTCCCGATATTTTCGATTATAAACAAAGTGGCGCCCTACATACAAATTAATATCAAACCGGCGCCTAACTACTGAGATACCGGAACCCTCTCCCTCTATTACTTCAGATTCTACTGCCATTTTCGCCCGTAACAAAGTTATAATGCATTGTGAGGCCTTAGCTTTATAAATAGAAATTAAAGGTTTCTAAAAGTTAAATAAATACAATTAGTACAAGTTTTCAGAATTATTAAAATTGCTTTAATTCTAGAACGATAACTTTTAAGTTGAAGTATGTAATGCTGTAGATTTTGTCCAAGTTCAGTTTTAGTGGCAGATTTTGTTAGTTTACTTCACCACTTTTAATAAGCCACTACGACGAATATCCCGGTACGTGACATCCCAATGGATATATAACTTATTGTTATAGGCTTTGCGATCCCTAGTCTCCATTGTGCTCTTTTAGGCCATTCCTCCTCACTTAAGTGACTCTCACTCTTGGATTTTCTGATTCCCTGATTCCAGTCCTTCCTCGGTCTTCCTTTTTTCTTCTTCCGAATGGCGTCCATTTCGGTAATCTTTCTTTTTTCATCCTGTGGGCATGCCCATACCATTTTAGTTGTTTCTTCAATAGTTTCCTACTTCCATTAATTACCTGACATAGTCACCGCTCTCCTTATGGCATATATTTTAGTAGCTAAAATGTTTTTATCGCTCTTCGTCATTGTCCATATTTCACTTTTTATCATAGAATTGTACATTCTGAGTTTGTTTTTCTTTTGGTGTTTTTAGACCATAATATTCCATCATTTAGAGCACCGATGATTTTCCGACTTCCGTGTGATTCGATTTTGAATTTCTGTTGTGTATTTACCTTCACTCGTAAATGTTACACCTAAGTATTTGTATTGGTCCACTCCTTCGATCTCTATACCGTTCTCGAGTGTTAAATTGTCTGATTTTACTCCAACGGTTATATATTTCGTCTTGGTGACATTCATCTCTAATCCCCACTGTCAATACTTGTATATAAGTTTCCCAGTCATGTATTCTATATCCTCTTTAGATTGTCCGATTACTACCTTGTCGTCTGTAAATTGTAATGTGAATAATGTTGTATTGTTCGCGATTTCATACCCCATCATTCCACATTTCTTCTTCCAGACTTTTAACGTGTACTCTACATATACAGTGCGTATCAAATATATGGAACCGGTCTTTTTATTTCAAAACTATTCAAGTTGAATTGATAAAATTTAATATGCACGCTGTTTACAAAGCCTGCTACTATTTCCACAGTTTTCTTATTTTTTAACTGACAAGGTCGGGAGCTGCACAGCAACTTGATTTTTTTTAAACAGAAAGGGAGGTCAAATCGCATATCGTTGAAAGGTATTTTCAAGTAGAATTCAGCGACATGCAGTTTGTCATAGTTATCTGTAAACATAACTTCGTTATTGCAAATTAAAGATTGGGAGTATGTATTAACTGGATAACTGAAGATCCAGTTTTCATGGGGAACAATGAATTGTTTTATGGTGTTTATCACTAAGGTCGATAAACTTCTGGGATGGGCTAACTCCGACTACCGTGTACCGTCTTCGCTAGGGGATAACCTATAAAAATTTGTTATTGTTTTTTTTCCTTCCAATGAAGTGCGTCGACTGCTAAGGTCATTGGCACTATTTTCAGCATTATTCTGTATTCCCCGTTAGAGCGCTGTGGTTATTGATTCGACTTACGAGACTACTAAATTTTATTAAAAATATTTATTGCGCGCATGAAGGTGATACTGGCTTTAATTTTGATCGCATCCGTCAGGTTATCCCTTTTACTATCAGACAGACCCAGACGTTGACGCATTTGACTGTAGCCATCACATTGGCACAGAAAATGGGCTACAGTTAAACGTTCACCGCAATGATGACACCTAGGGGGTTCTTGGCCCTTGAGCAGATGGGCGTGAGTTACAGCCGTGTGGCCAATTCTTACTCGATGCAGCTTAACCAGTTCAGCTCTTGAAACTTGGAATGGTGGTCTCCATCGGCTTGTTGATTTTTAATAGCGCTTAATTCGTTATTGACGCTACTCCATTCCAATGCCCAAACGTCATAGCATAGCGTTTTTACGTGCCTTTTAACGTCGTTATGTTTATGTATGTTTACCTCGACTGTATCTCGGTCCGCCGCTTGACGAGCAGCTCGATCGGCTAACTCGTTTCCCTTTATGCCTGTGTGACTAGGTAACCAAACGAATGTTATTTGTTTCCCTATGTCGCAAAGGTGTTTGGTTAAGGAAGTTATGCTTTGTATTAGAGGATCATCAGTGAAAGGGTCAGACATACCTTGAAGGGCATTGAGTGAGTCGGTGGCTATAATAAATCTATGCGTGTCGGATTTTAAATCGCAATAGCGCAGACTCTGCCAGATTGCGTATGATTCCGCAGTGTAAATGGACGAGTGGCTAGGAAGGGTCCAAGCGTGAGCAACGTCGCCCAGACAAATGACGATCCAACACCGGTATTGGTTTTGGACCCATCTGTGTATAATGTATTGCCCCTGGGTATTCGTTAAGGATTTCCAGAAAGTTATAGGAGATCAGATTGCAGTCCTTATTTTTACTAAGTACCGTGAGATCATAGCGAATATTACCTACTGAATTTAGCCATGGAGCAATTTCTGCTGTAGCTATGGGTAACATTTCCGGTAATGGAACTGCAGAGTTTCGAGCAATTCTTGTGCTCTCACGCATGCCGGTCTTGTAATGGTTGGCCGATCTCTGTATATGTTTAGATTCTGACCCATCAGAGGGTAATTCGGATGTCTTGGCTGTGCCCTAACTCCAACCATATAACTTAGGAGTAACGTTTGGAACCTTACTGCTAAAGGTGGAACTCAGTTTCACTGCATATGCTTACTATAGGACTTGTTGGAAAGGCTCCTATAGAATATCTAAGTCCCGCATGGTGTATAGGGTCCAAACGCTTCAACAAAGATTTCGGGCGGAGCCATATACTACGCACCGTATTCAATCCTAGACAATACCAAGGACCGATATACCCTTATCAGAACATCAGGATCAGCTCCCCATTTAGTATTTGCTAGAAATTTGACAACATTTAACGCTAATTTACATTTAATTGTAAGTTTTTGGACATGTTCGTGCCAGGAGAGTTTAGTATCGAATATTAATCCCAAGAATTTCGCAGAACTTTTACATCGTATGGGATTGTCATTTATATATAGAAGAGGGTCGTAATGAGGCCTTCGAAGTCTGCAGAAGTGTACGCAGTACGTTTTATCTTTAGCAAACTTATAGCGGTTTGCTTCTGCATTTAAAACGACACGGTCTATTGCGTCCTGCAACTTTCGACTGACGTATCCGATCGTGGGTCCAGAATGAAAGATGGTAAGATCGTCTGCATATAAACATTTTCCAACAGTAGCATCAACAGACGACGTTATGTCGTTAATGGCAACTGCGAATAGGATCACGCTTAGTGTGGATCCCTGTGGCACACCATTTTCGAGTATCCTAATAGCAGATAGGGAGTCTCCCACTCGAACTCTAAATGTGCGATCGTTCATAAAGGATGATATAAATAACGGTAGATTGCCACGTATTCCCCAATTGTACAATTTTCGTAGAATGTCATACCTCAATGTCACGCCGTAGGTCTTATCGAGATCGAAAAAAACCGCAACTGCATGCTGCCTCTGCTGGAAAAAATTTTGAATTTCGTTTTCCAGGTACACAGTTGATTCGTCGTCGCCCGATGTTTTCGAAATCCTGCCCGGTGTGGAACTATTAGCTTTTTAGACTCAAGTACCCACCTTAATCTGTTACTGACCATTTTCTCCAAAATTTTACCCAAACAACAGGTAAGGCTGATAGGCCTGTAACCAGATGGGAACAGAGGATCTTTGCCTTCTTTTAGGATAGGGACAATAATGGCTGTCTTCCATTGAGTTGGGTAAGTATGTTTCGTCCAGATTTTGTTGAATATGGTCAGCAAGAGAGATTTGAATGCAGGGGTTAGATGCTGAATCATTTCGTAGTTGATTGTATCGAGACCAGGGGCCGATGTGTTTGAGTGACTTATAGCGTATTCTAATTCGCGAATAGAAAAAGGTACGTTATAGTCGCAGGATTCGAGCGTGCTGAAATCCAGAAACACCTCTTCTAAAGACTTCTGGACTAGGAAAGTTTGTTCATAGTTTTGTGTACTACTTGTAGTTTCGAATTGTGATGCAAACGATTCCACCATCTCTAACGGATTAGCAGTGAGAGAGCCGTCGCTTTGTCGCAAACATGTAGGATACGTAGCGCTTTTAGTACCGGATACAGCTTTAATTTTCTGCCATACTTCTTTAGTATTCGCAGTTGTAGATAGGGAAGACACGTATTCACTCCAAGACGATCTCTTACTTTGTAAAGTGATACGACGGGCTTGGGGTCTCGCTCTTTTAAAAGCAATCAGATTTTCATCTGATGGATTCCTATGAAATCTATTAAACGCTCTCTTTTTATATTCAATTGCTTTTTTAACTTGAGGATTCCACCAAGGAACCGCACGTTTTAATGGTACATTGCTAGTTAAAGGTATTTTTTCTTGTGCTGCTTGTAAGATAGCGTTGGTAAAGTCATCGACATTCATTTCCAGGTTATCGACAATGTTAGGAAGAGAGATGGGTTGTTTAAACATTTGCCAATCCGCTTTGGCCGTGATCCATCGGCGAGGTCGAGATTTTTGTACATTTGCATTGTTCGTGGAAATGACAATAGGAAAGTGGTCGCTACCATAAAGATCGTTGGCAACTACCCAACTGAGTCGTGAAGCAAGCACAGCCGAGGAGATCACTAAATCTACAGCTGAAAAACTTCTGGATCTTGCATTGAAATAAGTTGGAGCGCCAGTATTAAGTAACACCAAGTTATCCCTATCCAGGAGTTGTTCGATTTGGTGACCTCGTGCATCTTGTTGCGCTGATCCCCAGAGAGGGTTGTGTGAATTGAAATCACCCATCAGTATAAAAGGCCTGAGTTGAAATACAATTTCTTCTATGTCTTGGATACGCCAATTAGCATTAGGAAGGTAAATATTGCATATAGTGATGGACATAGGTATTGAAATACGAATAGCTACAGCCTGTAGCGCTGTATTCAGCTGGAGTTCTGTAAATTGTATATCGTTTCTAACCATCATCGCGACTCCTCCACTAGATCTTACATTAGAGCCTGCATCTTTCCTTATCGCAGTGTAACCCTTTAGTGAATGTGGCTGACTAGGTCTAAAATGCGTTTCTTGTAAACAAACGCACATCGGTTCGGTCTCAGAGAGCAGAAGTTTTAATTCACAGTAATGATGGATACACCCATTACAATTCCACTGCACTATATTGTTTGTCTTAGAATTGAATGTGAAATTATGTTATATGGTAGTACTCTCTGAACAAATAAAAATAAATAGATAGAATATAAATAAATAAATAACAGTATATAAATAAAATATACGGAAATTAAAAACATGTTAAAATTGTATATAGACACACTTAAAGATAAAAATAAATAAATAAATAAAATCAGGTATTTAGACGAATAACAAACAAAAATGTATACAGAAGTACAAAATATCACAGTTAGTTATCACAGGTTAGGTTTATCACAGAGATGTATCACGTATTATCTTTTCTGGGTCCTCTTGGTTTACCCTTAATCCACCCTTTCTTTTTCTTCGTTGCCTCTTTTAAAACAGCTTCGTCAATTGACTCCAAGCTGGACAGCAACGAATGCGTAGGCGACGTGGTAACAGACGAAGATGCTTCGATTCTTTTCCGTTTTTCGTTTACGGTTTCCATGTCCATTGCACTTGATTTGGCCTCATCAGCAGGAATTAAAGGCGGTGAGGGCTGAACAAAGTTTGTAGATCCAGCAACATGATCTGTGGACTGAAATTCTAGAGTAGATTTAGAAAGATTTTTAGGTGGGTCAACAATGGATGATTTAACTTGCTCCAGAACTTGCTTTAGATCCCCTATTTCTTCTGTGACCAGCTTACTTATTTCTGGAAGAATGGCTTTCACAATGGATTCGACGTTAACAACATTGTCTATTTTGGGTGCCGTTACGGAAGCGTAAGATGGTGTAAATATCTGCGGTCTAATTCGCATTAATTCGGACTTTGCTTCGCCATAATTAATTCTCTTCTCAGTTCTGATTCGCTGAATTTCAGTTTCACGCTTATATATCGGGCAGTTGGTGGAACGTGCCGAATGTCCCCCTTGACAGTTAATGCAAACCATGGGAAGTTCACACGGTTGACCATCATGGATAGGTTTGCCGCAGATACAGACTTGGATCTGTCGGCAATTAGTTGATTTATGCCCAAATTTTTGACATCGAAAACATCTTAACGGTTGAGGTACATACTGACGAACAGGCAGATTGTAAAACGCAATATTGACTTTCTCGGGTAGATAGGTAGCGGCGAACGTTAAAAGAAATGAAGCCGTTCCTATTATATTACCATCTCTTCGTGTCGTCATCTGTTTCACTTCTACTACACCCGCAGGTGACAATTCCTCCTTAATTTCGTCTACTGTACAATTCAACAGATCTGAGCAAGTAATGACACCTTTAGAATAGTTTAAGGTGCCATGGGGATACGTAGTAACGCTATAACCAATAAATTGGTTAAGATTTAACAACGTATTTGTTTGTCGATCGGTGAAAGTCTCCACCAACAAACCTTCCTTTGTTTTGTTTACTGAACGAACCTTTCCCACAACCTCTTTAATACCTCGGGCTATTAGAAAAGGGTTAACCTTCAGAAAATCGCTGTCTAAACGTTTCACTAAGATAAATCTTGGCAGAGATGCCTTAAAATTTCCGGGGTTTGAACCAACGGGCCCAATGTTTCTTTTGTTAATACCCGACGGCGTATTATGTAAAATTGAGGATGTTTTCGATGTATCCTCGACCATCACCATAGAGTTAGCCTGTTCGTTGCTGGGTCGATTATCGTTATCGGTAATTATTTGTGGGGAAACTACCAAACCCCTATTAGTAACGGGTAAATTATCCATAAGACTGACAATAATTTCATTTTCCAAGCTCCCCACCCTCCACGGAACCTCAAATGGGACGACAACATCGTGAACCGATGTGAACGCCAGGGATACTTGAAAAGTATAGCCTCCCGAGTTGAGATCCAGCGAGCGCTACTCTACCTCGCAAAGACTTGCCAACGTCGACTCGAAGAAGGAACATATAGAAGGAGGAAGAAGCAAAACAAGACAGGATTGAAGAGTGAGTATGAAAGAATGGAAAGAGGACAGAAAAGGTAGAAATAAGTAGGAGGCCAAAGAGTCGACAAGCCGATTGATCCCCCCTGGCTAGGAGGGAACCGCCCGACTACAGGGAAGCCAGGGCCAAAGCAGCGTGTTGGGTGGACGCTCCTCACCCTCAACTACCAGGATCCCCTTTTCCCCCTTACGGGACGCCACGCACGGCAAACGCGTGGGTCCATGGATCGCCTCTTACGATCTCCAGGACGGGAGTGAGTCGATTCTTCCCCCGAGCCCACAGGGGACAAAAAACAATACACAAGGACCAAGACAACCAAACAAGACGAAGACGAACAACAAGCGACCAGCGTTAGCGTTACCCAGGGAGTACCACGTGGAGGTGCTGGTTCGACTTTATTGTTGTTTTAATCTACATCGAATTGCGGTTGGACGTAGTTTATGCATGTATTCTCTGTATGTTTACGTAATTTTTGTCAATTTGTTTGTTTATTCTGTAAATTATTTGTGCTCCCGATATTACCATAATACAAAAAGGTAAGTCCATAGTAATATTTTTCTGTAAACTTTTTTTTAATATGTGTAAAATACGGTTTTGGGACCTATATATCCCAGCAGTAATGAAGCGCGGGATATATTTGTCCCAGCAGTATTTTGTAGGATCATTATTATTTATTGCATTTCAGGATGAATCGCCCTCTCTCGGAAAAGGATTTGAAAAATATAGGCGAAAACTTATCTGATTTGGAAGAGCCCATAGATCCTCTTCACGACAGTGATTACAGCGCCAATTCGGCCTTTGCATGCTCTGATACCGACTCAATAGCAGAGTCTTCACTAAAAGAATCCCAAGTGGAAGAACTCGGCGAACCATCTGAAGAGGAACTGGATAATCACATGGAAACTGAAGACAGTAGCGACTTAAATGTTGACACACAGCGGCCGCAGACTCCAGATCCGAATTTTAACTGGACCAGAAATGTTAACAACTTAGTCCCAAAGTATGCTATCCCCCGCAAGAAGAGCCAGTGCTTATAGGTAAAGTGAACACAGATTCCTCTGTGCTTGACTGTTTTACAATGTTTCCTAAAAGTCTTATGATGTAAATAAATCACTATACAAATATACGTTTGAAATTATCGGGAGAACTAAAAAAGAAAAAGATGGAAGAAACATCTCCAGGTCAAAGTTGTTTTAGGTTGTGCCCTTATAATGCCCTATAGAAGTTTGCCGGCAATGCACATGTACTGGTCTAAACACAAATCGTTAAACAATTTAGCCACAAGAGAAGCAAAACCCAGGGATAGGTGTTTACTATTTATGTCTAAGTTATATTTGAATGAACCTAATAAACCAAAAAATGCATCAAAGGTTTATTACATAAAAGAAGTTATTTCCTGTTTGAAGAAAACTGCGAGAAGTGACAGTATCTTTCAATCGATCGATGAATCGATGACTAAATTCAAGGGGAGGACTTCTCTCAAGCAATATCTTCCCTCGAAACAGATAAAACGGGGAATAAAGTTATGGACCAGGCGCGACTCCGTCACAGGCTACGTGTCTAATAGAAACATCTATAGCGGAAAAGAAACAGAACCCACGGAAGGACACTTGGTCAGTGAGTTGTACTAAAATTAGCTGAAACAATAAAAACCACAATGTAATCTTATGTTTTGACCGCTTCTACTGTTACTGCTAAATACAATAAAATTTTCGTGTATTGAAAGATTCATGTCAAACGCACCAAAATTTGAATGCCGCTTAGAAAGAGGTGAATGCGAAATGCTTGTATGCAAAGAGGGTATATTAGCTACTAGATGGAAAGACACTAAAGATGTACTGCTCATGAGTAGTTGGCATGATAGCATAACGTGAATTATAAAACGAAAAATGAAATATGGCAGTCTAAAGGAAATTAATTGATCAGAGGCGATTATTTTTTTATAACCAATACACGGGTGGCGTAGATCACGCCGACCAAATGATTACTCTCTATTGGACACAAGGAGCAACAAATGGTGGAAAAAGGTATCTTTCGAATGCTTATGACGGTAGTCTTCGACAGCTTTGTCATTTACACTGAATCTTCAAATAAAAAAATAACATTTAGTAATTTTGTTATTAAGTTGGCGGAATCGCTTATTAGTGCAGGTAGATCTGAGTCATCGCACAAAAGAATTAGAAAACAAGGCCGGGTGTCAAAAAGAATAATGCTTTGCACCAATATTGGTGGTCATCTTCCAGTGGAAAAAGACTGGAGGAACAGGTGTGTAAAAATCTTAAAATCGAAAAAAGAACAAAAATTATTTGTCGTCAGTATCAAGTTCCACTCTGTGTTGGATGTTTTACAGCCTATCATACGTAGAATGTTTTTCAGTTACATAAATAAATTTTTTTCATATCATATTGTTTTTTATTACTGCTGGGATATATTTGTCCAATTATTTATAGACCTGTCCCAGTACTTTTTTTTTTGAAAAACTAGTTTATGAAAAAATTCAAATTCAAAATTTACGATTCCTTAGTCCGTATAACCACATCTATAACCTTAAAATGAAATATATAATAAAACCTAAAAGTCGTATTGAACGCGTTAAAGGTTTAGCGTTCACTTAACAATTACTCATTTGTTAAATTATCCTAAAGGCAAGTAAGACTAACAAAAGAAACTAAGGTGTAGGAATAGCCAAATAGTTTTTGCAGGAACGAAAACAAGGAACGAATAAGAAGCAAAATTTAACAGTTTGCAGTTTGTTATAAAAAAATATTAGTCATTAGATTTAAAGAGTGTAATTAATTAAACCTAAAAAAATTGAATTTAAGTCCTATAGAAATTCCTAATTACTAATTATTATACCATTTACAAGTAGATTTACTTTATGATGCGTTAAAGGTCTTTAAATTAAAGCATTATCCATCATCTTACATATTTCTGGGAGTTGAACATTGTTCATATTCTCTATTACATTCATCATTTAACTTAAGTTATTATTATCTGATTCAGCACTGACTCTATCACGATTCGCGCATAACACTATCAAATTCTTTCAACATTGCTTTGTTTGGAAGCTTTTTTATAGGAAGATTTTTTACCAAAATAAAAGTCTATAATGTCGATATCTATTGAAATCTGTATTAAAGTTCAAAGAAATGAACCAGTTTACACGGTTCAAATAATATTTATATTGATATTTTAAGATCGCGGGTTAATTCGATTGCATTGTGACGAATGAAAACTCATCACCATAAACATAGTTCATGTTGATTTGATTTGTTGCGCTGTCATACCTTTTTTGGAAAGGCGTTATTCGCAATTATTTAAGTTAAAATTAAATTAAGAAACCAAATTCACTACTTATATTAAAGTGTTAAACCTTAAAGAATATTTATAGAAATAAAGTCCACCCCTTTTATAAGACTATTCCATCACATGGGTAGATATCAATTTATATGTAATCTGTTAACTATAAGCGATAAGTTATTATAGAAGTTGGTTGGCAACTTATGCAGTAAGCTCTAAAATCATATGAAGTGTAGGCTGAAAGTGCATATACCAATATTTCATTAAGGGTATGGAAGAAAAGAGAGCAATGCATCTTCATGTACAGAACTTCACCGAAGTTAATTTACTTATCCAAAAAATAAGTGCAAAAAATTGGGTAATAAATTTAAGCGAGAAAATTTATGATCACATTTAAGTCTAGACATCCATGATTTTATTTTTTGGAGGTACCCATTTGGCACCAACCAATATTTATGTTAATGGTCTTACAACCGGTAACTACAATTGGAACGTCTTACATATTTATTACTTTCCTTTCAAAAGTTACATACCAATACGTTCAAATTAAAAATGTATTGTAAATTACGTTGATAAAAATTTCAATTGTCAACGTCTGAAGTAGCTTACGTGGTACCGTTATTGTAGAGGCGAGTTAAAAAAGGTGGTGACCCCACTTATATTTTACTAAAGGCGTTTATGAAAATAAAAAGTTCAACAGCTTATAAAGAAATATGCACACCAGATAATACCCTAGCAATAATCGGAGAACATTTCAAATGTAACCGATGAAGTTTATGTACTTGTTATATTTATGTTTCGTTAACTTAATCATAATACATTACCGTGTAGAAGCGTTAACGGATGAGATTAATTTGTCTTTTATTCTTTCTACAGTTCTGTTTCACAGACAACAGTTTACATTCTCTTTTGATCTTTAAAAGCAGAATTAATATTTTTTCTAAATTTACTTAATAAAGAAGGCTTTATTGAAGACCGCCACTTCTTATCTCTGGCACATCTAAAAAATACGTGTTGTCATTTAAATTATCATATTGAAAAATTCGCATAAGAATTAAATTAATTCGTAATTTACGCGTTTAACTTATTTATACTAAACAAAATTATGGAAAATAGTCACGGTGGTATCCCTAGTACACTTGCTAAAATCGAACTGCTATGAAACTTTGAATTTGAAACCAGAAAACACGTTATACGAGAAGCAAATATATCGTCTTCATAACATGGTGTAAAGCAAAACAGAATTGCAAATATTCAAAAAACATACTTGTTTCCTACTTTTTGCTAAAAGCCAAAGCACTAAAATCGTCATCACTCTGGTCGAGTTACGCGATGTTAAAAGCACATTGTCTACAAAAACCTTTTTACAGAGTAACAGATTTTTGTAGCTCCTGCAGAATGCACTTAAACAAGGTAAATTTTACCCGTTGATATTACAGATTATATTATTTATATATTATTGTTATTACATTACACGAGGATCACTGCTAAAGTTCGCTGAATCAAGTACTCCTTGCAATGCTAAAGTTCTACGATTGTCGTCGTGAAATTTGACATTTTATACTATTAGTACAGTTTGATTGTAAACAGAGTAGTTTCATTTCAGTATAATTTTAAAAGTAGTATAAGTTTGTGAAAAAATTGATATTTCTAATTGTGATTTTCAAGTGATGGTTTTTATAACTTTCGATACGGTTTAACGCCACAGAAATGTGTGGCAAAACTAAAGTTGTTGTTTGATGATAAAGCGCCGTCTAAAAGCATGGTCTACAAATATTTGCGGAATTCAAACGTGGAAGATCTACTTTCGATGACGATTTTCGCAGGGGTCGACCATGTACTACTGTTGTCGCAAAGAATATTGATGTCCTTTGGCATTGCGGCGAAACAAATGCATACCATTTTGAAACAACATTTAAATGTCGGCTTTGTAACCGTTGGACTCCTCACAATATGACAGAAGCTCAAAAAAACACGTGTCAAATGGTGCAAGGAAATACTTGAAAATGTGACCATGGTGGTTCAAATTTTGTATATTACATGGTAATAGGCACGAAACATGGATATATTCATTGCAAAAGTGTAGAGATCTTAAGGGAGAATGTTTTGAAAAACAATAAAAAATTTTATGTAACATAATGTGTACATTTCTTACATTTTCCACGAATTTCAGCAGTGACCCTCGTAACATAGGTTTTTCTAATAAGTGGAATTGCAGGTGCCTGTAGGAGAATTAATAAAATGACTGCAAAGGATATTGAGGACAAAGAATCTCTTTCAATAGTTACTATTCCCTATTCGAAGACAAAAGGGAATCGAATTTTCACTATCTCAAACAACACCCAACGAAATTCTATTGACTATTTATAGTCGAAGGAAAAGGCAAGCAAAAGGAGAAGAGCGAGCTGCTTGATCATTCCATGCTCCTTCAGTAATGGATTCCCAACATTCATACAAACATTAAATATGTATGTATGGTAGGATTAAGAATAGGTGCGGTCAGGATATAACCGGAAGGAACCTTGTTAGCATTTTGTAGGAAATTTGAAATGAATGCATTTAATAACATTCAATTTAAATATGAGTGAATAAAGAGAGCTACATACTGTCTTAACTTAATATCCGAACGATACAACATAAGTAATCGATACAGATTACCACTTTACAGAAGTGATAGCGCCCTACTAGTCGAACGAGCTGTGGCTCTTTTCGTCGGCTTCTCCATTGAAGATTTACCACAAATAGGTGGCCCTTGCTTTCTTTGCCCACTACACAATGCCCTGTAATTTTCATTAAAACAATCGTACTAATTTTGGAAATAAACCGTGTCAATATACACAATCGTTAAGGAATTTTTATCTCAAAACTGGCGATCAATTTCACTGACTTTTACTAAAGAAATCACCGTAGTGTTTAATACAGCATAGGATTTAAAAGAATGGTCCAATTATAATACAAAGATGAAAACTAATGACTTCACCAATAACAAAAAATGTTCAAGGTTTATGCATTCGCAATTAACACACGCTAGGTGAACGTTTACATTTTCTCTCCTTCACCTGTGCGACAGAAAACCGCACCTATAATTTTGTAACTATACCTGTTATGGCTCTAATTGTGTACTTTTGCTGATAAAGCAGGGTTGATAATCTTACCCCATAGGCTGCATATATATATATATATATATATATATATATATATATATATATATATATATATATATATATATATATATATATATATATATATATATACACATATGTACCAAAAAGGTTTAAATAAAAGTTATTCATAAAGCCACAGCATATCAAACTTAATGCTTTTAATGGAACACCCTGTATATTATGTCAAATTTCAATTATGATAATTTTTCCTATTCCAATGATAAAGGTTTTTACTAGGTTCTACAAGGTACTTTTAAAGCTATGGCCATTTTTATGCGAAAATCATAATGAAATCGTCACCCTATATTATTTAAAATAAATGATTGAGGGCTAATCTCTCATGAGCAAAATAATTTCGTGATAGTTTGATTTTGTTAAAATTTAACACTTTTGTGATAACTTTTATTTTTTGTACAGGGTGATCCAAAACACACATGATTATCTCGATTATTTCAAATGGAACACCCTCTAATCATCTCTGAAAAGTACTTAAGTACTTTTACTCTTCTTAAACATTCCCTATACCTAAATGTTACAGTTATTAATTTATTTAGATTTTTAAAAATAAAAGCGACATTTTTGGCACTTCCAGTTGCCATGACAAAGTATTATTTGACAGATAGTAGTATTACTTGTCTATCAAGCTTGTAAAATTAATATTTTATTTTTATTCGGTTAATTTCCTTGTTATTTACGTACAAATTTTGAGTTCATCATGAATTTTTCTAATGCGGAATTAGTCGATATAATCTGAATACTGGGTAAATGTCATAAAAATTGCTTGCTAGCAGTAAAGGTGTATCACAAGAGATTTCCAGAGCGCCGATTACGGTAAACGGTGAAGTTTATTTAGATATTCTGAAAAATCAGTTGCCTGCGCTTCTTGAAAACGGATGAGTTCGTAAAGTCCACCAACCTCTTCGACAGTTTCCTGTATCATCACCAGATGTACAATGGCGTGATCATACCCGCTTAGTATAGCTAGGCTTATAACACTATGTCAGTCAAAGTATAATGTTACAAGCCTAGTGTGGACCCGGTTGAGCTGCTCTTCTAGAGAGCTTTCCGTAATCACGACATCATAATTCCGGACGAATGGCACTATGGTTGTCAGCTGTAATGAAAGAAAAGAATTATAAATATAAATAAAGTTAGACAATACATACCGTGAACGTGAGACGGTCCCATGTGATGGTGCGATGTGCGTAGAATAGCCAGTACCACCCGACAATAATTAGAAACGCAGAATTGCGTTGACTGATACTGTCTCCCGACGCCATTGCACACATAACGTTGTATAGGGGTGGAAGCATACTGCGACCAATGGTCATAGGGATATGTGTAGCCCAAAACCAGTCATCGTCAAGTTCTTCGTCGTCATTGTTTTGCACCTCGGCAGCGTTTTCGTTATTTCCGTGACCCTGGACCTGCGGAGCGACGTCTGGAACACTGCATTGTCATTGTACTCGTCCTGTATGCTGTTATGTGACTGTTACTGTGCACTTAGCTGTTGTACTACGTCTGACAGTTCGTGAGCGCTACGTTCCAGTTGTTGAATGTTAGAGTGTTCATAAAGTTCTTCTCATCGCTACTCTCTTCAACGATGATTTCGTTACAAAAATCAGTATGTATTTCGCTGTTGTAATGCGTCATTGTCATAGTCATCAGAATCATAGCTGTAGGCAGGGTCCATGTCTATGTCGGAGTCGTAGTCACCAGTGTTGAGAATCGTTCCCAGCACAGAAAGAACATACTCCCTCAACACTGGATGATATCCTAACGAAGTCATTACTATCATCGTTATGTTCGTCTATGTCAATAGGTAGTGGTGTGTCCTCGTCACCAATAGTAATGATTTCGGCATTGGTCACGTCAAGTAGTACTGTATCAGCATTAGGATTGCAATCTTGTAGAGAGTCCAGGACTACGGTCGTCAGTACATAAATTTCGTCGTCGCTGGATTGGAAGTTCACGATAATAGGAGAAGGTGTAGAGGGCAGGATATACAGAACCTCAGGGAAAGAGGGGGAAGAATCCTTAGGTATGAGCGCTGAAGGGAGGTCAACGTGAATTGGATTGGAACTCTGAGGAGTAGGAGTTCACGGGACATCGGGGAAAGTAGTTGAGGGCGCTAGCGGGATAAAGTTGAATAGATACAGGAGTTCCCCAGGCGATGGAGAACGGGGGGTAACAGAAACCTGTAAACAAAGGAATAAAACGTTAGAAATTAAAAACATAAAATTTGGTGGTTTTTACCTGGGAAGATGATGGAGAACTTGCTCTAGAAGTCATTGTATGTGCGATGTGTCAACTATAGAATCAGTTGTACGAATAATTTGTACTGTTTTCGTTTCGCTAAATATAGGTGTTTCCCCCCACTAAAAACAACGTTTCTCATGCATTTTTAAAGGACTTACAACATTTTCAAAATTTATTTTGTGGAATAATTTTCAATAAACTCTTTACGGACTTGTAAAATTTTTCAAAAGTTCTTTTGTTAACTTAGAATCATTTTCAATAAAATCTTTAAGGGACTTGTAAAATGTGCAAACGTTATTTTTTTTTTTTTGGCTTTCACCTTTTTTATATTAATAATAGTAATCAGTTTTAGATGCTGTAAACCCAAGTGTAGCCGTTACCGTAGTAAGGAATACTACGTCAACCGTAAACAGAGGTAAGAAAGCGCTTTAATGTATTACTGCCACAGATGAGTAATTTAAATTTTTTTGCTTTTAGGTACGTCACGAGCATGCGTGGCTTATGATCGTCCCGTAGCGGTGGGTGGACGAGTTAACATCATAAGCCACATTATGATACTACCGCGGGATGACTCTCCCATCCTGAGGAGGTTTGCTGGGAGAACGGCCTCATACGAATCACGCACGGGATGTGATGGAGCTGCTCCAGGAAGGAGGTGCAGGTAACCGGGTGGAGACCGAGCAAAATTTCGAGCAGGATGACTGTGAAGTAACGTTGTGGTTTTTGGATACACCACCTCCAGCAGACGATTTGGATGTGGTATTATCACGTACGTATGAGCAGGCAGACGTGGACGAAATACTGCTCACCCTACAACCTGTACGTGAGCCGTATGAGAAGATGCAGTCACCCGTCAGTGAAGATCAGGTAGTATTGCATCAAGTCCTGACTGCATTGCAGAGTTTGGGTATGAATGTTCTCCACTTGCGGAAGAGCGTTCATCGTTAACCTCTGTGGCGCAGCCGGTGCTGAGGAAAGAGGAATCTCTTATTACTCTGACACCTGCATGCGTTGAAGATGAGCAATCGTCCACATCTGCAACATATGCAGAGGGCAGAATAGTAGGGAATCCATTTTAAGGTTTCCTGAGCCCTGCTTCAACCATAGAATTTACAGAGGAATGGGCGTACTGTAGTTCTACGGTAGGACGAGAGGTTAGTGGTTCAATTTCTGATAGTATCTTGAGCCCTACTTGTATTGCAGAGTTCGCTGAAGAGTGGAGTCCTATGTGTGTGCTGCTGATTTTATAGCTAATAAATGGTCGCTAAATGACTTATCAGTATCTAGGAGGCCTGCAACACCCATACAATACTTACCTGCGCAATCACCGGTGAGGGATATAGTGGAAAATGCAGTATTTTCTCCCCAAGAGTGTATTGAGCCCTACATGTGCTGCGGAGTTTCTGGAAAACAGGTGAGGGTAATACCTTGCTTTCATCCCAAATCACATCGCAGAGTGAGATACAATGCTGGGTAGAATATTTGTGCTCAGCAACACCCTATCCAAACTGTCATTATTATTGTTTCCTTACCCGTAGACTACTCTACCCCTCAACTTGATATATCCATCATACGCATTATCCTATTCCTGGCGATATGTTACGTTGCGTCATCGTTCGCGTCGTTGGATATAATTTCTTTTCTTAACAGTTGTAATAGATGATAGTAATGCTGCAAACTAATAAAGAGCAATAAACAGTTAAAAAAAGGAATTATAACAAAACACGTAACTCTACCCGTTCACTTATACATTGTTTATACATTTGCTCTGTTACAGATCGCAATAAAACGTTTCAATGTGAACGCCTGAAGAAATTTTCAAGAAAAGACTCTCTACTGCGACATCAAAAAACTGCGTGTGGGATAAGTATTCCAACTACTCCACCTTCAGAGATGCCGCAGGCTGTACCGAAAAATCGTACCGCACTTAGGAATGTGGTGGAAAGTACTTCCGATGCGAACAGAACGGAACATAGCCATATTGCTGAACGTCTTGCACAACCTGGACCATCAGGATTAAACAACTGTGCAACACAGACATGCTGATGATTCCTTTGTAGAACCAGAACAACTCACGCAAGCGTAAGTTAGACCAAAGCAGCGAACCAGTACAAAATAAAAGTAGCAAGTGTTGAAATTGTGCACTGCACTGATTGTTCGATTGATGTTCCTGGATATGCTTATCAAGGATACCTTAGAAGCAATAGGCACAAACCAAATGTGTGTCTACTCGTTGATACTGGGGTTGAAGTGATTCGCAATGCTTTTAAACAACGCATTATTTCGTACAGACTATCACCATGCAATACCCACACGGATGTGCAGACGTTTATGGGTGACGTTAAAGTGAATGTTTTGAAACTAATACAAATTCAGTTGCAGAAACACTTTGTTTTGAAATGTAATGTTGAGTTGTTTGGGTTATACTTTCTGAACAGCAGAGAAAGTACCGAATTAAAGTCCTTTCAAACGAAATGTGATATACTGAGTGTCGGAATGGTGTTAGAAGAGTATTTTCAAGGAGTAGTGGAAATCTTGGATGCTAAGCAATCAGAATTTCAGCATAAAGATTCTGGTAAGTGCGAGTTATGAGTAGTAGGGTAGTACATTATTAATGTATGTTGTTTCGTAGGGTCGCTGGTGAATTTCGTATATTTGGAGGTAAACATGTTGAAATTTTCTCCCACTACGGGTTCATCCTATATGAATGTCCCGCCTGAAATTTCGCGTAAACATGCCATAGTGAATGTGAAGAATATTGATAATTGCTGCTTTTCGTGGTCTATTGTATCAGGATTAGTGACACCGACGGGGCTACCACAACGGACGACTTCTTACCCTGATTTCAAGACGTTATTCAACTGGAACGGTACAGAATTTCCTGTTAAGCTGACTAACATCGCAACGTTTGAGTCCAACAATAATATCTCCATCAATGTTTATGGACTGGAGGTAGTGGGTCCTCTCTACTATACAAGAGCTAAACAAACTATTCATATTAATTTGTTGCTATTAGTCAGTAACCAAACGGATAATCAGCATTATGTATGGATAAAAAATTTTTCTCGTTTACTTAGCAACCAAAGAAGTCGACGTAATGGGGCAAAATATTTTTGTGATTCATGTATTCATTACTTTAGAACTCAGAAGCAATTAACTCGACACGTATACACTAAATTACCTGGCGTGATGCAAAGATAAGACAGAACCGGAGAGTTCTATGCGGAAAATATACTTGCGTTTCGAAAGTATCAAAACTGATGTTTCTACAGATTTTGAAGCGCTATTATTACCGGTAAATACGGCTGAGCCGATCCCGAACAACCGTTCACGATAAAAACGTGTAAACATGAACCATACTCATTCAGTTATTATATTATGTGCGGGGTAAAGGATGTTTGGTCCAAATTAGAACTTTATAGAGGGGTTAATGCCGCGGAGGTATTTATAACACGGCTCAAGGGTGATGTGAAACGGATATATAATGAGCATTTGAAAACTGTTGTTCCAATGTTACCACTAACTGATGAACAACTGGTGATACATGAGCAAAGTCGTAATTGTTATATATGTTTTTGTTTTTACGGATGATCTTACAAATTCCAAAGTACGAGATCACTGCCATGTCACAGGTAAATATCGTGGTGCAGAACATTCAAATTGCAATTTAAACTATCAATTACATACATTTATTCCAGTTTTTTTCCATAATTTCAGTGGTTATGATGTCCACCTGTTCATCAAACAGTTAGCATGTGAAAGTGAAGAAATTACCGTACTCCCTGTTAATAGTGAGAAATATATAACGTTCGATAAGCATATTTATGTAGACGAATTCATTAATGGTCGCGGCTATAGGGAAAAGAAGTACATAAATTTTGCGATTCGTCGATATTTGAAGGTTCATGGCGGCACCCTTAGATACTCTATCTCATAATTTACCCAGATGAACAATGTAGAGATGTAAGGAAATATTTTGTTGATGATAATGACTTAGTTAGAAAGAAAGGTAATTTCCCCTACGCGTACGTGGACAATATTAATAAATTAGACGATGTCACAGTAACTTCCTATGACAAATTCTACGATAAAATGCGTGATGAAAATATATCAGATGAAGAATACCGTCGCGTCCCACTGGTGTAGGATCACTTTAAGTGTAATACACTCGGGGAAATGCTGACATACATTTAAAATCAAACCTGTTGCTGTTGGCTGACGTGTTCGAAAACTTTATGTGGTTAAGTATAGACATGAATGGATTAGAACCAGCGCAGTATGTTACAATACCTGGATTGGCGTGAGATGCCATGTTCTCTACTAAAGTATAGTTAGACTTATTGACTGATATGGATATGTACCACTTTTTTAAGAAAGGTATTCTTGGTGGAGTGAGTACTTGTGTTAAGCGAAGAAGTATTACTAACAACGAGTTTGTCCCAAATTATGATCCTAATCGTCCAAAAGTCTTTTTACAGCATTTAGATGCCACGAATTTATACGGATGGAGTATGCGGCAACACCTACCCCATAATGGGTTTATGTGGTTAACTGAAGAGGAAATTCAAAACTTTGATGAACTGAAGATTAATAATGATGCTGATATTTTCTGATGTAATCCGCTTTCTCTCTACCCTTGACGTAGACAGTATCTATAGGTTGAGTCAAGCGACTGAGAATTCTGCGAAATTGGTGTGGTGGTGTATGCCCCTCTTCCCATTTTATACAGCGTTGATTATGAATTAACCAAGTAGCTTGACGGCGACTCTGCGCATTTAACGTATGCCATGGATACGGTGATTTAAACATGTAATGGGCCACTAGTGGTCCATTAAAAATTGCGAGTTCTTTCGGTAGAAAAACTTTTGAAAGTTTAAAGCCTTGTACGTCGACTATGGCGGGCTACAGCTGTCTTACTGCTTTGCTTAACGCGTTATACGTAACTAAGCGATCGTGGAGTATAACACAGCATGCTGTCGTATTCGCGGGTATGTTGACTGCTGTTTCGAATTCTACACGAAGTACTACTGCTTTATAGTGTAATGTCTCTTTTTGATTCGAACAGTCTACCACTATTAATAGTGCGACTGTTGTAAATTGATTAGGTGTGAGTAATGGTTGACCATCTTTTGATAATCGGACATTTGGAAATTAGCAAACATTTCATACAATGTAACAAAGCAATTATTATCGTAATTCACGTTTAAATTGTCATACGGTTAACGATCCGTGTTAAGGAATACCCTAATATTCTTTAGTGCACATTTATCGAATCTGCTCATATCTTGAGAAACATTATTTTCTTGCCCGGTTTGAAATCCGATAATAATGTATCTAGGTGTTTCTATACTAGTCGATGTTTTGATTGCCCATGTATGTTTATCTGTTGTGGGAAGTTCTGGATGTATGTGTGTTTCCCAACTTTTAAAAGCTACTGGAATATTCACATTTTTATCAATCTACTTCGTTAAGGCCAATTCCTTCGCTAATGCTGGAATGATGTGCGGAACTTTCCAATATATTTTATCTATGTTAACTAGTGCTTCATATGCAACAGTTGAAATTACCGCATCGTTATTAATGTTACTGCGAATTAAAACCAATTCTTGTCTGATGTTCAAAATCACTTTATTGTAGTCTTCCGCAAAGCCAAGTAGCATTCGCAAAGGGACACAAACTTAAAATACCCTAACGCATTTGTTAGTATGCTATTTGAGGTAGGAAACCAACCTGCGTTTTCATGACCAGCGAGATCGTTGGGTGTCAATGATACCAATCCTTTCATTGTAGACGTTAATCCAACCTTCGTCACGGTGTCTACCACTATTCCATTCATTTCATATCTAATTTCACTGAATAAATGCCATTATTAACAAACCGCGCGGTGTTAGAGACGGCACCATCCTCCCTCAGAAATCTTCCCTCTACGTAGACATGACTTTCTGATGGTAGTGTACATGTCTTCCTGAATTAGTATTCTGATTTCATCATTGTTTCCAATTCTCGTTGATGGTTGATAGGTGTGGAGTTCGTAATTTACAATGGCATTATCAACAACAACTTTTCCGTTACGTTTAATACACTCATTGTATTACTATGAAACCAAGACTTTGCAAATATGCTCTATTCTGCGCTGTCAATGCTTTGGGGGTTGACCGCTAACTGACTCTCGCATTTCCACACTTTGATCTTTTATAGTTCATCTTGTTGTGGTTACACGCACTTGTGTTGTACCGCGTCACCATATTTTCTTCAAATGTAATCCTATCGTTATCACTTCACCGTTGAAATTGACGAGGTCTCTGTCTTGGTCTACTATTTTAAGTGTTATGGTTGAAATGGTGGATGTATTTATGGGTAAATAGATGACATGTAGAGGGGATTCAATTATTTTGTATCCCGCTGGTACACTGGAAAAAAATTGATGAATAATATGTGACGCCTCCCCATTTTTAAAACTACCACTTGTTATACTGCATTCGATAATTAACGAATTAATCTTAATAATGTTAATAGGATTTTCAGAGGTACGTAATTCATGACCTTTGCAAACTTTTTTGTTAAATCCCAGCATAGGTCCTATAGAATTTTCTACATTAAAGTTAATATTATGTGTTGCTTTCATAGTGATATTGTTCACCTGTAAATTAAAAAATTTATTCGAACTCTTTACTGTATCATTTATATATGTATTCACATCCGCAATTTCGTATGATCCTGGCGGTATTGTAATTCTAGTTCCTTCAAATATCAAGTTGATTATTCTTGGAAGTAACGTTTTGTACAGTATTATTACATTATCAAGATAAGGTGGGTTAAAGTTGGCTTGCAAAATACTGCTTGCATCGGTAAATGTAAATGTGTACGACATTACGATCAAGCAACGACTGCTGAGAATCAAAACGAACCGTCATATAAAAATCGTAAGACTAAATGACAGCAATTGTATGTATTGAAGTTTTGAACCTTGGTATAGTTATAGTCAATCGTGTTTCTGCTACCATCACTTTTAAAATAGTGAATTAATTCTAATGGTGGCTTAATATGCCCTTTGCTATCAAAATATGTAATATGTCCATTACGCTGGATGTAAGCCGTCCAGTGTGTTCCCCTGTTATTTTGATCATCCAGATTCACGATGCCACATTCATTCGTATAGATTCATGCAGCTAATTTATCTCGCATGAATATCCCTCTAAAATAGGGGATTTTTAATTTCTCAACAAATTTTTATAGCTCAACGTTGCTTAAGGCGTGACGTGGTAGCTTCAGTGGGAGTTTTTTTAATACGGTTGTAGATATAGGCCTAAACCTCGCTTATATCGTTTTATATATAATCCTTTTCCTAAGGTAGCTGCTTCCATTGCTTGATTGTGTCGTTCGGTTTCTTCTAACGTTTTTGACGCAGTTTTTGCGTCAGTGGCCGCTTTTGCAACTGCAGCTGCACCTCCACCCAAAGAACCTAAAGCTCCTAATGCTGCAAATAGAGGAATAAGAGGTATTAATCCCCCACGTTTTGGTATTGGTAATATTCTTCTCTTGGGTGTCAAGATTTTTTTATGTTTTAAAACGTTTAAGGCTTATTGTACCGTAGATTTTAACAATGACTGAAGTTTACCACCAACACGACGTCGCTATAGAAGCACTGCTTTGTTGATTGAAATTGGTCTGTTTCTGTGAAAATGCCTCCTACGTCGTAATTTGCTTCCCATTCCCATTGTTCTTTTTCCTTTCATTATACCGGCTATGGTTAATGCAGCTGCTCTTTCTCCAAAAGTAGCGTTTGAGGAATATCGTGTTCTTTACACGCTTCGTACAGTTCGTTAATACCTCTGTCAACTCGAGTTAATCGTTTTTGTAAACGGGTACCTGGACCGCAATATCTGCACCCAGGTATATGCAACTCCACGGAAAATTTATTTATTAAGGTGTTAATTAATCCAGAACCTCTTTTATAGCTATTACATGGAGAACTATGCTTCATACCACACTGACTGACTGACAATTCACTACTAAACTATTTAAATGGTTTACGTTTTGAAAATGTTTATGTATGCTACAGATCTTTATATCAACCCAAATACCAGTACCTACGAAATTTACTTGCACCTTTAAAAAATATCGGGTATTTCGAATACAATGATAACAGTGACGTTATACCCTCTAATGATTCACGTAAAAATTCAAACATGATTTTTGATGATGTAGCATACCATAAACAGAATGAAATAAGGGATCATTTCTGTTTTGGTAGACAGCAAAACAATGATTGTTTCTATCTGTACCAAACGTATTCTTGTATTCCAAAACAGCTTATACGTGATAATGCGAATCTACTAGTTCTGTTTCAACAAGATAGTACCAATCTTAAGCATGTGTTTGATGATCATGTTAATGATAGATATGGCATTTGATAGATTTAAGGACTTGTGTTTCTGTTGCTGGCGTGACAAATTTGGATTTCTTGTGATTGATAAAGAGAGTGATGTTAATGCAGGTCGTTTCCGTAAGGGATTTAACTGTTACATTGCATTCTAAATACTGCACTTGATATATAAACCTGCGGAGCGCTTAGTCCAAGACATTTTGCGCGCTCGCAAGAGTGTGCAACAAAAATATGCTAGTTTAAAGGAAGATACTGCACTTGCAGAGCGTGCAATGGAGACGCACTTTAAACCTATAACACAACCATTGAAACAATTGATTAGTAATCAAGATGGTTCTCTCGTCAAAGCTGAACCATTTACATCAGAATTCGGAAAAACTGAGCCTGTTGCACATGAAAAGGAAGTTTTTTACATCATACGCCTAAAACATCTGGAACTCGGGAAACGCCACGTATTCTTGTTCCTGACGCCATTCCACAAGTTTTAGAGGAAACTGTGATTGCTGATACCGCACATGATGACGATAGGGAGATTCTTACTTCACAACAATTGTTAGCTGCTGAATCTCAATCGGCCTTTGAAGAGTACCTTAGTCAGTATGAAGGATTAGAAAAATATTATCTGGAAGGTATATTTAGAGATCCCGAAGACGAGTATGATTTAACATACGGTGTACACTTTCTTCCCGAAAAAGAGAAATTTTTATTGGTGATGCTGAACTAGACTTTGTTGGAGAGAATTTTCGTATCGCTCTTCCTGATGGATCATCATTAGACTATGATGGAACTCCGGGATTATATGAGCTACTATTTAAAAAAGCTCCTACGGGATACAAAAAGAGTGATCTGCAGCAATACAATGACATTTTGCGCCGCACAAATGCTGCTCGACGTAATTATAACCCAGATGACCAAATCCAAGGAACCAATAGTAGGAAATACATTGAGATCATTAAAACATTACTTCACCCTAAAAAACGACCCGGTACATCAGCTATTGCACCTTCTGCCACAAGATCTCGCACAACTTCTATCTCCAAAAGAGGGGGTGGAATGCAACTATTACGATATAATAACAAAGCGATTGAGTTTGTACCTTGGAATGATCCGAATAAATTAGTGGATTGGTTGCGGGAGTTATTGGGATCAATGTCGGCAGGAAATACTAGCAATCACAACGAAATAATATATATATATATATATATATATATATATATATATATATATATATATATATATATATATATATATATATATATATATATATATATATATATATATATATATATATATACCGAATTACTTAAAGCGAAAGTAATAAAGTAGGCTCTCTGGTTATATACCTATTACTATATTCATTTCATTTCTTTGTTACAACGACCATCACTATAGATACTACTACATATCCAGCACTGGTGTCAATAGATAAATTTGGTGGACACCTTCATCATCAAATGACAATAGATAATAAAGCTGATATTGTTGACCAACTGCACAAACCAGCAGGGAGAAATTTTCCGCGGCGTTGTGTAGTACTGAAAGGTTTAAATGATCTCCTTCAAGCTGATTTAGTGGAAATGATACCTATATATTTAATATTATAATGTAATAAATAACTCTTTTTTTTTATTTTTTTATTTATTATTAATACATACAATACTATACACTACTAAAGCGTTTCATAAATACGTTCAAGGTCTCCTATTATCTAGGTTCACATCATTATAATGTCCCCCATTCTCACGTTTACCACTATTCCAAGGTTATCATTTTCGAGGTTTAGCAATTGCAATATTCCACATTTGTAAAATAGTTTCAGGTGTGCAAGGTGCTCTTGATTATCGAGGCATTTTAACCAGATATTTCTTTAAATGGCATCGGTAGTATGTTTTTGCATTATCGAAATCACCATAGCGATCTACATACGTCACTATATTTCCTCGAGAAAATTTTGCTGCGTTGTCAAGTTATTGCCAAAGATTTTACTGAAAGTGGCTTCATCATAAATGAATTCATACACAGGCTGTTTATTATGAAGGCACAATATCATCACAGTTTAACGGGCTAAAACTTAATTTTTTTTAATGGAACATGCTGTATATTATTCCATGCTTTTGCAAAGCAACTAAATCCCTTCAAATTATGTCTACGCCATATTGTCTGTACAACTAGTATGTTTTGAAAAATTATCCGTTTAACGAAAATTTTACGCTTTTCATTTTTTCCACTGGAACACCCTGTAGGTATAACATTCCATAGTGTATAAAATTTCTAAATCCATTTGATTTATCTTAATAACTATGACCTCTAAAATTATTACGTTGTGAGAAATTATCAGTTTAATGAAAATTTTACTCTTATAGAATTTCATGTTTTCTAATGGAACAATCTGTAACATTGCATGCACTTTAGTGGCGCAAATGTAATCACCGCTATATGATTTTAGAGGTCATAGTTACTTAGATAGATAAAACGAATTTTGAAATTTTATAAACTATGGAATGTTATACCTATAACCTACAGGGTATTCCATTCGAAAATATGAAATTGTGGAAGCGTAAAATTTTCATTAAACGGATAATTTCTCAGGAACTACTAGTTGTATATATAAATTGAAGGGATTTAGTAGCTTTACAAAAGTATGGAATAATATACAGGGTGTTCCATTAAAAAATTAAGTTTTGACCCGTTACAATGTGATGACTCTGCCTTCATAATAAACACCCTGTATATGAAATAACATTTTATCTAGTCCCATACATTTTATACACTCTTTGTCTTTGTAATTATACAAACATTTTGCTTAACACGTTATTAGTAAACTGTTATGTAATTAATTTATGATGAAGCGATTTTCAGTAAATTTTCATATTTCTGGCAATAACTTGACAGCGCTGCAAAATTATGTAGATCGCTATGGTGGGTTCGATCATGTAAAAACATACTGCCGATGCCATTTAAAAAAATATTTCGTTAAAATGCCTCGACTAACCAGAGCACCCTGTATATCTGAATCTATTTTACAAATGCGCAATATTGCAATTGGTACAACTTCTATTTGAACCATTGCTTTGCATGTGGTACATTTAACGAGATATTTGACTTACTCACACTAATGGGCTACCCTGTATATACTTGACAAAAGAAGGATTCGTACTAAAGTAAATGACAGATAACAAACATGTGGTATCGATCAACAAATTAAAAATATTCACGGCACTCTGCTGTGTACAGAAACTCATGAACTTTTTGGTTACCTTATAAAAAACTAAAAATCAAATGATATATCTTGTTTTGACCTGATTCCAACGTTGTCAGTGTAAAATATTTAATATGCACCAAATAGGTTTTTTGCATTTTTCACAATTATATTTAATTAGCCGTCGTTTTGTCTTGCACGTTTGACACCCGTTACTTTTATATCCTCTGTCATCATTTGGTTCTTCGGCTAGTGGTCGGAAACGTTTCAAGCTGACCTGGAGATCCTTACGAGTAATTTGGGACAGAACTAATTCTTCAGATATTTGCTTAAAAACACTTTTCATCTAACAACCTTTTCATCATTACCAAAATGGATAACTTGTGCGTTGATACCATTCATGTTTATTATTGCAAAAAATATGACCATCGACCAACGGCTTCTGTCTATCTCCGACATAAGTGTCGATTATTTAGGAATATAAAACGCCACGAGATTTTTTTGAGCCCAAACAAACTGCTGCTAACTTCTCTTCCGGCAGTGACGGTGAACTGTTCTGGAATTTCTGGATTATTTTTTAATTGTTCCAACATAGCTCAGTTTTTGATTCTCAACTCTTCAACCCATTCAACGCTGGTGAACCACTTGCCTGCTGTTATATTCCGCCCTGATCCGTAAATAGGTTGGCAAATCCCATGGTTTATTGCTTATGCGATAAACTCCTTACTGCTGTAATCCAGCGTATATCGCTAAATTATCTAGATAGAACACTCGAGAATCTAAAAGTGTGAAGATTTTGATTCCATACTTGTTCGGTTTACTTGAGATGTATTGCCTTAAATTACATCTACCCCTAAAAACCCTCTAACTGTTCTTCAATTGTGACGTTTTCTCCTAACAAATATTTTTTTTCACAATTATTTAGGAATTGCTCGGATACTTCGCGAATACCCGCAAGCTCAAGAGTGGGTTGATCGTCAAATCTCGGACACCGCATAATAAATTTGAAACATTTCAAAATCTTTATAAGACGAAGTTTTTCAACTCCATCTCCATTACAACCCCACAGATCTTCTAAACTTTGCCTATTTCTCCGAAGAACTCCCTTTGGAATAGGAGGCCTATAGATGTTTTTAGTACTTTAAGATCAATGGGCCTCGTATCTCCCTCTCGCACGAAACATGTTTATTTATTACTCATTTGTAAATGTCAATTTATTCGGTCAGCTTATTGCCGTTGAAAGTCAATATTAACAAGTTAGCTACTAGTTAAGAGATTTACAGATTAGAGACAAAAGTTGTTGATTTTTACAAGTTAAAGACGACTGTACCTTGTTGACATTGTATTAGGAAAATAATAAATAGTAAAATAAATGATAAGCGCCGTTGTTAGCGTAATGATTTCAACAGTAACGAGACGTTTTTGAAAATACAATGATTGTTATGAAAGAGCGGGAAAATTTTACTTCATTTTGAGTTTTCGGTTTATTCACAAATGAAAAACAAATCAAATATTACACATGACACGCCACGTAACCGTGCTTAACGGCTCGCTCATTTTCATCCTAGCCAGTAAAAACTGTTTTACCTGGATTGTAATGTAAAATGCTTTCTACGCATTGATTTGCATATTGCACAATATCTTCCAAAAGATCATCACTAATTAGATAGCTACAGCATTCTAAAGGAGTTTTAGCTATTCGAGCATTACCTATACCTCCTGAAAACTTTCTGATTAAATTGTGACTTCCAGAACGAGCCCTTCATGAAGGTGGATTCTTACTCCAAATTGCTTCTTTGTCTCTTCCAAAAAAAGAGTTACCACCTTCTTCAAAATCATCTTCATCATCATGTTCTTTCCGGATTCAGTGTACACTTCATCTTGAAACTCGTCTTTTAAATCTTAATCATCGTCTTTAAACATTATTCTTTGAAGTTCTTCGCGATCTTTAGGGCTCTGGAGTTATTGAGTTTTTTTAACGTTACTAATGATTAAAGAGGGAACTATATGAAATGGATAAGACCTACAATGTTCTCTGTCGGACACTAAAACTTTAGAAACCTACATAAGATCTTATTCAACCGCGATGTATTAGTATGATATTCTTTTAACAACGCACAAATACATTCCGAAGAAATTGTATACCTAACTTTGTATACAAGGTGATTCCAAATTAGATGCCAACCTTCAAGGAGGTGTTAGTATGGTTCATTTGTGATCGATTTAGCCATATTTACCTATATCCAAAAATCAACGGGTTTCGAGATATTTGAGATTTTGTGATTTTGTAGTAATTCCCTATTTTCCTTCAGTTTCAGACGATTCTGTAGGAATTGATCCTTTTAAACAGTAATTTTATCCCAGTTTCCAATAGTAGAATATGTATTTCACTTAAAAAATACAACAGTATGAGGAATATGCTTATAAAATTATATAGATTTAAACTCAGAATATGAAAGAAACCAAAATCGATTTAAAATTTTCTATTGCTTATAACTTTTAAACTATTCTCTACATGTAGTGTTAAAATGGCCTAAAAAACTAGCTCAATGTTTTAATTTTCCGATAGTTCCACCAGAAAGAGCTTTTCAACTGCGCTACCTCTCGAAAATTGTAAATTGAGAATAATAAATCATTGAAGCCTTGATTGAATATAACTGACAATCTTATTCAATAATTTTACATTTTGTGTTCAAAATAACCACCACCGTCTCTTATACAAACTCGAGCTATAATCATTCTTCTTTCTTCTCGCTCCTTCTTGTATCCTTTCTATTCATTGCTCACGAGTATGAATTTCTGTCGAATAAACCAATTCATTCAGTCTTCCCCAAATGTAGAAATCTAAAGGCGTTAAATTCGGGCTTCTAGCCGGCCACGCAATTGGTCCTTGCCTACCTATCCACCGGTTTGAAAACCATTGATTCAACAACGCACGAACATTTAGACAATAATGTGCTGGACAACCGTCATGTTGGAAAATTATGTGATGTCTAGCAATAATGGGTATACCATCAACAAATTCTTCCATGTCGTTTCTCAGAAATTCTTCATGTGCTTACCCTGACAAAATGTTAGGGAGAAAATATGGACCTATCAATTTATTACTTATTGTGCCCATCCAAACATTCTCACTAAATTTCCTTCGGAAAGATAATTCTTTAAATGTGGATGACCATGAATGTAAATTTGTAAGTTAGTGATAAAAATCTAGCATCCTCCCTGTGAGCATTTAATATAAAATGACAAATTGAAGCCTCCTGGCAAAATCGTTCCCTTCTAACCCTTGAACTCCAATATAAAAATAACAATAAGGTATGAACAATAAACTAACTATTCAAATTCAAAAATCACGAAAGTCACTACCAAAGGCGAATTAATTCATGAAATGTCAAAACAAATCAGTTTTGTTTTTTTTTTCAATGATTTATTATTCTCAATTTAGAATTTTCGAGAGGTAGCGTGGTTGAAAATTTTTTTCTAGTGGAACTATCGAACGAATTTTGACAAAAATGGTTTTATCGGAAAATTAAAATATTGACCTAGTTTTTTATATCATTTTAACACTACATGTAGAGAATAGTTTAAAAGTTATAAGCAATAGAACGTTGGTTTCTTTCACATTCTGATTTTAAATCTCTACAATTTTCTTGTTATAAGCATATTCCTCATAGTTTTGCATTTTTTTAGGTGAAATACATATTCTATTATTCGAAACTGGACTAAAATTGCTGTTTAAAAGGATCAGTTCCTACAAAATCGACTGAAACTGAAAGGGAATACTACAAAATCACAAAATCTCAAATATCTCGAAACCCGTTGATTTTTGGATATAGGTAAATGTGGCTAAATCGATCACACATAAGCCATACTTACGCCTTCTTGAAGGTTGGCATCTAAATCCCCTTGTATATTAATGCTTAATCAACTTACCAAAACAATCAAAGATGATTCAATACTTCAGGAATGTAACGTATTTAGGCGTAGTATCTCAAATTAAACAAATTGTCAATAACTTCACTGTGTGAAACCTACACGAACACTGAACACTCTTGAAAATGTGAATAACGGCCTCCTATGTCAAGGACGTAAATATTTTATTAAAGGCACACTACATTAAGAGTGCTCTAACAGTCCAACGGAAGGACAATCACAAGCTGTTTTGAGGTCAATTCCACAAATCATTATTGGCAGCGACTACAGCAATGATACCCGCCGATTTTACGTTCGTAAATAGTTTCGTGCATTTTTGTTATTGAAATATTTGTTATTATGGTTAATAGTTTATTATTTGGTCATTAATATGAGTTATTAAATACTGAAAGAATATTGAACATCTTCTGTCATTATGCTAGGAAAAAGGTTTCAAGGTACGCCAGTGGCTTTTCTATAAATGTGCAAATTGTGTGTGGGCCAGATCTTAAAATGTATGACATTGTTGCGGATAGACCTGGATGGGTGCATGACAATCGCACATTTGAAGCGAGCGTCCTTAAAAGAAATATGGAGCAAGGCCTTTTGTCGGGCAGTGGGTATGCCTGTCAAACGTATTTATTGACACCAATATTACTGAAATTCTAAAATACCATATAATGAATTGTAACAATAATTAATAAACTGTTTTGAATTGAATTGAATTGAATAATACGAATATTATACAGAAAAGATTTTAACATTTGAATTTATATTGAAATCAATGCTATTTGATTTACTTATAAATATTACTTATTTTCTGAATTTAAATTTAGGGTAAGGGTAAAGATAGAAATATTAAACCTTCCATTTGTTTTCAATTGAGAAACTTTACATTAAGAATTTTAAATAATATTTTAAAGAATTGAAGTAGTATACAAAGGAGAGTAATAAATTTTCGTTTTAACATGTATTTTACAGATGATCGTCCTCCAACTCTACCATTACCTTTAAAGCAAAAAATTGGCACAATAGTAAGACTTATTTTCAGAAATTGTTTAGTTACCGTCAAGTTTATGATAAAACCTCAGTATTAATTTTAGGGGATTGTGGCTCCTATTCACATATTTTACGGATTGTAGATCTAATGAATGGTAAGTGAATTGCGTCATTAAATAAGTTATGAAATGATGGTATTGGAACTATATGTTTCAGCTATTCAGCAACTAACTAACGCCCACTCTTATCTTCACTGAAACAGACTTGCAAATCGCCTTTTAAGTAGTTACAACATCTAGTGTAGATTAGTCTTGTAGCAGCTTGGCCACAGATTATCGTAATATATACAAATACACTTAAGCAAAATAGTGGCCAGACTCCCAATCTGTTTACATTTTACACTGTTTTAAGCAAAAAGAAACCAAAGAAAAAGGATTAGAAATTTTGCATTACATATCGTTTCAATAGATTGTCAGTAGCAATATCAAAGCTACAATTACAAATAATGTACGCTTAATGTGTGATTTCACATAAAAAACTACGTTATGTACAGTGCTTACAGGACTTTTTGATTCTGATCACTTTAACGTGACAGTATATATGTAGAAAACGTATTACATCGCTTTAATACTGTATTTTCAATCTATTTTAAAATGTTGAAACTTATTTTAATGTATTATTATAAGTTTTTTTTTTTTTTATTTATTTTTTACCTTTGAACTTATTCGTTCATAACAAAAACTTATAATAATTTAATATTAGTCAAGTTGCTTTGGAATGTGTGAATCCTTGCGATATTGCAGGCTCACATTCCATTAACATAAGTAATTTGATTGTAATCTCATTATATCTAGAATTTACATCAGTTCTAAATACATAAAGACAAAATTTGCATCGATTGGGGCTTGAACCTTGATGGCGCAGTTGGTTAGCGCGGTACTCTAGCAAAGTACAGGTCGTAGGTTCAAATCCTACTCGAAGTAAACTTTTTATTTATGTATTTAATAAAATTAATAATAATTTTTAATTATTTTAATGTAGTTTTCCGTTTTTTAAATGTAAATTTTTTTACCGTGGACGCCACGGATAATCCGCAAAGCGGATAAACCACCCACGGATAATCGAGAGTTTACTCTAATACAAAAGAAAAATGTTTTAACTATGACAACCATTAAATTACATTAATCAGAAATAATTCAATACAAAGATGGATTATGTCTTTCTATATTGCAAAATAGGTCGAATCATATGATTTTTCCTGTTGATTTGATATATAAGAAGCTGATGTTACCGTAAATGTAATAAAACATTAACATATTGAACACAGTTAATTTTGTGGCTGAAAGCTTACCTTACGTTTAAATTAAATGTAACAAATCGTTTATAACAAAATTTTCTGATTCGAGTATTTGTATAGGTTTTGAAAATTCAGTACCATCATTCAACTTTATTTCTATTTGATTATTAAGCATTCACATTCTAAATTTATGTAAAAATAACTGTTACTTTTAATTATATACACATTTCAGATAAGTACAGGTTATATTACATTTGTCCTTACATCAACAAAGGACTCACTGTCTTACATAACAACATTAACCAAAGTAAATTCGGTGTCATAAAGTTAAACATTAAGATACGAGTTTGAGTGTGATAATGTGCATGTTATAAACGTAATCAGTTAAACAGTTTTCTATTCTACATATTGTAAAAAACGGAGAAAGTTAAACATCAAGATTGTCTGCCTGTAAAATTGTACACAAAACGGAAAACTTTTCACTAAAACATTCTTCCTAACGAAAAATATAATTTCCATATTATTTAGAGTATGCAGTGGGAATGAGAACAGATCTAAAAATTTATAAAATAAGTTTATGCAAAGTTAATTCTAGCCTTAAGCAACTAATTTCCGTTCATTTATGTAAAATGGTTAATAGTAACTTGTAAATGCGGCTGTTATTATGTGTCTTAATATCAAAGGCTTCAATTTCAAACAAAACAGTTAAAAATAATGCATTGGTAAGTGTAACTAATTGAATATTACAATGTTGCAAATAATATTGAATTCATTGCAATTTTTGACAACTTTCTAGTACTATACATATATGGGAAAAAGGGAGAACAAAAATAAAATTTATTTACCCTTACTGTTTCTAAAGCCAAACAACAAATTTAAATCAGTAGCACATTGTTTAATTTTTGTATTAAGAAGCTCGGTTTTCTAGAAAAAGTTAATAAAGAGGACGGCATTTTTTAAAGAAACAACTTTTTTACTAACAATTCACTGGAGAAATACACGTCGATGAGTAACGATTAATTGGAGTGGTAAAAAAGTATTTGGACGGAAAAGAGCAGGATTTAGCATGCGTTGAATATTGTTTATAACTAATAAATAACCAGTATTCGAAGGAGTGTACAGACAAGATTGTTTCATTAATTGCTTAAATGTAATAACCGCAAGTGTTTTCTAATTATCCACAGAAACAATATAATTTCTTAGTGAACATGTATAAAATTACATTTAATCTTTTTTTTTTATTACATACAAGTAGAAGGGGGTCCTCTGAGGCACAAAAATGGTGGGGGAAATCACGCCGACGTGGCCAAAAGTCTGCGAGGTTAGCAACGGCACTTTCGAGTCCGTGGTCCGTTTAATCGAACATTTTAATTGTTAACTTTTGGTAGTGGAGTTGCGTTGCCGTCTTGACGTCACCACAAAATTACGTTTTCTAGTTATACTTATGAGCCCCAAATTTTTTGCTGATCAAAATTATTTTTAACGAGACCCAGATTCGGAAATAACGTTTGTAATTTTTGTTATTTAGTGGTGTAGTTTCCTGGAGTGAAAATAGCACATTTACTATATAAATCCATTTCCCTTCTGTTGTGGAGTTGGGTGGCATCTTGTGGTCAAGACAGCATCACCACTACATGAGCTATACATTTAGATTCCAAAATTTTTGTTGCTGGTCAAGTATTTAATTAGGCCATAATTATGGAAGACTGATTTTTAGTTTTTGATTTTGAGTTAAGCTTGCTTTACAAAATTTAGCAACGGAGTTGGGTGCTGTCAACGTCAAAAGAACAACATACTACAAAATCCCGTTTCCTGGCTATACTTTCGTTGCTAGTCAAAACTAGTCTTTAATTAGGCCAAAACTATAAAATGTCTTGCTCATTAGTTAGTGGCGATTCAAACTTTTCCTACTCCTTCATCGATGTTCTTTCATTAAGTTTATTACATAAATTTTTAAATAAATATATGAGTAGAAGGGACAAAAATAGTGGGCGAAGTCACGTCCACGTGGGCGTGGCCATTTACTACCCCTATTTTGACGGCTTCTTTTCGGGGTCGTTTTTCTACCCTTGATGGCATTTTACCCCTACTTAGTGCCCCTTGGCTTCTGATTGGTCCATAGGCTCCGCCCCCTGGTTTCGGATTGGTTACGGGCGTGACTTGTCGGCCATTTTGTCGGTCATTCTTGTTTTGGTGGCCATTTTTTTTTGGACACCATTTTGTCAGCTATGGCGGAAAATTTGAAATTGTATTCTAGTAAGAGGGTCCTCACGCATAAGACAGGTATAGCACAAAAATTGTTTCTACCTATGTCCTTATAAACTTTGAAACCATCCAACCGATGTGCTCACTTGAATGATTCATGATTTTGATTTTCCCGAATTTTGAAATTTATATTTTTAAATAGGGTTTTGTATTTGTTATAAGAAAAAAATTACCTTTAAATAAATATCGTAAACGGGTATCGATGTATTGTGACGCTCCACGTTAGTATATATATATTATATAGGGTGAGTCAGTTTTTTGTAGACAAACTTTAACAACCTATATATTGTTACATTTTTGAATTCCTCGTTGAATTTAAAGGTCACTTTAATAACCATACTATGGGTCCACGTCGCATTGCTTCTGAGTTGTTTGATATTTTGTAGAAAAAATGACGTTTGCGGTGCCTCCGAAAACTATCAATATCGCGAAGACGGATACCGATAGAGAGATGTGGCTTTCGTTTTTTACTTCCGAAAAGGATACCGCATCATACTCATTCATTACCAAAAATCTTGCTTTTAGAATTCAATAATTTCTATCGCCCCAAAAATAATTTTTTTCAAACATGGATAACTTTATTTTTTTAAATGGGACCACCCATATTTTCTTACATCAGCGGATAGCAAATTAAATTTCCTTTCCATTGATGTAACATTATCGATACTTTGGAGTGATAGTTTTCGAGATATTCACATTTTTATCTAATTTCAGTTTTTATTGCGCATTGCCGCTGTGCTTTGGAAAACGTTTGTCAATTGTTTTAAACAACTGATAAGAAACGTCAGTTTCTCGAGCTTCTGTTGTGCTTTGCTGTCTTGTGTATCAGTTTAAGTGTTTCTACAAGACATTTCCATTAAAATGTTGTTGTCCGACGCAGAGTTGATCGACATGACTTACATTCTTGGATAATTTCAAAGAAATGCGTTATTGGCGTCAAGGATTTATGCGGTACGGTATCCTGTTCGAAGACTTCCCTGAGAAACAGCTTTTCAAAAGTTGTTGCAACGTCTTTGTTTTAGAATTCAATCATTTCTATCGCTCCGTTTTTTCAAACATGGATAACTTGATTTTTTTAATGCACAAGAAATAAACAATAAATACTCTAGAATTAAGAACACAAAACTCAAAAGAAATACATAAGGAATGAACAATAAATACAGAACGCAAGTAATACAAAATAATTACTTAATGCTTACACAACAAATAGAGAAGAAAGATATACAAAAGGAATGCACAAGAAATACAGGTTATCCTGTTGACACGTCGTTTGATACTGCACGCGTCCGGTGTTTGTAAAACGTTGTAACAATTTTTGAAAGGCTGTTTCTCGAGGAAGTCTACGTTCAGGATACCGTACCGCATAAATCCTTGACGCCAATAACGCATTTCTTTGGCATTATCCAAGAATGTAAGTCATGTCGATCGATTCTGCGTCGGACAACAACATTATAATGGAAATGTCTTGTAGAAACACTTAAACTGATACACAAGACAGCAAAGCACAACAGAAGCTCGAGAAACTGACGTTTCTTATCAGTTGTTTGAAACAATTGACAAACGTTTTCCACAGCCCCGCGGCAATGCGCAATAAAAACTGAAATTAGATAAAAAGGTGAATATCTCGAAAACTATCACTCCAAAATATCGATAATGTTACATCAATAGAAAGGAAATTTAATTTTCTATACGCTAATAAAAATATGGGTGGTTCCATTTAAAAAAATCAAGTTATCCATGTTTGGAAAAAAATATTTTCGGAGTGATAGAAATTATTGAATTCTAAAAGTAAGATTCTTGGCAATGAATGAGAATGATGCGGTACCCTTTTCGGAAGTAAAAAACGAGAGCCACATCTCTCTACCGGTATCCATCTTCGAGATATTGAAAGTTTTCGGAGGCACTGCAAACGTCATTTTTTCTACAAAATGTTAAATAACTCAGAAGCAATGCGACGTAGACCCATAGTATGGTTATTAAAGTGACCTTTAAATTCAACGAGGAATTCAAAAATGTAATAATATATAGGTTGTTCTATTTAAAATAACGAAGTTGGCATGAGTTTCTGGTATAACCGGAAGTCCGCTATTTCTGAAAATAATTTTAAAACGTGTAGTTTATGACTGTGGACAACTTGTATATCAGACATTTTTTCGTATTTGTAATAGTAAGGGAGTTATGGAGCAATCCCGCTTAAGTATAAGTATAATATATATATATATATATATATATATATATATATATATATATATATATATCCATGCAAATCAAACTAATTTGATGCTTGTATATTGACAATAATGCCGAAGGGTATCAAATGTATTTTTGAATTGTGGTTGGTTTTAGCATGTTGTAAGTTAAGTCAAACCAGTATTGAACTGTAAGCTGATTTTTTCAAGCTGTAAGTTATGATCTCATTCAGTGAGAATGATTTGAGGATGATCGACTGTATTCCCACACCGGTGCACTCACGTTTACGGAGAGTACAAGCTCTGAGTGTCGGTTAGCCTTATCTACAAAGTAAGCAGTCTCTCATAGGAGCTAGGTATATACAGTGGTAGAATCGTTACCTGAAGGTTATGAAGAATTGTTAGCTCAGCTTCTTGTTTGATTTGATCGAGATTGATTGACTTGACTGATTTGGCTAATTGATGTTTGATTTGATCTAAAGTGATTTGTTTGAAATTTGATTAATTGATTTGTTTGGTTTGATCGAGATGGATTTGGTTTGATATGCTTCGGCTGATTTTATTAGTCGATTGATTGCTTTGGTTAATTTCTCTCTTTTGAAAAGGGGTGAAAGCCCAAGAACAAGTTCTGGCGTCCTATAGCTGTCTTATGAGACGGTATGAGGGCCCCTTTTGATTAATTTCTGCCTTTTTACAAGTGGGAGAAGACCTATGAGCAAGTTCAGGTGTTCTATACCTACCTTATGAGTTAGTATGAGTGTCAAATTTAATTGTGACTCATAGCTGATCGGATTAAAGCAAAATAAGTAGGGTCCGTAACAGAGGTACGAAAACCCTAGAATAAGTTCCGGCGTTCTATTAGAATACAATTTCAAATTTTCCGCCAAAACAAAATGGCAAAGGGTTTTGATTATGACTCATAACATCAAAATGTTGGCTTTTCGTGATTAGATAATTAATGGGTTTTCCTGACGCTATATATGTAATTGAATAGTGAAAGGTGGAAAGACCTCGAAAATGTAATTATGGTCTTGACCTTGTTTACGTGACTTACTTTTCCTCTTCAAAACTGTCTACGTCTACGTAAAAACCCAACGGAATTTGATTAGACCTCACGACAAGAACAAGCTCCGAAGTGCTATACCTGTCATATAAGATAGCATGAGGACCCTCTTATTAGAATACGATTTCAAATTTCCCGTCATAGCTGACAAAATGTCAAAAACAAAATGGCCACCAAAACAAGAATGGCCACGCCCCGTAAGCAATCAGAAACCAGGGGGCAAGCGAGGGGGCGTGGGCCACCCTTAGGTCATCCAATCGGAACACAGTATGCGCGCGCATTTGCTTATCCTCCAAGATGCCAAAAAGACCTTAATTACGGGTGAAAACGTCACGTGACCACCCCCAGACCCGTTCCGAACTCCTAAACCCTGAGGTGGACTGCCAAAAAGACTCCTAATACTGCCAAAAAAGCCTTAATTAGGGCTGAAAAGTCTGTCAAGGGGTTTGAAAATCGCCGCCGAAAAGAAGCCGACAACACCTACACTCCAGTGGCTGAACTGAGAAAAAGGCCAAAAGGGCACTAAGTAGAGGTAAAAATACCATCAAGGGGTTGAAAGTTCCAACTAGTGGTTGAAAAACACCCCGGAAAAGAAGCCGTAAAAATAGAGGTAGTAAATGGCGACGGCCACGTGGGCGTGACTTCACCCACCCTTTTGTCCCTTAGAGGGCCCCCTTCTACTCATACATTTATTTAAAAATTTATGTAATAAACTTAAACAAAGAACATCGATGAAGGGGTAGGAAAAGTTTGAATCACCACTAATTAATGAGCAAGAAATTTTTATAGTTTTGGCCTAATTAAAGACTAGTTTTGACTAGCAACGAAAGTATAGCCAGGAAACGGGATTTTGTAGTGTGGTGCTATTTTGACGTTAAGACAGCATCCAACTCCGTTGCTAAATTTTGTAAAGCAAGCTTAACTCAAAATCAGTGTTCCATAATTATGGGCTAATTAAATACTTGACCAGCAATAAAAATTTTGGAATCTAAATGTATAGCTGATGTAGTGGTGGTGCCGTCTTGACCACAATATGCCAACCCACTCCACAACAGAAGCCAAAAATTTAAAATATCTGTTTCATAATTTTGGTATAATTTTAAACTAATTTTGACCAATCACAACAAATTTTGGAATGCAAAAGTATTGATAGGAAATGGATTTATGTAGTAAGTGTGCTATTTTGACTCCAGGAAACTACACCACTAAAGAACAAAATTACAAATGTTATTTCCGAATTTGGGTCTCGTTAAAAATAATTTTGACTCAAAAGTATAACCAGGAAACGTAATTTTGTGGTGAGGGTACTATCGTGAATGCAACTCCACTACTAAAAGTTAACAATTAAAATGTTCGATTAAACGGATCACGCACCCGAAAGTCAGTGTCGATCTTGTAAAGTGTAAATGGCTATTTCAATATAAGATTGCGAAAATTATAGACTGGCTATTTTATAAACCATAGTCATATTTTTACCCTGTCAGAAGTAATATGTTCGGTGAGAGACACTAGAATAAGATAATATTTACGACTTATTTTCCAGTACAGCTTCCATTTAATTTTTCATTTGCTAATAAATTACGAGATTTTAAACAACTGACAAATTTATATTATACAGGGTGGGAGTCTAGTGCGTGGACGCAGGATAGCTCTTTAACTATTAGAGACATCAAAACCAATTTTGGGCGGTCATTAGACCTACATTCTAAAAATATTTAGGCATATACAGGGCGATTGACAAAAATATGCCAACCCAAACCTGTATTTTTTAAATAGAACACCCTGTATATTTTTCATTTTTAATTCACTGTTAGATTTAGAATAAAGGTATGGAAATTTGTATCTGTATCACTAACCGTTCTACAGACATCGTCACTTTAGTACCAAAATAGAGTTAACTTTGTAACCACGATACGAGCGTTGTCACCACGATTTTGTAAATCTGTTTGTACCACCGACTATTAATAATAGTCTACTAACAAACAAATTTTTCAAAACATGTAAAACTATACAGAATGATTAACTTACGCGAAATGTAATTTTTCTCAATTTTTTCAAATGTAACACCTGTATATTTTTAACATTTCGATTTCCCGTGAAAAGTAGATACTTATTGATAATAGGTTTCATAGCCATAAGACAGATTTACATATGTGGAAAGTGTAATATTCCGCTTCAGCCTGATTTCTTCCAAAGTTTTCATTCTTAGTGTTACACAAAATAAATACTTTCCTAGAATACTTTTTCTTTTACGTAACGAACAGTTCAGAGGCAAATATACTTGCCTTCCAAATTCAACAGTTGTTTTTCCACTATTTTTTTTCTATATTTTTCTAAGGATACTGACTACAACAGTCGATATTTGCAAAAAAAAAGATTGTTCTGAGCACTAATGGGTTAATACGTTCATAACGAAAATAAGCAACAAACAATGGAGAAAAACGTTAACGTATGTCTGATGGATGTTTAAACCTCCATCATATGGAGCCGCCCGTTTCTATAAAATACCGATAATGCAGTTTAAGCCGTTCAAACCTATTTAATTAATATTTAGAGTAAGTTTTCCTTATGTGAAGAAACAAACTCATACACATGCCATGATCGACCTTGCTAAACGTTGTAAAATGACCTAATAAGACGATTTAGCGTTAGTGAAAAAAAATAGGTTGCGGTTTACAAATTATAGTATTTTAATGTATTAAAACAACATTCTGGAATCAATTACCTACTGTTTTAGGTTGATAAGCAATTTTTACCTTCCAGCCTACACATGCAGGTATAGAAGGTTGTAATTAAATTTTGTTCAGTAACGCTAAGTGGGTGGGTTGGATACATGGGTACGTGGGTGCTTGCGTGTGTGAGTGTGTGTGTCTGCGTTTGGATGCCAACACGGACGTACCTAAAATTTCGTATTTAAACAGCTGTATATTTCAAAAATATAAAAATACCAAAATATAGAACTTAAACATATCAATTAATTATGATCTATGCAATTTTTTGATACAATGTAATTTAACGGCATAAAACTCCTAATGTAGAATTTAAGTGTTCGTTCAGATTTTTTTAATATCTGAATAACGATTAATTTTATAAGAAAATCTGTACACATATTTCTTAAATAAAATTAGATTTTACATAATTTTTCTTTATAAAGTTTCTTAATATAAAGCAAACTAAGTCTAGAAATTAATTAAATAGGATTGAGATAAATTATTGTTTTTGTTTTTACACTGTTGTTTATTTTCGTTATGAACGTATTGAAATATTGAAAAAGCGGATGCATGATTATCAAAAAAAAATTATTTAAATTATTTCATTTCCACTTTGTAGGTTGAGAGGTCGTATGTTGTTCGACATCTGATATTTAAATTTCACAAAAAGTGGCAGTATGAACAATTAACTATAATAACAAATAACTATAGTTCTAAAGAACGTAAATCGAGAGCTCTAAATTGACGTAGAAGCAAGACAATTTTAGTACGGGTTAATAAAATATTTTCCGCAAGTGTTACGATAAACATCTTGGTAAAATCGTGAGAAAGAAAACCCAGCCATTCGAAATTTTCAATAGCAAAAATCAATATGGATTACAATTCATAAGAATAATTAATAATGGTACATAAATCATAAGTAATATGTAATACTAAGATAGGGCCGTGTCGTGCTATGATGCAGAGAAGCCAAAGCATCAGATGGCACCATCAAGCGGCGGGTCTAAACCACCGTTAAAAAATGACTGAATCCGCTCCTGGGCGCACATTCAAATGCGGCGCTCGGCGGGGAGATAAGAGCAATCCCTGAACATGGCGGATCCCTGCGGGAACCCGTGCGCCGTGGTAGAAATACGGTCGAGACAGCGTACTATCCGCCTAGACTGTGCGCGTTATACGTGTGTGAAGAGCACGCTATCTTTTATTTGCAATTTGAACATAGTTTAAAGTTGTTGTATTATAGCTTTATTTTTTCAGAGATAACATTTCTACGTTTAATAAAATCAGTGTTCCGGTAAGAGTGTTACGAGTAAATTGTTCCGAAAAATTCGACTTCCTCGCGATACTTTAAAATCAGTAGCGAAACTTCGTTAAGTTGGACAAGATGGCGGTTATATTCTGGCGGCTGCCTTCCGTGGGGATTGTTAACAATGTTGCTCTCAGTGTCATTTACACCTCGTACTCGTACTTTCGTTCGCGCATACGCAACGAGAGTTATTATTTAAATTTAAGAAGCACATTTCTCGACAATGAATTAGTTGATTTGCGATTGTGTTATAAATGAATAGCTATTTAAAATGTCACTGTACCCTTTGTGTCATTGAAATTTTTTGAGTAGGTTGCTACCCCTAGCACACCTTTCATTTTAAGTTACTCGTTTTTGGATTTTAGTAAAAACTTTTATTTTACAATATTACGAAGGGGTCCAATCTTCGTTGGCACACCTGTAGGGATGAATTTTACTGACGCTTTTTTACATTCAGTTATTAGCGTTATGGATAAGGCAAATTATTAAGAAGTCAGTATAATAAACGCTTCCTCAACGAACTTGTCGAATGTGGACGATTTGGCAGCTGAAAATTCAATGGACTCTCAACTGTTTCCACTTACAGAAGAAATTATTGAAGAAAACGGGGAAACCCCATCAGATTCATCTCGAACCGTAGCCTAAACAGGGAAGCAGCGGTAGTGTTATGGGAACAGATACGACTAGCGTGGGCGACGTTATAAACCAAGTTTCAGTTGATCCTGCAGTGGAATGCTGCTTACGTGACACCTAAAACTCGTCAGATACTTGTTGAGAAGGGGCCATATCAAATTAAAAATTCGAGTTTCCTCTTAATAAAGGAATGTGTAGGTTTTGCCTTCAAATTATTTAAAATCATTGAGCAAAGGCGAAGTAGTTGAGAAAAACTGGTTGCTGACGCAGAATATTAACAAATTTTGGGTATGGAAATTCAGCACTGGACAGGAGTTCTAAAAAGAATTATTAATAATATTTAGAGATTTTAAGAAAATCGTTACTTTCAACAATGACCGATTTATTGCAGAATAACAATAATTTTGTGTTCCAACAAGACGAGGCGGCCTGCCATACATCAAGAAAATCTTTAAAATGGCTTTCTGATCATAATGTCCCACTTTTCGAGTAGGTGGCAAACAGTCCCGACTTGTCACCAATAGAAACCCTTTGGCACACAATGAAAAAACTATTACGAATACAACCAGCTAGAAACTTAGTCGAATTAAAACACAAACTTCAAAATATTTAGGATACTTTCACTCAAGATGAGTGTCAAAACTTAATAAGTACGATGCCCAAAAGAATTCAAGCCGTAATTAAAAATAAAGGCGACGTGGTAAAGGTTTTTGGATTTTGTATATTTTCCTTGTTTTTAACAATTAAAAAATAATTTAAAGTTAAATGTTGCAATAAAATGTTTTAAATTGTTTAAAATGTTGTTACAAATGATAATAAAAATAAATACTTAAATTAAATTTACCGTGAATTAGCATAATTTTATTTAAAAAGAAAAATTATTGGTGGGCCAATTGAGAAGGGACGGGGCTCGTATGTCGTGTAATTCTTTGGCATGATTATTTTATTTGAAATAAATGTAGTATCGAAGCTATTGCAATCTATGATCATAAATTTGTCAGATTGAGTGAGGATGTTATCAAAAAAAACCCAGAAACTGAAAACCTCAAGACAGTCTGCATCTGAACAGATGAAAATTGTTGCTTATCAGATAGCAGAGAATCTTGAATGCAGCACAGATTTTCCGACCGGAACTGAAGTTAGAGCTAGGAGAAAAAAAACGTCAGTTCGATTATGGAGTCCTTAACAGAGAAGAAGAAATTTAAAATAAACTTTTTTAATTAGTTCTTTACATTATTATTAGTTCTTTGGGTGAACAATTTTCACTTCTTGAAAGCCCTAGAAACAACTTTCAGTTCTTATATCACATTGTACAAATCAGAAATATGTACGACAAAACGTTATAAAACTACTGCATGAATCTGCAGTGAATACTTTTAGCCAAACATGATTCAGACTTAAATGCCGCTGATCTTCAGGAAGAAGTTCAGGATGTATCCCGAATGATACGCAACCCATCAAAGTTTTAAATTATTTATCAAACTATCTCACTGTGTCACATAAAACTTACAAATTTGACTATAATTTCAATTGAGAGCACATTAGATTACACAACATTAGTTGAAGAATTTGTCCAACATAGTTAGAAGGGTGAAACGGTAAACCGTTAATCGTAGGTAGTAGTTAGATTCTTGATTAAAGTTGTTGATAATGTCAGATTAAAAAACGATCATTTATAAATCAGTTGTTCTTTATCATTTTGTTGTGTTTTTTGTAATTTGATTCCATTTTGATTCTTTAATAGATATATTAAGAAACGCGACGTCATCATCTCCAATATCATTATAGCCCTTAATTCAAGGAACATTATACGAAAATTTTTAGGTTGGCAAAGCTTGATCTGGAATTATGCCATGCATATCACTCTTACAAAATATACAAAATACATACATAAAAAACATGTTTCATAAGGCCTTGAAGCACTCATTCTTTAAAAAAACTCGTTTTAAACTTCATTTCGTGCTTCAAGACTGGTCTTATGAAACTTGTTTTTTAATATACTATTTTAAAACAAATAGTTTAAGGTTTCTTATTTTAACATTACAACGGACGGCATTTCGAAAACTTGCATCATACTAAAAAATGCACCGCACGGCCCTGTACTAAGACATATTGGTGACCAAGATCAGTACTAGCATATTGCAACAGTCCAGCATAAAAAACCCGACACTTTTAGTTTTTAACTTAATTGCTAAATAATAAGAAATAAAATCAAATAATCTCTCATAGTAATAATCAACGGCATACTGTTGCTGTTTACCCCGGAGCATTTATTTCGCTTTAAAGAAAATGTACCGCACTATAAAAGTTAATAGCACTTGTTCCGTTTAACTCCTTACAAACCTAGAAGCATAAGTGCATAAGAAACCAGAGTGGTAATAAATTAAAGAACTTCCACTTTCGTTTTAAAACAGGTATTAGGTCACATCATATTAATTTGGAATATGAAACTGCACAAATGTGTTTAAATAATATTTTTTATCTTAAGTATTTGAGGAACAAATACCCTTTATTATCCATTAAAATGAATCAAAATCTACTGCATAGAAATAGTAATTATCGATTAATAAAGTTAATTTAAATAATCGTTTCTCTGTATCTCTATCTCTATAAATTAGATATGCACGAAGAGTAATTAATAATTATTTGCGGCAAACCTGGAGGCTAAGAGGTCAGTCTGCTGGCGCCGCAGACTGGAGGTGTGTAATTCCATATTTATCTTAAGATAAGCTCTACTAAAATATAATTTCTTATACGTGGATATAAAAAGAAGCAGGAATTATGTAAAGGTACACATAAGTAATCATTTTAAAATCACTAGGAGTATTGCGAACAAATTGCAGGTTAGTGGCGCAGACGAATTGGGTTCATGGCAAGTTACTTCTTTTTTAATGAAGAATATTTTGACACTTTTTTTTTATTTTTTAAGACCAGTTATATTACATGTCCGGTACATATAATAGTGCGGTGTTATTTAATAAATGCAGGCATGCTTTCTAAACGTACTAAATAAAGGGTCACGCATTTTTTAAATTTCTGTTATCCCTTTTAGCAATTCTCGATTTAACCTGTCATCATGTGAGTGCCTTCCAGCTTCTTTTTTTACTAAACGTGTCAAGTTTGTTGTATACCCTATTATTACCATAATCCATTTTCAACTTCCCTTCTAGTTTAAATCGGATCTTGTAACACCGAAACAAAACAGAAATAACAATATGAGTACTTAATGAGTAGGAAGTGATTTTAATTACAACGTGAGCGATTGTACGAATTAGTTATAGGTTAGGGACAAGTACTTTCATTTTTCATAAATTCCATCAGTCTATGATCAATTATAAACTTTTATTTTTTAATTTACACCTATACAGTTATGGAGATGCCTCGAAGGAATTTGTATATGCGTACTTTGCCCACGATCATTGAAGCTATAAATTATGTTTATTAAAATCTTTATTTTTGTGTCTATTTTAGGTACAACCTCATGTATTAAATGAAAAATGATATCGATGACAAATAACGTGTTAATATCGTCAAATTTTAAAAATAGCAAAAAAGGTTTACATGGAATAAGAAAAATAGTAAATATTTATTCATTTTCGCATAGAAATAAATTAAAAACGTGCCTTAATTCAGTCAAATTAGACAAAAAATGATTGAAAATTACAATATATTCCTCGTTTTTTTATAGCAATTGGATGGCATTAGTTTCGTTGAAAATTTTCTCCTCGAATATTTTTCCTTGTTTTGCTCCTAATTCCTTTATGATCGTCTTCCTTGGTCTTCCTGCTTTTTTCCCTTCTATTTTTGTTTGATGAATCTGTTTCGTAATTTTGTTGTTATCCATTCTTTTCACGTGTGCAAATTAATTTAGTTGTTTCTTCTCTAGTGTTTGTATGATTGTTTCTTGTTTCAACGATTTGTATATGTCCTCATTTCTTTTCCGATCGAATTTAGTTACGTTGTGTATTTTTCGTAGGTACTTCATCTTGATAGCAATTACCTTCTTTTTATGTTTTGGAAGGGTTGGTAGTACCTCAGTTGAATATAATATTGAAGGTGTTCTTATTTTATTATATGTATATCTCTTGTGTCGTTTTTGTGTTTAGCTCTCTTTTATGGAATAATTATATTATTTGTTTTTCTTATCTTGCTTGCTATTTCCAGTTCTATTCTTCCATCGTTACTGATCGTTGTTTCCAAATGTTATCTATTGTCCTTTTTCCAGTCGTGAAATCTTGTTTATGTCCTTGGCTACCGTTATTTACTTCCAGGACCTTGGTTTTCTCCGTTAGTTCTTCTGTCCATATGTCTAAATCTTTCTGCATTTTCCGGGCTTATCTGCAACTAATGTTATGTCGTCTGCATAAATTAACGAATCTAATTGCACTGGTCTTAATTCTCTGTGTCCTATAGTTGTTTTAGCTGTTTTGTTTTTGCAATTTTTTATTATTCTATCCATGTATATGACGAATAGGAGAGGGTTTAAAGAGTCTCCTTGTTTTACTCCCTTGTTGTAGTAGTTATTCTAGTACCCTCCATAGCTTTTCCATATCTACTTTATCGAAGGCTTCTGTGAAGTCCATAAACGTGATGTATAGTTCTTGATTCGTTTCAATTTTCGATTATATTAGTTTCTTTAGTACGCTTATGTGATCCGTTTGGATTCTGAATCCCTCTTGTTAATCCTATAGCTTGTCCTTCACTTGTGCCTTTAGAATTTTCTTTATTATTGTACTGTTACCGCTGCTATTGAAAATTTAAAACAATAAAAAAGGCCTTGCGACTTCGGAGAGACGAGATAGATCTTTTTTCGTTCGCTGTGCGCTTAGTTGTCAACATTAACGTCTGAATTTTGAAAAATTTTTAAAGCCTTGTAGATGAAGCGCTCTTACGCGTCTCTTTCAGAGGGTTAGGAGTGGTAAAATCAGCACGGTAGCACCATAACGATATCTTTTTCGTCATTTAACGTTTATTTATTATTTGTTGTTTATTTACCGTAGCAACATTACGACCCAGGCGCAGATGTATTCGATCACTTACGGATAATATTTTATAATCGCTCAGAATAAATGTACTATTACTTGCAGATTAACACCGCAGTACACCCACCTTTTGTACGCCCACACGCGCGGTGTACTTTGTACACCGTAATGACATTTTATAATTTTGGGTAAAATAATTGATCCAAATTTATTCCAAACTACTTTTTTATACATTTTATTGTATATCGTAAGTATTTACATGTAAATAACAGAAAAAATTGAAAAAAATAGTATATTATTTTATAAGGAGCTAAAGTGACACTTTTTGTGGCGAATCTGTAGGTTTGACGGACGAACATAGTGAGTCCCGCAAATAGAGATGAGCCACAAAAAGTCACTTTGCTTCGCATAGAATATACTATATTTTCTTAAGACGTTTTTTACACTTAAATGTGAAATAAGGAAAAATAATTAAGTTGTGAAAATGAGGAACAGTTAGATTTACTTAGCGTGCTTTGGCAAGCAGCTGTAGACGTTGATAGGTTTTGTTGCAAACAATGCATTAACAAGTTGAAAATTGTGAAGATTCTCCGTGTTATTATAAGTATTTTATTAAACTTTTTGTTCCTATTTGTGTAAATTAAAATATTTCATTGTTAGGAGTATGATAGACCTGGAGAACTACACGCCGTCAGAAATTGCTGAAGCGGCTAATACAACAATAAATGATCTATTACCTACAAGATCGAGCAAAATCGATGAACGCGCTTTTCAGCAATTTATAAAATGGTGCGATGAAAAAAATATTAAAAGCTACTCTGAAACCGTAATGTTAGCTTATTTTGCCGAATTAGCAACAAAAATTAAAATAAAAAGCTCGACAATGTGATCCTAATATTCGATGATAAAATCATTATTGAGCATTCGACATGCGTAGATATAAGTAAATACTTGAAACTTCGTGCATATCTAAAGAAGCAGAATGAAGGATATACCCCAAAGCAGGCCAAAGTATTTACAAAAGACCAATTTAACAAATTTTTATCGGAAACGTCGGACGAAAAATACTTGGCAATGAAGGTAAGTTTTAAAAATAGAATGAAAACAAGTCTTCATATTTTGAATCTTTTTACATAGTTTTGATTATTGGTATCTCAGTGGCATGTCGTTGCGGTGAATTGGTGAAGATAAAGGTAGACGACATTGAGAACATGAAAACTCTGCTACATATTAAAATTCCAGATAGCAAAACAAAAAAAATTACATCATTTACAGTTGTAGGGGAATCTTTCCTAAATTTATATAACAAATATGCTGCTTTGCGCCCACGGGATATGAATGATCGTCGATTTTTTTTGAAAGATGGAAATGGAAAATGCTTAAGAGCGGTGATGGGAATCCATAAAATAAGTAGTGTTCCTAAGGAGGTAGCCTTTTTCTTAAAATTAGCAAACTATACAGAATACACAGGGCATTGTCTAAGAAGAAACTCAGCGACACTGTTGGTGGACGGCGGCGCCGATTTAATGTGCTTGAAGAGCCATGATGACTGGAAATCCAGCACTGTAGCTGAGCGTTATATTGAATATTCTCTAGCAACAAAAAAAGAGGCAGCCTTGAAAATTTTTGCACCTAGTGCAAGCGCTACGAGTACAAAAGTTCATGTAGAAGAGGAAGAATTAAAGACCATTTCCTTAGAACGCAGCGACACCTCCACTGTTACCTCTTGCGGATTTTATTTTGGAGAAAATGTTAGTTTTAATCATTGTACTTTTAATCTTTATAACTCTAAACAATAAATTTGTTTTCGTTGTTTTCCAAATTGGGTGTTTGAGTTATTAACTTACATTACTTTTGCATTCGCTGCGAGGGGATGCAAAAGACTTTTGCAGCCGCCGGTGAAAATGTCAAAGTTTAACGTTGTCAGATGAAGTTTAAAATGCCACCTTTTATTGACGTCTGAAGAAAAAATAATTTTAATGGAAATATTTATACATTGTACACAAACTAGTTTTTCTTTTGATGTTGTTTGCATATAAAACCTCCACATTTCTCGCACTTTCTAATAGTTACTCTGTTTTTGCCTCTACCACAGACAAAGAATCTGGTCGTCTTTTTATTGGTATTATCTATCGGTGGATCTTCCGGTTTGTATTTGTCGAGAAAAACTTTAATTTCTTTTGGTAATGGAAACATAGTTGCACGTTGTTTGTACCAATTGTCCATGAGTTGAAATGAAAGTCTTTTGAGAAAAGTACGTCTCAGCATACCCGGATTATCACCAGTCATATTTTTGTTTCATTTACCATCTGGCCATACGATCTTTCCTGGATAACAATTTTCAGGCACACTGGATTGGACGAAGAAGGTTCATTGAGTTCCCTCCACGATCACCAGATATAACTCCTCTTGAGCGGCATGTGCTGCAATCTTCATTGAAACATTGACTGAAGTAGCTGCGGCGACCGCTCGTCGTTCCGTTATGTGTCTAGCTGCCAACGACCAACATTTTGAACATTTAAAGTAACCATGTGCTGAATTGAAGACAGTACAACATGTGTGATCAGTATTTAAATGTAAAATAAACACATAAGTAATACTTTTCGTTCCTTAAAGTGTGTATACATTTTTCTGTATTTTTTCAATTAATTCTCACTGATGGAGGTACAACGATTATATAGAGGTACATCATTGAGTGTAATTTTCTAGTACACGTAGGGACTTTACATTTGTTCAAATTAAGCTGAAGACTGTTATCTTAAACACCAATCATTAATTTCATCAACTTGGAGTTGAAGTAGGATACAATAGTCATATATAATAGGATAAGTACTCAACGTTATGTCGACAATTTTTGTGGTGGTGCCACGAACGCTTGATGCACTTTCCTAAATAGCACGAGTGCGTCAGCACGAGTCCTATTTCCAAGTGTATGAAGCATGAGTTATAAACCACCACAAACATTTTCTACAGAACTTTGAGTTATGCCACGTATTCGAAGGACTATTGTATTGTAAAAATTCGGGATTTAGTTAATAAAATACCTTTTTTTATTTTAGTTTAAAACGTTTTTTATGTGAATATACTTTGTTCTGCTTGTGGAAAATAAACGATATTATTATTAAAAAAATATAACAAATTTTCAAATTGTGAAGTAGATAGGTACCTTTAATTTAACTAATCTTACAATTAATTAGTTTTCTATGTGATACGTAAAAAATATAATAAACTAAAGATGATTTGTTAAAAATTGTCACTGGAAGGACTAGTCCAATATTCGCTGCAATTTGGTACTAGTACAATATGCCACTTAATTCGATTTGATTGGCTCAACAGAAAATCTGACACATTTATTCGCCAAAATTTGACGTATGTCGTGTGAGTACAATAGTCTAGACTCTAGAGAATTTATGACAGCGAAAGCTTTTAAATCGTCAGTAAACATTATTAGTACATGACATGTTAGTGATTGTGGAAGGTCATTAACGAAGAGTAGGAACTACTGATGTTACTAAATAATTATTCCATTGAACGCAGAAAATTACAATAAATGTATTACATTGCATTTAACGACATGTTTTTTAATAATATAAATTTTTAACGACTGCATTTATAATTTACATACGACTAAATTGCCCACTAAAAAATAAAATAATTATACGTTTTTATCGTACAATATTTCAATTTTGATATATTAATTTAATTAAGACAAAATAACTATACTTTTAATCTCATCTATTATTCATTAATTAATGAGATTAATTAAACATTAATTACTAGATTAACATCCCAAAAAACTTAAAAATAAAAATGGATGCATTTACAACAATTGAATAATGCAAAAATAATTTGTATTTATTATTATTATACAACATAAATTAAACCATCTTAAAAAGATTTTCTTAAATAATGGCACAACAAATTAAAAAGTTACTTCAACCGAGACAAACAATGTCTACGTATGATAAATCTACAACTTCAAATAAGATTGCCATTTTACCTTTCCTTGCAAATACAACGAATAAAATTGGTAAAATATTACAAAAGCATAATATAAAAGTAGCTTACAAAAGCAGTATTAAAATTCGAAATTTTCTGAATTCTGCCAAAGACAAAATATCATTACATACATGTGGTGTTTACGAAATACCATGCTCTTGTGGTAAAGTCTACATTGGTAAAACTGGAAGAAGCATTAACACCAGGTAAACAAAACACTTACGCTTAAATTTTTTACAACTTCTCTGTAGATCGCAATTGTGTTTGAGTTGAAAGCGAAATAGTTATGTATCTAACTAGTTCGGAAAGTTAATTTTGCCGAAAGAGCTGGTACAATATTTTATGATATATTGAAAGTATCAAATAGTGATATTGCAGACCCTGTATATAAAAACTGTTGAGATTTGAGCTTTCGGTCAATGAAGACATTTGATCAATTAGTCAAGTTCTAGAACATATCAAAATTTGGTTAAATTCTGACCGAAAGGTATTTTACATTTAACACGTGCCCCCTCCTTTGTCAGATTGAGTGAGGATGTTATCAAAAACCACCCAGAAACTGAAAACCTCAAGAAAGTCTGCATCTGAACAGATGAAAATTGTTGCTCATCAGATAGCAGAGAATCTTGAATGCAGCACTGATTTTCCGACCGGAACTGAAGTTAAAGGTAGGAGAAAAAAACGTCAGTTCGATTATGCAGTCCTTAACAGAGAAGAAGAAATTTAAAATAAACTTTTTTAATTAGTTCTTTACAATATTATTAATTCTTTGGGTGAACGATTTTCACTTCTTGAAAGCCATAGAAACAACTTTCAGTTCTTATATTACATTGGACAAATCAGAATACGTACGACAAAACGTTATAAAATTACTGTATGAATCTGCAGTGAATACTTTTAGCCCAACATGATTCAGACTTAAATGCCGCTGATTTTCAGGAAGAAGTTCAGGATGTATCCCGAACGCTACGCAACCAATCAAAGTTTTAAATTATTTATCTAAAAAATTATTTAACAACTTTATATCCGAATACAGTTATAGCGCTCATTATCTTATTAACACTTCCTGTATCTACGACGAGCGGGGAAAGAAGATTTTCAAAATTAAAACTTATTAAAAATTATCTTAGAAAGTCACTGTGTCACATAAAACTTACAAATTTGACTATAATTTCAATTGAGAGCACACTAGATTACACAACATTAGTTGAAGAATTTGTCCAACATAGTTAGAAGGGTGAAACTGTTAATCGTAGGTAGTAGTTAGATTCTTGATTAAAATTATTTATAAAACAGTAGTTCTTTATCATTTTGTTGTGTTTTTCGTAATTTGCTTCCATTTTGATTCTTTAATAGATATATTAAGAAACGCGACGTCATCATCTCCAATGTCATTATAGCCCTTAATTCAAGGAACATTATACGAAAATTTTTAGGTTGGCAAAGCTTGATCTGGAATTATGTCATGCATATGACTGTTACAAAATACACAAAATACATACATAAAAAACATGTTTCATAAGGCCTTGAAGCACTCATTCTTTAAAAAACTCGTTTTAAACTTCAATTCGTGCTTCAAGACTGGTCTTATGAAACTTGTTTTTTAATATACTATTTTAATACAAATAATTTAAGGTTTCTTATTTTAAGATGACAAGGGACGGCATTTCGAAAACTTGCATCATACTAAAAAATGCACCGCACGGCCCTGTACTAAGACATATTGGTGACCAAGATCAGTACCTGCATATCGCAACAGTCCAGCATAAAAAACCCGACACTTTTAGTTTTTAACTTAATTGCTAAATAATAAGAAATAAAATCAAATAATCTCTCATAGTAATAATCATCAACGGCATACTGTTACTGTTTACCCCGGAGCATTTATTTCGCTTTAAAGAAAATGTACCGCACTATAAAAGTTAATAGCACTTGTTCCGTTTAACTCCTTACAAACCTAGAAGCATAAGTGCATAAGAAACCAGATTGGTAATAAATTAAAGAACTTCCACTTTCGTTTTAAAACAGGTATTAGGTCACATCATATTAATTTGGAATATGAAACTGCACAAATGTGTTTAAATAATATTTTTTATCTTAAGTATTTGAGGAACAAATACCCTTTATTATCCATTAAAATGAATCAAAATCTACTGCATAGAAATAGTAATTATCGATTAATAAAGTTAATTTAAATAATCGTTTCTCTGTATCTCTATCTCTATAAATTAGATATGCACGAAGAGTAATTAATAATTATTTGCGGCAAACCTGGAGGCTAAGAGGTCAGTCTGCTGGCGCCGCAGACTGGAGGTGTGTAATTCCATATTTATCTTAAGATAAGCTCTACTAAAATATAATTTCTTATACGTGGATATAAAAAGAAGCAGGAATTATGTAAAGGTACACATAAGTAATCATTTTAAAATCACTAGGAGTATTGCGAACAAATTGCAGGTTAGTGGCGCAGACGAATTGGGTTCATGGCAAGTTACTTCTTTTTTAATGAAGAATATTTTGACACTTTTTTTTTATTTTTTAAGACCAGTTATATTACATGTCCGGTACATATAATAGTGCGGTGTTATTTAATAAATGCAGGCATGCTTTCTAAACGTACTAAATAAAGGGTCACGCATTTTTTAAATTTCTGTTATCCCTTTTAGCAATTCTCGATTTAACCTGTCATCATGTGAGTGCCTTCCAGCTTCTTTTTTACTAAACGTGTCAAGTTTGCTGTATACCCTATTATTACCATAATCCATTTTCAACTTCCCATCTAGTTTAAATCGGATCTTGTAACACCGAAACAAAACAGAAATAACAATATGAGTACTTAATGAGTAGGAAGTGATTTTAATTACAACGTGAGCGATTGTGCGAATTAGTTATAGGTTAGGGACAAGTACTTTCATTTTTCATAAATTCCATCAGTCTATGATCAATTATAAACTTTTATTTTTAATTTACACCTATACAGTTATGGAGATGCCTCGAAGGAATTTGTATATGCGTACTTTGCCCACGATCATTGAAGCTATAAATTATGTTTATTAAAATCTTTATTTTGTGTCTATTTAGGTACAACCTCATGTATTAAATGAAAATGATATCGATGACAAATAACGTGTTAATATCGTCAAATTTTAAAAATAGCAAAAAGGTTTACATGGAATAAGAAAATATAGTAAATATTTATTCATTTTCCAAAATTCAATTAAATTTCTACAAATACTTATTTTCGCATAGAAATAAATTAAAACGTGCCTTAATTAGACAAAAAATGATTGAAAATTACAATATATTCCTCGTTTTTATAGCAAATGGATGGCATTAGTTTCGTTGAAAATTTTCTCCTCGAATATTTTTCCTTGTTTTGCTCCTAATTCCTTTATAATGCTTTTCATCGTCTTCCTTGGTCTTCCTGCTTTTTTCCCTTCTATTTTTGTTTGATGAATCTGTTTCGTAATTCTGTTGTTATCCATTCTTTTCCCGTGTGCAAATTAATTTAGTTGTTTCACTCTAGTGTTTGTATGATTGTTTCTTGTTTCAACGATTTGTATATGTCCTCATTTCTTTTCCGATCGAATTTAGTTACGTTGTGTATTTTTCGTAGGTACTTCATTTTGATAGCAATTACCTTCTTTTTATGTTTTGGAAGGGTTGGTAGTACCTCAGTTGAATATAATATTGAAGGTGTTCTTATTTTATTATATGTATATCTCTTGTTTCGTTTTTGTGTTTAGCTCTCTTTTATTTAATAGTGTTATGTTTATGGAATAATTATATTATTTGTTTTTCTTATCTTGCTTGCTATTTCCAGTTCTATTCTTCCATCGTTACTGATCGTTGTTCCCAAATGTTATCTATTGTCCTTTTTCCAGTCGTGAAATCTTGTTTATCTCCTTGGCTACCGTTATTTACTTCCAGGACCTTGGTTTTCTCCGTTAGTTCTTCTGTCCATATGTCTAAATCTTTCTGCATTTTCCGGGCTTATCTGCAACTAATGTTATGTCGTCTGCATAAATTAACGAATCTAATTGCACTGGTCTTAGTTCTCTGTGTCCTATAGTTGTTTTAGCTGTTTTGTTTTTGCAATTTTTTATTATTCTGTCCATGTATATGACGAATAGGAGAGGGTTTAAGGAGTCTCCTTGTTTTACTCCCTTGTTGTTGTAGTTATTCTAGTACCCTCCATAGCTTTTCCATATCTACTTTATCGAAGGCTTCTGTTAAGTCCATAAACATGATGTATAGTTCTTGATTCGTTTCAATTTTCGATTCTATTAGTTTCCTTAGTACGCTTATGTGATCCGTTTGGCTTCTGAATCCCTCTTGTTAATCCTATAGCTTGTCCTTCACTTGTGCCTTTAGAATTTCCTTTATTACTGTACTGCTACCGGTGCTATTGAAAATTTAAAATAATAAAAAAGGCCTTGCGACTTCGGGGAGACGAAATAGATATTTTTTCGTTCACTGTGCGCTTAGTTATCAACATTAACGTCTGAATTTTGAAAAATTTCTAAAGCTTTGTAGATGAAGCGCTCTTACGCGTCTCTTTCAGAGGGTTAGGAGTGGTAAAATCAGCACGGTAGCACCATAACGATATCTTTTGCGTCATTTAACGTTTATTTATTATTTGTTGTTTATTTACCGTACCAACATTACGACCCAGGCGCAGATGTATTCGATCACTTACGGATAATATTTTATAATCGCTCAGAATAAATGTACTATTACTTGCAGATTAACAACGAAGTACACCCACCTTTTATACGACTACACGCGCGGTGTACTTTGTACACCATAATGATATTTTATAATTTTGGGTAAAATAATTGATCCAAACTTATTCCAAACTACTTGTTTATACATTTTATTGTATATCGTAGGTATTTACATGTAAATTACAGAAAAAATTGAAAAAAATAGTATATTATTTTATAAGGAGCTAAAGTGATACTTTTTGTGGCGAATCTCACTACGTTTGTCCGTCAAATACAGATGGCCACAAAAAGTCACTTTGCTGCTGAGTGTCTGAAATAGTGGATTATTTTACAAGGAGCTAAAGTGACACTTTTTGTGGCGAATCTGTAGGTTTGACGGACGAACGTAGTGACTCCGGCAAATACAGATGAGCCACAAAATACTTTCTGCATAAAATATACTATTTTTCTTCACGTTTTTACACTTAAATGTGAAATAAGTAAAAATAATTAGGTTGTGAAAATGAGGAATAGTTAGATTTACTTAGCGTGCTCTGGCAAGCAGCAGTAGACGTTGCTAGGTTTCGTTGAAAACAATGCATTAACAAGTTGAAAATTGTGAAGGTTCTCCGTGTTATTATAAGTATTTTATTAAGCTTTTTGTTCCTATTTGTGTAAATTAAAACATTACATTGTTAGGAGTATGATGGATTTGGAGAACTACACGCCGTCAGAAATTACTTCTTTATAAAGAAATGGTTACTATAAAGAACTGGTTGCTATGAGGAAAAGAGATACTTTTCTTTACGATTTGTAAAAGGGAATATGGTATATTTCCATTGACTGTCCGAAATAGTACATTATTTTACAAGGAGCTAAAGTGACACTTTTTGTGGCGAATTTGTAGGACGAACGTAGTGAGTCCGGCAAATACAGATGAGCCACAAAAAGTCACTTTGCTTCGCATAGAATATACTATATTTTCTTAAGACGTTTTTTTACACTTAAATGTGAAATAAGGAAAAATAATTAAGTTGTGAAAATGAGGAACAGTTAGATTTACTTAGCGTGCTTTGGCAAGCAGCTGTAGACGTTGATAGGTTTCGTTGCAAACAATGCATTAACAAGTTGAAAATTGTGAAGATTCTCCGTGTTATTATAAGTATTTTATTAAACTTTTTGTTCCTATTTGTGTAAATTAAAATATTACATTGTTAGGAGTATGATAGACCTGGAGAACTACACGCCGTCAGAAATTGCTGAAGCGGCTAATACAACAATAAATGATCTATTACCTACAAGATCGAGCAAAATCGATGAACCCGCTTTTCAGCAATTTATAAAATGGTGCGATGAAAAAAATATTAAAAGCTACTCTGAAACCGTAATGTTAGCTTATTTTTCCGAATTAGCAACAAAAATTAAAATAAAAAGCTCGACAATGTGGTCCCAATATTCGATGATAAAATCATTATTGAGCATTCGACATGGCGTAGATATAAGCAAATACTTGAAACTTCGTGCATATCTAAAGAAGCAGAATGAAGGATACACCCCATAGCAGGCCAAAGTATTTACAAAAGACCAATTTAACAAATTTTTATCGGAAGCGTCGGACGAAAAATACTTGGCAATGAAGGTAAGTTTTAAAAATAGAATGAAAACAAGTCTTTATATTTTGAATTTTTTAGATAGTTTTGATTATTGGTATCTCAGTGGCATGTCGTTGCGATGAATTGGTGAAGATAAAGGTAGACGACATTGAGAACCTAAAAACTCTGCTACATATTAAAATTCCAGATAGCAAAACAAAAAAAATTACATCATTTACAGTTGTAGGGGAATCTTTCCTAAATTTATATAACAAATATGCTGCTTTGCGCCCACGAGATATGAATGATCGCCAATTTTTTGAAATATGGAAAGAAATGCTCAAGAGCGGTGATGGGAATCCATAAAATTAGTACTGTTCCTAGAGAGGTAGCTTTTTCTTAAAATTAGCAACTATACAGAATACACAGGGCATTGTCTAAGAAGAACCTCAGCTACACTGTTGGTGGACGGCGGCGCCGATTTAATGTGCTTGAAGAGCCATGATGGCTGGAAATCCAGCACTGTAGCTGAGAGTTATATTGAATAATCTGTAGCAACAAAAAAAGAGGCAGCCTTGAAAATTTTTGCACCTAGTGCAAGCGCTACGAGTACAGAAGTTCATGTAGAAGAGGAAGAATTAAAGACCATTTCCTTAGAACGCAGCGAGGCCTCCACTGCTACCTCTGGCGGATTTTATTTTGGAGAAAATGTTAGTTTTAATCATTGTACTTTTAATCTTTATAACTCTAAACAATAAATTTGTTTTCGTTGTTTTCCAAATTGGGTGTTTGAGTTATTAACTTACAGCAGCCGCCGGTGAAAATGTCAAAGTTTAACGTTGTCAGATGAAGTTTAAAATGTCATCTTTTATTGACGTCTGAAGAAAAAATAATTTTAATGGAAATATTATATACATTGTACACAAACTACTTTTTCTTTTGAATGTTGTTTGCATATAAAACCTCCACATTTCTCGCACTTTCTAATAGTTACTCTGTTTTTGCCTCTACCACAGACAAAGATTCTGGTCGTCTTTTTATTGGTATTATCCATCGGTGGTTCTTCCGGTTTGTATTTGTCGAGAAAAACTTTAATTTCTTTTGGTAAAGGAAACATAGTTGCATGTTGTTTGTGCCAATTGTCCATGAGTTGAAATGAAAGTCTTTTGAGAAAAGTACGTCTCAGCATACCCGGATTATCAACAGTCATATTTTTGTTTCATTTACCATCTAGCCATACGAGCTTTCCTGGATAACATTTTTCAGGCACACTGGATTGGACGAAGAAGGTTCATTGAGTTCCCTCCACGATCACCAGATATAACTCCTCTTGAGCGGCATGTGCTGCAATCTCCATTGAAACATTGACTGAAGTAGCTGCGGCGACCGCTCGTCGTTCCGTTATGTGTCTAGCTGCCAACGACCAACATTTTGAACATTTAAAGTAACCATGTGCTGAATTGAGAAGACAGTACAACATGTGTGATCAGTATTTAAATGTAAAATAAACACATACGTAATACTTTTCGTTCCTTAAAGTGTGTATACATTTTTCTGATGGACTCTGTATTTTTTCAATTAATTCTCACTCATGGAGGTACAACGATTATATAGAGGTACATCATTGAGTGTAATTTTCTAGTACACGTAGGGACTTTACATTTGTTCAAATGAAGCTGAAGACTGTTATCTTAAACACCAATCATTAATTTCATCAACTTGGAGTTGAAGTAGGATACAATAGTCATATATAATAGGATAAGTACTCAACGTTATGTCGACAATTTTTGTGGTGGTGCCACGAACGCTTGATGCACTTTCCTAAATAGCACGAGTGTGTCAGCACGAGTCCTATTTCCAAGTGTATGAAGCATGAGTTATAAACCACCACAAAAATTTTCTACAGAACTTTGAGTTGTGCATCGTATTCGAAGGACTATTGTATGAACACACCCATTTTACACAAAAATTCGGGATTTAGTTAATAAAATACCTTTTTTTATTTTAGTTTAAAACGTTTTTTATGTGAATATACTTTGTTCTGCTTGTGGAAAATAAACGATATTATTATTAAACCAAATATACAAATTTTCAAATTGTGAAGTAGATAGGTACCTTTAATTTAACTAATCTTACAATTAATTAGTTTTCTATGTGATACCTAAAAAATATAATAAATTAAAGATCATTTGTTAAAAATTTTCACTGGAAGGACTAGTCCAATATTCGCTGCAATTTGGTACTAGTACAATATGCCACATAATTCGATTTGGTTGGCTGAACAGAAAATCTGACACATTCATTGTCCAAAATTTGACGTATGTCGTGTGAGTACAATAGTCTAGATCTAGACTCTAGAGACTTTATGACAGCGAAAGCTTTTAAATCATCAGTAAACAGTACATGACATGTTAGTGATTGTGGAAGGTCATTAACGAAGAGCAGGAACTACTGATGTTACTAAATAATTATTCCATTGAACGCAGAAAATTACAATAAATGTATTACATTGCATTTAACGACATGTTTTTTAATAATATAAATTTTTAACGACTGCATTTATAATTTAAATACGATTAAATTGCCCACTAAAAAATAAAATAATTATTATACGGTTTTATCGTAGAATATTTCAATTTTGATATATTAATTTAATTAAGACAAAATAACTATACTTTTAATCTCATCTATTATTAATTAATTAATGAGATTAATTAAACATTAATTACTAGATTAACATCTCAAAAAAACTTGGAAAATAAAATAGATGCATTTACAACAATTGAATAATGCAAAAATAATTTGTATTTATTATTATTATACAACATAAATTAAACCATCTTAAAAAGGTTTTCGTAAATAATGGCACAACAAATTAAAAAGTTACTTCAAGCGAGACAAACGATATCTACGTATGATAAATCTACAACTTCAAATAAGATTGCCATTTTACCTTTCCTTGCAAATACAACGAATAAAATTGCTAAAATATTACAAAAGCATAACTACAAGCTTACAAAAGCAGTATTAAAATTCGAAATTTTCTGAATTCTGCCAAAGACAAAATATCATTACATACAAGTGGTGTTTACGAAATACCATGCACTTGTGGTCAAGTCTACATTGGTGAAACTGGAAGAAGCATTAACACCAGGTAAACAAAACACAAAAAAACACTTGCGCCTACTTTATCCGACTAAATCAGCAATTGCTGAACATGTTCTGCGCAATATATAATTTGAAAGCACAAAATTTCTGGCTAACGATAGGAATGTATTCAAGGAAGATTCGAGAAGCTATTGAAATTCTGGAACAGCCTAATAACTTGAACAAGGATAATGGATATGAACTGTCCGATACCTGTTTGCCTATTTTCAAGAACTGAAAGTTACACAGTCTATAAAAGTGATTTCATTTTAATTCTCTAATCTAGTTACACCTTATCAATTTCTGTCACTTTGATATTACGCCTGACCAAGGACAGAGTTTCTGATTGAAAGCTTGCAAATTAAATAAATGAATAAATTCGCACCATTTGTCGCAAAGATATAGTGTAAACATATATACTTGCTCTAGTCGTTTAGAGCTGTACACTTGTAAACTTCAATTTTGCTTTACAATTCTTGGAAATTTAAGCCCTTGATTTTGATAGCTTATCTTATAATGTTATTATATTTATTTATTATAAGTTTTGTTATGAACGAATAAGTTCAAAGGTAAATATGTAATTAATTATCTTATAATGATTTAAAAAGGAGCCATCTCGGCTCCCTAAATACACAGGACCATTTTTATTCCTTTAAATTTTTTTGTTTTTTAACCAGTTTTCCAATGAAACTACAATTTCTACAAAAATGGCGGATAATGTAATTTGTTGTTAGCTAAAAATGCACCATTCTTTCCAAAGCAACTGCGCATAAATAAATAAGAAACATCTTTATTTTCATTTGTTAGGATGTTACTCCAAGTCTTGTTGACAAGAATGAGCCAGCCCAAGATTAAGAAAATCGCAGTTGCCAAATCGGTTGGTCAGGACGTAAAAGTAGAAAAACGGGAAAACAGGAAAGATTTTTGTAAAAACTTGGCCGATCGAGCGCATATTTCGTATGCTTTTAAAGTTCATTAAAACTCATAACAACTTTTGTAGATTTATGGAAATATCATTTATAACTAATAACCTACGAACATTTTTGGAAAACATCGATTTAGCGTGTTTCTTGCAAAAACTTTCTTAATTATTAAGTAATTTTAATTTACCTAATCTCCTTTTGTAGGATTTTAAATTTTCTACAACTTATCTGTAGATCGCAATTGTGTTTGAGTTGAAAGCGAAATAGTTATTTATCTAACTAGTTCGGAAAGTTTCACATTGTTCCTAAGAGTTAGGTACAATATTGTTCGAATCCGACATGAATGACGTTAATTTGTCAAAAATATTAAATACTATTTGGTTTTGAATGATGGGTTGTATTAAACATTATGCCGTATTGGGATTGCATTATAAAAGGAACAAGCAAATGTAATGGTTTGAATTAAAAATCATTATCACAGAATGTCCCAATTAAAAAAAATTCAACTAATATGAGAATATCATAAAATTAAACGGAAGAATGAACACACGAAAAACAAAAATAATAATAATATATTTCTTAATTAACATATTGTATAGTCATAGAATAGTATTTTAATGAGAGTAAACGATGTTTTCCTATATAGTGAATCCTAGTATATACCTATAATTGCATTACGGAGCAAATGTTTAACTATTTAAAATTTTAAAGCAATCCACGAATTCGTTAAATTGACCAGGGTGCCACTAGTGAATTGCGAGGACCTATCTGGGAACTAAAACTAGAAGCTTGCGAAAAATTATCGGCTCTAATAGGCATACCAAAACTTGCGAAAATTTTTATGTTTCTGAAATTGCTCAGGTAATCAACTTGAATAAAAATCACCCTTTTATTACTAGGGCAAGTAAGCAAAAATAACGAAAGGCCTATTTTTGTTTGTTTAACCATATTATGGATATATACGAAATACAATAAAGCAGGCAATGGAAACAAATACCTAAACAAAACATCATAATCCTCAAATTGTCAATAGTTTATACTTTGCGTTACTTTGAAATTTTGTGGTTTCAAAATGCGTTTTACGAATAATGAAGCTGCTGATATACTTGCGGTTTATTTTGAATGTCTTCAGAATGCCGCAGTAGCTAAAAGAGTTTACTCGGTTCGATATCCAAATCGGCGTCCTTACGATGTAAGAGTTTTTCCCCGATTAGTGGCGAGCTTGTGAGCCAATGGTAGTTTTCGGACTACGTTTCAACGGCAAAGAATTGGAAGAACACAAGAAAATATTAACCGTGTACTGGGCTATATTGAAGGAAATCCTCATGTTAGAACAAGAGCATTATCCACTGAGTTGGACATATCACGAACAACGGTTCAAAATATTTTGAAGGACCATAGGCAAGTTCTAATGGCCTTCAAAATATATAGGTATTCGTTTAAACTTTTTTTAATTACTTTAAGAATGCACCCATATCATATCGTTTTGCATCAGGCCTTGAAAGAGGAAGATTTTGATCGAAGGTTAGACTATTGCCATTGGATGTTAGGCATGATACGCGAAAATAGAGAATTTTTATTTCAAATTCTTTCTACCGATGAAGCCACCTTCAGTAGTGAGGGGAGAGTCAATCTGCACAATATGCATTATTGGTCTGCAGAAAATCCCCACTGGTTGCGTGAAGTTCAGCGCCAAGGACGTTGGAGTTTAAATGTATGGTGTGGCATACTGGGAGGAATAATTATTGGTCCATATTTTTTCGAGCAACCCCTAAATGGCAGTGTATTTCTTGACTTTTTGGCCAATCAATTACCGTTGTTGCCTCTGGAAACAAGGCAAAAATTGTTTTTGCAGTTGAATGGTTGCCCAGCACATTTTGCTATTAATGTGCGACAGCATATTAATGGAGTTGTGATAGGATCACGATTTTCTAGCGATTTACCGTCAAATTTTTGCTGTTGAGTTGAGCTGTATGGATGAATTTGTTTTACGTGTGTCGCGACCTTTCAGGATGGTGTGTTTCGAGCTTAAGTTTTTTTTGTTTGTGAATTACTATTCCGTAATTTAAGGAATGAGGTTTGAAATCATCGATAATTGATTTCTAAATTTATTGAGTTTTTCGTAATATTGCATTTAAATTTTGAGAGATTGTTTTCCTTATCGTTCCCCGGTTATTGAATATTGAGAAGCGTTTTATTTGTAAATAGTTGTATATAAGTTTAAATAATTAAATAACAGGTCGTAGGTTCAAATCCTACTCGAGGTAAACTTTTTATTTATGTATTTAATAAAATTAATAATAATTTTTAAGTTTAAATAATGTTTATTTCGTTTGAGTTCCTTAAAATTTAATAGAAATTTTTGTAAAATTAAGTAACTTAAAGAAAGAACGTAGATTTAAATGTATTTGATATCATTCGGGCGACATGGAGTCGGTTAATTGCAGTGGTTCAGTTCAGTATTGAGTATGTTGGTTTTGAGTCATAAAGATAGAATGTGGGACTAACTGTTTGGACTTTAATGAAAATACCGAGATATTTTTCACGTTGATTCTGCTGACATTTAGAATTTTGAAAATTATTGAGCCCTTACGTTTGAGCACGAAATTTGTGGGTAGGGGGTATCATATCTTCTCCTTCCGTTTCTTAATTGGTGGAACTAGATTAAATGAGATTTTTTTGTGAGTGGTGGGATTCGAAAATCCAAGATGGAATTTGGTAATAATTTGGGGAATTCGACTTTTGACAGCGCTCTCGAGGAGTGTTACTGGGACGTTTCTGGTTACGGCTTAAGGGGTTGGTTAGAACGTTGATAGATTGGACCTTTTAGTGTTTAACGAACGAACTTTCGTGTTGTGAGGGTAGTTACCTACTTTTTGAAGAAAACCTGTGAAGGGATTTTAAGTGAAATTGTTCAATCACCAAAGGACAAGACCTAGTGCCGATTTCGATTTTACGTAATCAAGTTAGCTGGGGATCACCGTCGTGTTATTTTAGTGCTTCTGTGACCTCGTTGGTTTATGCCGCTGTTGCGGACTTATTAAATTAACGTTCTTGGAGTGCCACTTAATTGCCGTGCAGGGCGTGTTGAAGTACAAAGAAACTTTCGCAGAGTATTAAAACTAGATTTATATAAATAAAGTTAATAACCTTTTGGGATTGGTAGTGTAAAGAAAACTATTTAAAAGATAAAAGTTATCGAGCAAGTTGAGCGCACAATTCATTATTTTAAAAGAAGTTTCTAATTAATGCAGTAACACTTTACCGAGATTCAATCAAGGAACCGTTTGAAAAAAAAAGAAATAGTCAACATTATCACTCATCATCTTGTGTCAGACTAGGGAGATTCCGTATCCGTAATAGCAGTAGTTGGTCACCGGGTTTATTTTCGATTGTGGTAACACAGAAGAGGTGCTAACTTAAACATTAAGGTAGTATAACATTGTGTTTTATTGAGTATTTTCAAGATCTTTTGCGTGTGTGCCTTAAATTATTTTCTTTGGTAACGAAGGTTTGAAAGCGGAGTCGGTTACCTTTTTAAATTAAGTTGTTGCTTTGGTTTAATTATTGTAAGTAATCATAATTCTGACGCTCCGCCTTCACACTCTTCATTTTTGTATTGAGGGGCAATTGACCCTGAAGTAGTGTGGTCTAATAATCCACGAAATATTTAGGTTAAGCAATTTAGAACGGCGTTACGCAGAATTCTGGCCAGACCTCCCGTCGCCAATTAAGCATTTGTTATTTTTTTTATACGCATTATCGTATGTTTACATTTATATTTTTTTTTTTAAATTTATTATAGCTTTGTTTAGGTATCATAAATTTGTTTTAATTCTGTAAAAACCCCTTTTGTGTTACATAAAAGTTTTTTTTTTTAAATTGCAAATTTACCGGTAATTTAGTAGCTTAAGTTTTAACGTAACGAAGTTACAGTTTCTTTATTGAGTGATAGCGTTAATGATATTCAGTGTTTTATTCGACTTCTAGTTCACTATGAATTCATTTATCATCCATTAGGGGTGATTTTTTTTTTATTTTGTTTTGTTAAGATTATTATATTATGCCTAATTATTTACACTGAGGTGTAGTAACGTAACGTAACATTATTGAGTGATTAACACGCTTTTATTTGTCAGGCGTGTAGTGCTATTTTGAAGCCCTCTTTCAGGTGGTTTGCTGAGTTGCTGTCGAGGACACCTGGGATTGATTGCGGGTAGGTAGGCGTATGTTTTTTGTATGTTTAGACACGCTATGTATTCGTTATTTTGGCACTACGCCCCTTATTTTGACTACCAAACATTATGGCGCCCTTAACCGATCCGATTACGTCTTCATCCCCTACTTTGACTTACGTACGATTTACTATTCTGGATGTGCAAAATTTATCAACATCTTACCCACTCCCATACGCTGACTGGTCGGTGCAAAAAGGCCAATTTTATCTGTAATCCCGTTCTACCACCCGTTTATACCGTTACACAGTATTTCAACAGCGGTGGATTGGAGGAGGAAGTCTGTTTCCATGGCCTCCGCGATCGCCAGGCTTAACTTGCCTCGATTTTTATTTATGGAGGCGCTTAAAGGACATGGTGTTACGGACTCAACCTACTACTAGAGAAGATATGAAAAACCGGATTTGTAACGCAATACGTAAGATACCGAGAGCCAAAATTGAAGCTGCGGTTTTGTCTAGTCATGAGAGGCTTCAGCAATGCACAGAGCATGATGGTCAGCATTTCGAGCATTTACGGGGGCATTAAAAACCTTCCTCCTTTAAATCGATCCTTTTTAGGGTCGCAACTTACATAATAGAAACAATTCCAGAAAAATATAGTTAAAAAAAACAAAAATTTAAGAGATTTTCTTTGGCCGATATTTTAGGTTAGGAACAAGATATCGAGATGCGGTTTTCATCATTTAGCTAATTTTTTTACGAAAATTAACCGTTTCTGTCGGAATGTCGAACAAAGCCCTCTAGCGACGACATGTGAAACTAACAAAACTTCAAATATAACATTTCGAGTCCAAGAATAGCTCATTTCAACGCACCCAAGTGTGTTAAAATCGGCTTAGCCGTTTCACTTTATTTTTAGACATACGTCAAAAAGTGCCAAACAAAAAAAAATTCAGATTATCCGCGACTTTAAAGTTATTTTTTTATTAGGTTAATATAGCAGAATTCACAGAATTTTTAGATTCAAGATTGCAGTTACGCCCCCTAGCGGCAATTTCAGAAACTTGAAAATATTTTCGAGGTTTTTGTATTGGCCGTTTTAGTAATAAATTTTTTTGGCGCAAGCCTCTACGATGGATAGTTTCCCAGATACAGTACCTCGCATTCTTAGTTGGCCAACCTGTACAATCATTGAAAACGAAATCCATTTATTGGCAAATGCTATCTAAAGAAAAATGCTGTACTCCTTGTAACACACAAATCTGTATAATAGTTTAAGCTTTATGGTTTTAGCATTAATTTATTGAATCTAAATAAAAAGATTAAAGATTCATCATCTAAATTTATTCAAGAAACAGTGATTGTTAAAATTAATGTAAGAAACTCTCTTCAAATCTTGGATTAAGCTTTAAAGTTTGTTGTGATGATTACATAAGTGATTCATACACGGATGTTATATACCGTCACAATTCATATCCAGGACGATTAGCACCTAGGATCATGGCGATTCATGCCCAAGACGATTCTTAACCAAAATAATATACCTATAGTACTATACATACCCCGCCATATCCATACTCATAACAATTCATCCCTATAAGGCTCATACCCACCGCTATGCATATAGTAGGACTACTCAAGGACTAAACTCTTCCTTAAATTCCCAAGTTCGAAGGAAAGAACTATATTCAATATATAATCCACACAATTTCCACATCAATAGTCTGTAGACGCCGGGGTTGACATTTACAGTAATCGTGAACCTAGCCAGAAGTTAACCATGTGAATTGAGTAATAATTGTTCAATTTATTCCTCGAAGAAATTACACAAGATATAATTGTAGTATTGGTATCATCAGTGGTACAGATAATGGTGCACAAAAACAATTCAAGATATAAGATTGATGTGCTGAAAAAAGAAGTTACAAAGAAAAATTTTACTTCATTGTGCAGCTCGTTGGAAACGGAACGTATAGAAATCCTTTATTCAATAGTGTTATAGTTTATATCCCCGCTTATCTTGGATTTTTAATGGGATTAAACGTAGAAATTTACAGATACATGTTTTTCAGTTAACCTCTGCCGGAAATGTTATCAAAACTCCAGGTTCTACACATATCGTTAGATGGCGTTAGTTATGATTTTAAACACATAAATTACTTACATAATATTAAATGATTAAATTAATTTCGGTACATAAATAAGCAAATAAATGTGCATAACGATGGGTTACATATATAAGAAAATGGGATAACAGAGATTTACATAGGATGAAATTACAATATATACCGTAAACTGGGGTTACTCTGACCCATAAAGGGTAATATTGGCCCACACATTAGAAAAAGATACTAATTTTTACATTTCCCAAAAAAATTAAGATGCCCCAAATAGTTTTGTATAGGTATTTAATTAAGGTGAAGAGAGACATGTTATTCACTAACTTTTATTTTTATTTTTTTGGCAACACTGCGTGTTGACGAAAGCTATTGCTGTGACTGCATATTTTTATAGTGTTAACCTGTTCTTCTCCACTAAATATTTGGACTCATTCAGCTTAGGTAACTCGTCAGAAAATATTAAACAATGCGTATAAAAATGTGTAATGTAGATAATTATTTATTGTTTATATTTATGAAATTCTTTCATGTTTTCTGAAACATAACCGCAAATACGATATTAGAGTTACTTTGCCCCAATCCTAGTTTGGGCCAATTTAACTCCAATCGTGTTTTAAAATGATTTTATCCCATTGTGAAACAATAAATTTATACATGTTTATTATAATATTACAATATAAAGTAATCTACAATTTCGTTGTTTTGTTTCATGTCCAGAAAAGCAAAAGGCCAAGAAATTACGAACGAGAGCCAGGAACACGAACATACGCAGACTATATCAAAGACGCTTTAGTGGCGTATTTGAATGATATCCGTAAAATGAGAATATAACGAGAAGTTTCAGAGTTTTACAAGATTTCTAGAAGCACAATAAAAACAAATTGAAAGGACATTTCAACAAGAAACCCGGACATCCAACCATATTGTCAAACGAAGAGGAGGCAGGTCTTGAAGCTCGTCTAAACAAGTTAGTTATAAAAATCAATTATCATTGTGCAAAAAATTGTGACAGTATGTCATAATAATCAATTTGAAAGCGTTCCAATCACACTTATGCTGATTATATACGGGGTGGTCCGTAAGAAATGATCCAAAGTGAAACGTAAACTTCTCGGTCTCAAAATATTACGATATGGCGTAACTTGCTTCAATAAAATATTGGTAATAAAAAAGACACAGGGTGTCAGTTTAAAAAAAACGCGTAGAGCAACATTTTAATCCCTAATTTCTAGGCCAATGGAGTAAATTGGAATTTTTTATTAAAATACTGATAAAAAAGATATATGAAGTGGAAGAAAAACTCAAAACCAAAATTCTCAATTATTTTTATTATGTCTATGGTGTAGTTAAAAATAATTACTACATATATATACATACATATATATATATATATATATATATATATATATATATATATATATATATATATATATATGTTTCGATCTATGAAATAATTAGACCATCATCAGGAGATGAACCGAATTTTACAAAAATCAACTTGACGTTAAAGTTTACAAATATACAATTGTGAAATTGTATATTTAACGTTGAATGTTTGTGTGTAAAATTCGGTTTAGTATGATAGTCTTATTATATGGACCAAACGTAATATATATATATATATATATATATATATATATATATATATATATATATATATATACAGGTGACATAGAATAAAGTGCCATGCATAGTGCCACGCCATAGAGGACACTAAAATAAGAAAAAGTTTCTATGAACTTAGGTCCGCAACGCCTTCGTTTAAAAGATATAGGGTGTTGAAGTTTAATTTTTTTTTAATATCTCTTTACAATGATGTAATAGGCGGACGACATTTTGTATACAGGGCTTTTTATCACGCAGAATTCAAATATGACCTTAGTTCTTTTATTACTGATAGAGGCGCCACATACAGGTTTACATCTTGTTTGATTCGGTCCTAACTTTTTGCCTTACACTGTATGTCATTTTCGACTGGAAAAATTTGTTTTCCCATGTTTTCTGCTTCAGAAGTTGCTAGGCAACAGTTTACGAGAAAAATGCATCCGATGCATGCAGATTTGACAAAGCTCGGTCAAATTTCTCAAAGCTCAACGTATCTATCGAGAATGATATCCTTTAGGACAGGTTCCTAATGTTCGAACATTTATTGACGTGCATAGGCGTTTGGATGAAGATGAGTGGTGAAGATGTATGTTTAAAAAAAAAAAGTTAATAGTGAGAGTTTCCAGAACTCGTCGCACTGTTGAAAAGGAATAACCTGAACAAATTATTAGAAGATGTTTCATTGGACATTGTTGCAAGGGTGGACTTTATGCTTGATGGCAAGCTAGCTCACTTTTCTTGAGTGGTAAGGAAATTTTTTAAAAGGAGGTTTGAAAATAGGTGGATTTGTCGTGGGGGGCTTGTAATATGATTACTGCTCTTCAGTAATCAAAAAGAACTAAGGTCATATTTGAATTCTGCGTGTTAAAAAACCCCTGTATACAAAATTTCGTCCGCGTATTACATCATTGTAAGAAAATATTAAGAAAAAAAACAAGAAAATAATTAAACTTCAACACCCTATATCTTTTAAACCAAGGCGTTGCGGACCTAAGTTCATAGGAACTAATTTTCTTATTTTAGTATCCTCTATCGCGTGGCACTATGCATGGCACTTTTTCTATGTCACGGTATGTATATATATATATATATATATATATATATATATATATATATATATATATATATATATATCAGTGTGTAGGATTTTGATTTTAAGTTTTTCTTCCACTCCATATCTACTTCTCAATTTTAGAGCTATGGATTTATCTCATTATAAAAAAGGTATACTTTGCATAAATCGATAACTTTAACAGTTTCTAATATATTTGCATTTTTAGGTATTTATTACCAACTGCTTAGGGAGGATATTATTATTCTGTAGTATTTGGGAAAACTCAAAATGTAAAAATCAGTGTTTCGGGAAGAATGTACGTAACTTCAAGAAACGATAGATCTAATCATTTCATTCAAAAATTTCATATAAACGTAAGTCCAATAGTGCTTCGTTTTCGAGATACTGGGTGTCAAAGTTAATAACCTGCCTAGTAGTTGGTAAAAAATACCTAAAAATACAAATATCTTAGAAACTGTTAAAGTTATGGATTTAGACAAAGTATATTTTTTAACTGAAAATCATCAATGTTTCATATTTTAATAAAAAAATCCAATTTACTCCATTGGCGTAGAAATTAGGGATTAATTGGTTGCTCTACCCCTTGCGTTCCACGCCACTGTACATAATAAAAACGTATTAATAAGCTAAAATCAATGTACTCTATATCTCTATTTATTACACCAAGAATGAGGAAAATACCTTTTTTCGTTTTGAAGATATTTCAAAAATCATTTTTTGGAAGTTTGACACCCTGTGTCTTTTTATTATCAATATTTTATTAAAGCCATATCGTAATATTTTGAGGCCTAGAATCTTACGTTTCACTTTGGACCATTACTTACGAACCACTCCGTATAATACTCGTAGTTACTAAAGTGGTAACAAAATAAAACAAGGTTAAAAGGGGTTGTTACTGCTACCACACCACAGGTTACATATTTAATTTGTATTAAAATAATAGTATTAACGCAATAAAGTGAATTTTTAAGACGAATGTGGATTTCAGTGCAGAGGAAAATAAACGACAAAGTCTTCAAAATAACTTTATTGCTGAGGCACGTATAGCATTATTTCCAAAACTGGAATCATTTAGTAAAAATGTCAAAGCATTCGTCAAAGTTTGATTTATAATTTAATGCGGTAGTTAAATTATTACGGTCGTACAGTTTAAAGCTCCAAATGTGCACATCCCGTATGTTTAGTTGATTTAAATTCAATTTTTAATGTCAACGTTAAATGAATATTGAAAGAATTCTTATTCAAGTATTTAAACAACTTAGAGTATGGTGCAATACCCCAGTTTGCAGATTTTTCCTAATTTTTTTGTGAATGACCATGAATTAAATTCCATAAAATTTAAATATAGTATGTATTGACACACATTATTCTAATATAAAACAAAGAGTTACTAGGCTTACGTAAATTACGCAATAAACTTCTAAATAAAAAAAAATAAACAGATTAATTTCCACTTTTATCTGATCATTCCAGAATCGATAGCAATATCAAGAAATCAGTCTGTGGCATGCAGTAGCGCGGTCTCTTTGAATAAAAAGAATGGAATGATTTACAAGGACGGATGCATGGCAAAGACTGATGGTGAGAAATACAAACATCTAAAGAAAAATTCAGATATATATTAAGATATAATCGTTACAGTAGCTGACATATACTTCATAGCATTTTATTTGGATTATAAAAGCAACAATGGTTAACGTTAGATCGCCCTCGTTTTAGAATAATAACGATCACGACGAACTGATTTTAAATCAGATAACCATTTTTAAGTTCCTGTTCGTTTGGTTTGAAATTATCGTAAATCTGTTCTTGTTTCTTTATCGAATTTGGATTACATTGCGTTATTTATTAGGTGTCTATTAAGGGATTACTTACACTATTTGATAAAATGACAATCACTAGAATGAATATAAATCCACATGGAATATACATATCCGAAAAATTCACCTAAACTTAAATATATTCACGCATTGAACGTATAAATCAATGCTATATAGTTACATAAAACGTCAGATCCAATTTCATTAAACGACTTTGATGAATGTTACCTTAATTCAACTACACCTTCACGAAACTATAAATTATCAAACGTACCAAAGGAAATCAAGCATTCCAATAAAATAATTTCAATCAACTAAACTGCTCAGATCACACAACTACATTTGAAAAGTAAGTGAAAGTACCTCCGCTGAAAAAATTCTGCATAATTTACGTAAAGTAATGCACAATGCTGTAATTCTTGCGTGTATAGCAAAAAAAAGCACTTTGTGAACATAATAATTAAACATCGATGATTTGAAGATTTTCAACTATTTTAAAACTTTAAGAAAGGTTTGCATATAGATACCACTTATGTAAATCGCCTAAGATACAATATCTCTGGTATTAAATTAGGCTACTGTTTTACTTTATACTGTTATAAGTACTTTAAGTACTATATAAAATCATGTTACATTGAATAAGTGCGAATAAGTTGGGTCAAATACAATTAGAATCTCAAGGAGAGCAGATTTTATCATTTATTACTTGTTAACATTACATATGTATGGTACACAACTAGATATCGTTTTCAGATTATTGATTTAACCAACTTTTAATTACCTTAATATAATAATTTATTGCATGTAAATGGTACCACAAGGTTAAATAGTTTTATAGATTACGAAGTTTGCAAAATGCCTGTGCTTAATCATAGGATCGCATATACTAACCAATTTTAAATATCAGCATACAGTATAGTTGAAAAAAAAGCATATAAAAAGAATAAACGGGCGTTAAGAGCCAGTTGTAAATGCAATAGACAATTCGAAAATAATAAATATGATTAAGTGATCGCAGCAAATGTACTTCTACACTACACAGTCGGATATTTCAAAACTCCACATTCTCGATTTTGTGGGTAACGTCCAACTAAGATTCATCATTAACAAATGTATACGACCAAGCACATAACTTTCTTATGCCTCATGTAGGTGTCACTTTGCTAGAGGTTCAACTTATTTCCAGCATACAATACAATATAATATATTACTTTTAAAACGTTAAACAGTTCTATCAATCATTTATGGATGACGTTTCGTTTCAAACCATGGCTATTGAAATTTACTATTTTGGTACATGGCACATTATTTGAATTAACTTTTAGGGTTTGTTTATTATTTTTTAAAATTCAAAAAGCAAGGCTTCCTTTCATCATTTTAATTATCATTAAAACAGTTTATTATTAAGATACCTTCCAACCTACACATACATATGTAGGTATAGAAGGTTATGCGATCGACTTTTTTTTCACTATCGCTAAATCGACTTACTACTTCATTTTATAACTTTTGGCTAAGTTTCACCAAGATCGGCCATCATGTCTGGATGTTTATGTGTAGATGTATGTGTATCCACGATAACTCCAGAACGAAAATACCTACATACTTAAAATTTTGTATTTAAGGTTTTTTTCATTTGCCTTAGAGCTGGTTAGATTTTGGGAGAAATCCAGCGGCGGAGAGGAGGGGTTTATTAAAGACAGTTTTTGGTAATTATTAAATATTTCGAAAACAGCTGCATATTTCAAGATATAAAAATACCTAGATATAGAACTTAAACATATCGATTAATTATGTTCTATGCAATTTTTTGATATGCCGTGTAATTTAGCGACAAAAAAATTCTTAATGTAAAATTTAAGTGTTAGTTCAATTTTTCATTATCTGAATAACGATTAATTTTAGAAGAAAAAGTGTAGATGTATTTTTTAAACAAAATTTAATTTTACATAAGCTTTCTTCACAAAGTTTTTTAATGTAAAGCGAAATAAATGTAAAAATTAAATAAATATGATTGAAAATGCTGAAGCTGTATTATTGATATTTTTATAGAAGCGGGCGGCTTTGGAATTTTTTTACGTTAACATGTATTTAGGTATGTCTATTAATCTCTGACATGAAGTTTTAAACGTCATTCTGACATAGATTATTGTTTTTGTTTTTACAATGTTGTCTGTTTTCGTTATGAACGTATAAAAAAGAGGTTGCATAGTTATCCTAAAAAAAATGAAATCCTTCCTACATATTAAAATAATCGGGTCATTTAGTTCACGCAGATTGCGAGACAACCACTTGCCGGATTTGGATGATTTTGTTTGATATGAAGGTAATTTTGCGTAGAAAGAAATAATGGTGCCAGAATTTTATTTTAAGGTTTTCATTTTTTTGATTTGATTGTTATACATTCACATATATACGTTTATTAGGTGTTTATCATCATCATTAAATATAATTTTAAACGCAAATTTTGCGGAGGAAAGCTAGTTAAAATTATTTCATATCTTTTAATTTAAGTTAGCATCTAGACGTCTATTAGCCTCTGTCTGTCATGAAGTTTTAAACGTCTGTTTGACACAGCTTATTGTTTTTGTGTTTACAATGTTGCCTATTTTCGTAACGAACTTCTTATAAAGAGGTTTCATAATTATCCTAAAAAATGTTATTAAAATTATTTCATTTCTTTTAACTTCCATTTCGTAGGTTGGAAGGTCGTGTGGTGATCCACACCAGATATTTGAATTTATTTTAGTGATTTTTTTGTAGTTCTACGGGAGATTTTATTAGGTAAATGGCACGCGAGTACCAAGCAGTGTTGTTGGTGCAGTGCTGTATGGTTTAACTTAGTTAACTTTTATCATTCGTAGGTTTTGTTCCATTTTTCTATTATACATTAATTATTGGCTATATTATGAAAGCGGATACATTGATAATGCAGTATTTTAGGTTATACAGGGTGTTTCATTTACCGGATAAATTCAATTAAAATTCGAATGGGAATTTAGGAAGAAAAACGCTCGGATCCGTCCATTTTTATTTTCAATTTAGTTTTTACATAAAATCTATACGGATGTGTCAAGAAAAGATATGACGTCATTGACATTTTTTAAATGTCCATTTTTATTGCAGAAAAGTACATATTTTTACGTACGACAAGGCACATATGGATGATGTTAAGAAAGGGTTTCAAACTTACGTCCGCGGGCGATATAGACCTTAATTTAGTGGTAAAGTTATTCCACTAATTCAAATTAAATGTACGAATTAAGCACCATTAACAATCTGACAATAACCAAGGCGATTAAGAAATGGTTTGGAACGTTGTCGATGACATATGCGGTAATGTTTCTAATTTCTTGGCGAATTCGTACTTTTAAATCTTCTAAACTGGCCCCATACGAGTAATCTAGAGGATTTAAATCTGGCGATCTGGCTGGCCACTAAAATAACCCTTTTCCATCTATCCAACCATTTAGAAAAAGTTCATCCAAATAAGCGAAAACAGGTAAAGCGTTATTGCGGCGCTCCATCTTGTTGAAAAAAGAGGTCACGGTGATACATTACGGGCTGTTCTAAATCCGGGCACACCGTTATTCTAGTGGGGATGAAGTCATTTTGAGGAAAGTCTAAATATCTTGAACCAGTAATAGTATCCTCGAAAAAATAAGGACCTATAACTCTTACGTCAACTATGCCACACCAAACGTTCAATTTTCGAGGCTTTTGGGAACCAATACGGATTTTCAGTTGCCGAATAACGACAATTTCACATGGTCGTTTAAAGCAACAGTTGCTTCATCGGAAAAAATATTCTTTTTACAGAATTGGCATTACCATAACATAATTGTTGCATTTGTTCACAAAATTCATTTCGCCGATCAAAATCATCTTCCGACAGCTCGTAAAGTAAGCATATCGTGTGGGGATGGAACTTCTCTCTTTCAACATTTTGCACAGTAGAAGTGCACAGAAGCGCCTAACGGTACTTTTGTTATGATTAAAGTGGCGTTAATTTTCGGTCTGTATGGAGCATGTCGTAGTGAGGAGTTAAGAAAGTTAAATGTGAAGGATATCAAGAATACCGGCTCTATTTTGGTTGTCACCCTCCATGACACTAAGACAAGGAAGAAACGTATATCCACCGTTATGATGCTAATGAGAGGAATTGATGAGATTGAGTTGTACAGGAGATATGTAAGCTTGTGTCCAAAACATATTAATCACTCAAGATTGTTCATATTTTATATGAAGAATAAATGGACAGTGCAACCTGTGTGGATCCACAGTTTACAAGATGCCAAATAAAATTGCCCATTATTTAAAATTACCCAACCCAGACGGTTACACTGGCCCTGTCTACGTCAAACGTCAACTACTTTTCTTGCCGAGGGCGGAGCGGATATCAGAAGACTCAAAAATCATGGAGGATGCGATCAAACACGACTCCAGGAGAATATATAGAAGAAATGATTCAAAATAAAATGGCGACTTCAAAAATGATTTTTAATCAGCCATCATCGTCAAACAGTGGATGTCTGAATCCGTCAGATGTTGTCCTAGAACGTACTGAATTACAGTTGGCTCCTGAATCTAGCGATTCATCATTTTCTAAGTCAAATGAAGTTTATCAGAAGGTTTTATCAAAATAGTCACCATCATTTAATGATTTACAGTTAAAACATTGTACAAGCAAACGATAGTAGTTGAACGTTTAATATTTATTCTAATAAATAACTAATAATTCTTTATGAAGAAATGGTTACTATAAAGAAATGGTTGCTATGAAGAAAAGAGATACTTTTCTTTACGATTTGTCATAAGGAAATATGGAATATTTCCATTGAGTGTCCGAAATAGTGGATTATTTTACAAGAAGCTAAAGTGACACTTTTTGTGGCGAATCTGTAGGTTTGACGGACGAACGTAGTAACTCCGGCAAATACAGATGAGCCACAAAAAGTTACTTTGCTGCACATAAAATATATTATTTTTTCTTCAGAGGTTTTTTTACACTTAAATATGAAATAAGGAAAAATAATTAGGTTGTGAAAATGAGGAATAGTTAGATTTACTTAGCGTGCTCTGGCAAGCAGCAGTAGACGTTGCTAGGTTTCGTTGAAAACAATGCATTAAACAAGTTGAAAATTGAGGAGATTCTCTATGTTATTTGTTCCTATTTGTGTAAATATTACATTGTTAGGAGTATGATAGATTTGGAGAACTACACGCCGTCAAAAATTACTGAAGCGGCTAATACAGCAATAAGTGATCTATTGCCTACAAGATCGAGCAAAATCTATGAACGCGCTATTCAGAAATTTATAAAATGCTGCGATGAAAGAAATATTAAAAGATACTCTGAAACCGCAATGTTAGCTTATTTTGCCAAATTAGCAACAAAAATGAAAATGAAAAGCTGGACAATGTGGTCCCAATATTCGATGATAAAATCATTATTGATCATTCGACATGGCGTAGATATAAGCAAATACTTGAAACTTCGTGCATATCTAAAGAAGCAGAATGAAGGATACACTCCAAAGCAGGCCAAAGTATTCACAAAAGACCAATTTAAAAAATTTTTATCGGAAGCGTCGGACGAAGAATACTTGGCAATGAAAGTAAGTTTTAGAAATAGAATGAAAACCAGTCTTTATATTCTGCATTTTTTTTTATAGTTTTGATTATTGGTATCTCAGGGGCATGTCGTTGCGATGAATTGGTGAAGATGAAGGTAGACGACATTGAGAACCTGAAAACTCTGCTACCTGATAGCAAAACAAAAAAAAGTAAATCATTTACAGTTGTAGGGGAATCTTTCCTAAATTTATATAACAAATATGTTACTTTGCGCCCACGAGATATGAATGATCGCCAATTTGTTTTGAAATGTGGAAAATGCTCAAGAGCGGTGATGGGAGTCCATAAAGTAAGTACTGTTCCTAGAGAGGTAGCTTTTTTCTTAAAATTAGCGAACTATACAGAATACACAGGGCTTTGTCTAAGAAGAACCTCAGCTACACTGTTGGAGGACGGCGGCGCCGATTTAATGTGCTTGAAGCGCCATGGTGGCTGGAAATCCAGCACTGTAGCTGATCGTTATATTGAAGACTCTCTAGCAACAAAACAAGAGGCAGCCTTGAAAATTTTTGCAACGAAACCTCCACTGTTACCTCTGACGGATTTTATTTTGGAGAGAATGTTAGTTTTAATCAATGTACTTTTAATCTTTATAACTCTAAACAATAAATTTGTTTTTTGTTTTCAAATTGGGTGTTTGAGTTATTAACCTACATTACTTCTACATCCGCCGCGAGGCGATGCAAAAGACTTTTGCAGCCGCCGCTGAAAATGTCAAACTTTAACGTTGTCAGGTGAAGTTTAAAATGTCATCTTTTATTGGCGCCTGAAGAAAAAATAAACTAAAATCAATAGGACACACACACAGCAAAGCAGTATTACATAATATGGCAAACTTCACCATAATATCTATTTTCCTAGCCTCCTACTAATTTTGCAACTTATGATTAGTTCTCAGCTCCCTCCAAAATGTAACAAAAGTGGCGGTGTGACACGTGCTTTCGCTATGAGCTGAATTAATCGAAAAACGGATTACGGGCAATCCTCTACCCATGCACCATGATCTTCTTTAACAAGAATGGCTAGACGAGGTTTCAGGTCTCTATTCTTTCGCTTAACAATGTTGGCGGCGGTATCAAGTGTAGCTCAATTCCGAGGCAATGTCAAACTTTCTGCGTTCTTCGGCTGTGGCACGTACAACTGTAAAGAGTTCAACCCATTTTGAACTAGGATCTTCCACAATAAGGGTCCATTTTCTCCAGTTGAAGCCACAGGGAGAGGTACAAACAAATCAATAGACAAGACCTCGAACCGTTGATTGTATAACAGGACTTGTTACATGCGTTATTATGTTGCACCATTAGTTAAATTTAATTAGCTGTTAAATTCATCTGCTTGTATTGTTTCGTTGATTTCGTTATTTAGGCTTTCCTTACATATATCTTCTAAATTAAATAAATGTATTTAAAATGTTGAAGGTCACTCGTACTTGATACGTATTTTTCACTAATTGGGGTCACTAGTTTACAGCTGTTTACATCCGGTTAAAGTTCAACTTTGACTTCTCTTTCGTGTTGGATGTGAAGGTAGACATTTTGTTGTCCGGGGAGAAAATTGAATTTTCTGTGTTTGCTTAAACCATCGATGCACGCCGGCTTTGCAGTTATTCTCCTAGAGATGAAGTGATGAGTTGTAAATAATTGCTTGATACGCTTTAAGCGGATTTGTATAGGAAATCCAAAACATTCAGGTGAGCTTTGTGATCTTCTTTTCTGTTTTGTTCTTCAATTTTCAGCCATCAACGCATCTGTCTTAAAATAATTAATAACTTTAAAAAAAAAACCTAATACCCAGATGCTCTACGAACATAACCTATTAACGAATGTTTCACTATAAGGATGAAATAATTTTGTGTCTCGGTGATTTTCTATCTCGTCAGGGTAAGAGTGTACTATAAATTTTCTCTAGTTCTCCCTTATTTATTTCAGGGCGTCGTAAAACTACTTTCGCTTTCCGAAACACAGACATCAGCTGTTATCCAACTTGTGTTTGTTCAAATTCTACATTGCTTGACCTTATTTATTAATATTCTGTAATTATCACCTCATTTAAGGTAAGATCTCTTTTCATGTTTTCTCTTTGGTTTTATGTAATATTATTTACAGAAGTACCTAGTACCGGAGTAACTGCTGAACGCAGTAACTGTCAACTGTCTTTGGTTGTGATTTTTATGCCTTGATTGTAAAATCTATCTGTTACTGTGTTACGCTTTGACACTAGATGGAAGTGGTAGGACGATTATCTTTAACATCTTGAACAAGTCGATTATAAGATTATCTGTAGTAAATCTTTACCGATGATCTCTATGCTTTTGGATTACTTGTACTTTGATCTTGATATGACGTGTATTATATAACAATCGTCCATCACAAAATTTTGAAGAAACGTCTCAAATGAATGGATTATTTTAGCTAACTCTACGTCTTTAATGAACAATTCCAGTCTTGTTCTACTGAAACCAAGCACAAATCAAAGTGGACTTGATATTGGACAGTGAGATAAACAATCGGCAATGAAATTGTCACGACCAGATATGTATTCATTTTGACATTTTAACTCTGTATCATTAAGCTTAACGTTAGGTCCGTTGGATATTAAACTAAATAACCATTTCATGGCGATGATCTGCATTATCACAGATGATGTATTGACCATAAATTTGATTTAACTCCAACAACACAAAGGTTCATTCAGTAATCTAGTTCCGTTCTGCTGGAACAATCTTGATGCATCTCAATCGGATGCTCATGAGCACCTTAGACATATAACAGCACAGGGATTGATAATGAGTCCTCAAAACATAGAGATTTAAAACAATCGGTATGATTGTAAGACTGGAGTTATAATGCTTGTTAATAAATCAATTTCTGATGATGTTCCATCTATTTACAGTTCTCTTCGTCAAGTCACTGGGTGGTCTTCCGTGGATGACAACTAAATAACGTTTTCAGTGTGCGATAGATTTTGGTTTCCGAACATCAAGAACTCAATATTTTCGTTTGAAACAAACAACACTAAAATTGCGTTTGCTAAACACCGAATTGTTTCTACGTGTGAACCTCTTCGTCGAGTTGAAATTATCGAAAAAAATTTTTGGAAATAATTTTCTGCAATCCCTGCGCGTTCAGTATTCTGTATCTTTTTACTCTCAAATAAACAAAGTTATATCAATATTATATAACTGGATACATTTAGAACCCAACATTTTACTTTTTTTGCAGAGCAGTTTATTTTGGAATTCTACGGTTCCTTACAATTCGACATAGATAAATAACGTTTCACCGTAATTTACTTCAGTAAGTAAAAAATCATAATCGTATTTGAATATGTGAGAATGAAAGGGGCCCAAGTCCAATTTTTTTAACAATTAGGTTATTGCACAGAATCAAAGCTAATACGCTTCTTCATATATTGTACGCAATAAAAGACCCAAGTCCGCTGTGTACGCTACGTATATTAAACTCGATAAAAGTATTGTAATGTGAGAGAGACCTAAGTCTAGGACCTGGACCCCTTTCATTTTGCAGTAAGCTAGTAGGTAGTGTTTATGTTAGTTTGTTGTTGTTGTTGATGGTTGTCGAGGCCAGAATCATAACAGTAACATAATTACCTTTTTAGTTTAGTGCTTGAAGGACGTTTCGATAGTATAGAGTGGCGACTGCCAATAAGAGGGCACAGTTACCTACCTTGTGACCGCTTATTTTCAGTTATAGAACGAATGAAAAAAAGCAAGGAACAGTTCAAACGTTTCAAGAGTGGTAAGACCTAATTTCCAGGAAGTTTGACGTAAATAAACTTGAATTTTCCGACTTTTTCAACTTCAAGAACCACCAAGCTACATTATTCAAGAAGACAGTGCATGCGCTAAATCAAACGTACAACGTTACCAAGTAGAAGGTATTCAAATTTTCTAAGTTTCACAAGAATCAGATTGTTGTATCTAAAAACATGTCTGGTCAAATCGAAGAAACGCTTTGTTTATTAAAGCCAAATGTAGTAGTTTCATCAACTTCACGAGACCAGATGTATACTGATACTCTAACAATCAAAGAGTTGAAAATCAAAAACGTGCAAAGCTTATGCAAATTTTTAGATGCACATAAGAAAGAATATTATAATAATTTGAAATCTCTAGAAGGCCAAGTCTCGGAGCAAGCTGTTAATAATTCGGACTATGAATAATCGCGATACTTTTTGAAATAAAAATTTTATTTTATTATCTACTTTTTGTAAACTTAAAATAAAAAATAAATTTTCTTTTTGAAGTTTTCTGATATTTTTTTTTAATTTGAAAATAAAAGTGGCCTATGTACGTGCATATATATGTATGTAGTTTTTGGCAATGTTTCAAAATCAGCCACATTGTTTTTTCTTGCATTAGTCATCTAAAGGCATCTAACTTTAAAGGAGTAAACTTAAAAAAAAGAAAAGGTGCGAGACAAAAGTTAAACCGGCTAAAAATAGTTTTTTTGATTTTTCACAGATCACTTCAATAGGAGTTAGGCCCCTTTCATTCTCACATATTCAATTAGGACTCTATGTTCAACGAACTCTTCTGTAATGCACGCATTAAGGTTAACCCAAACTCAAAGTCTAGTTGATTGCCCATCACGGTTACAAAATTTATCCATTATTTAATGGATAATTAAAGCAAGTTTTATAGAAGGACAATGATATATTTCTAAAGATTGGATGATATGAATGTTAACGTAGACCTACCTATATTATAAAGTTGATCAATCACACCTTCAATCGAGCTGTACAAAAACAAGAACATGTCTTTATGCCAGAATACTAACACTTGTCTCAATTATTCAAACATTACACTTTAAATAAAAGTTAATATTGCAGTTTTAACAGTATTAAATTTTTACACTCAATTTTTTCTTTTTTGCTAATTAATTTTATAGAATGGCCTCGTACTATAAAATGATGTTTTCGTATAAATTAAATAGACATGACTTAGTTTTCTATCAGATAGATCACTGAAACTATAAAATTATACCCTTTGCATTTTTAAAATAAAGAACAGTTAAATTTTATTATATCAGAATACATGTTCTACTTATCTAATCTTTAATTTAATATATTATCATAGTAAATATAGTATGTGTAAATGAAAAAAAAATTGTAAATTACTCGAAAATATTAGAATCAATAACGGAAACAAAATTAAAACAAATATATAATATAAATTGGAAAAACAATCTCTTTTTTAACGCAATGTCTTTTATCCACTTACACAAACAAGTTAAATTAAATGTGCACATATATTCAGTATTAATAATTAATAGTAATTAAATAATTTCTAAAAATAAAAAAAATCTTACAATAAATTTGTAAAGAGTAATGAAACATTCAATTTTATGTTTAATGATGCATTACATTTTTTGCTGTAAAATTTTTAATACAATAGACTGCAGAAAATCGGATGCCTAGTTAATTAATGTTTATTGTAAAGAAGCTATCCTTTCAAAACTTGAACAATAAAGTTGGAATTTTACTCAATTATTTTGTTATATACGCTTATTTTGTTGTATATTCACGTAGAATAAATTTTAGATTAACTGTATTTAAAAATCTAACGAAGTCCATCAGCTAGTAATAATCTAAACGTCAATCCTTTTTGACACCATGTCAAATTGTAAACTAATAGTTTCTTCCTTTGATGAATAATTATAAGTGTAAGTGGAGAAAATATGTTGGTTTCAGTATTACTACAAACCCGCGATATCTAATTCCAATAAAGCACCTTTTGCGTTTATTAATCGTGTTTGTGTATGTGTCTTTTTTGTAATTTGAACTGCTTAAAACAAACTTTTACATAATCAAATACACATCATAGAAAAAAAACTTAGGCAATTCAAGAAAAAGTAAACTTTCACAATTATTACACATAATTAAAATAGTTAGCTTTGAGGTTTTTAAATGGTGTGTTTTTACGTTTATATTTTATACAGGGTGAGGCATCTAAGCTCCGTCGGTTTGTATACGAAAAATGGTAAAATATTTTTGAAATCTTTTTTTTATTTATCGTGTAGGTTCATTAGGAGCACGTTTTAAAATTATTTTCGAATGAGCAGGGTGGTCCATAAAAATTTTACGCATCAAAGTTATGAAAATTTAAATGGAACACCCTATATATGAGGCATATTTCGATTCTGTGGACTAAATAAAGGTCACTTACTGTTATAGTCCCTGTACCTAACTCCACCTGTTGCCGAGATATTTCATTATTTGTGAGAATGTAGATCGAAATTCAAAAGAACTTTCTGTTTTACGTACTCGAGGAATTTTTTCAAATGTTTTTCATCGTTTACTGAAAGCATCAAACTTTAAAATCCACCGAAGTTATTATCAGAAATTTATACTGGGTGTATAAAAACTCAGTTACTATTTTGACCAACATTAAAGCCAATTAACTTCCTTATTTTAAATAGAACACCCCGTATTTGTCACCATATTTTTATTCTAATTTTAATTCCCTACAAAACTGTATTAGGGTTCCCTATACCTATCTCTTACAGATTTTTTGTAATTTAGGATTTTCTAATTTAATCATTAATTTTATGTCATTTTTTACTCGATTTTTTGTGAGCAGGTTTTGATGAAAATATTTTATTGCTCGAGATAATCCAACTGTTTGACTAGGCTTTCCTTAACAATGACTGAAAGACGTTAATAACTGGGTAAATAGCAAAAATATTGTTTTATTGAACAAAGACAGATTAACAATGACTGAAAGTCGTTAATAACTGGGTAAATAACAAAAACATTGTTTTATTGAACAAACACAGCTTAACAATGACTGAAAGACGTTAATAACTGGGTAAATAACAAAAATATTGTTTTATTGGACAAACACAGCCTTGATAGGTGAGCAACTTCAACGCTTCAACAAATGTTCAAAATGATTTCCGTTCCTTTCAATACATAAACGAACTCTCTCTAGGAAAGACTCCTTCACTTTTCTCAACATGCTTGGGGTTATGGAATTAAAAGCAGTTCTGATTCGCTCCTTCATGTTGTCGGGTGTGACTGGTTGTGTATGGTAGACAATATTTTTGATGTATCCCCACAAGAAAAAATCAGGACTAGTTAAATCAGGGGATCTTGCCGGCCAATTTTGTGGGCCGCCGCGCGCCCTATCCACCTGTTGGGAAATTGCCTGTCCAATTCGTCTCTAACATTAGCATGAAAATGCGCCGGCGCTCCGTCTAATTGTAGCCACATTTCCTGCCGAATATCAAGCGGTATGTGTTCCAAAAGAACAGGAAAATTTCCTCTTAAAAATTCGAGAAACATATCCCCGTTCATAATGCCATTAAAAAAAAACAGTGTTCCCATTATACCACCTCACACATTTACGGACCATCTGTGTTGCCTATGGAGAGTTCTAAAAAAATTAGGATTCTGGTCACTATAATAATGATAGTCATGTCTATTTACTAAATCGTTATTGTGGAAGGTTGATTCGTTGAAAAAAGCTCAAAATCAAAAAAAATTTCATTATCAGCAAATTTTTCTAAAACCCATAAACAAAATGCAAGCCTTCGATCGTAATCCACTTCTAAAAGTTCTTGGTGTAATTGAATGTGAAATGGATAAAACTTATTCTTCTTTATTATCCTTCCAACGCTCCGCTGACTTATCTCAAATTCTTCACTTATTCTCCGCTGGCTGGTATGTGGATTTTCTACCAGATATTCCATAACGGCAAAATTATTCTCTTCGTTACCCGTAACCGGCCTTTGCTTTTGTCGTGTCTTGCATGATACACTTCCAGTGCTTCGAAAAACTTGCAATAATTTTTCTAATGAACGCCTGTCGGGATGACGCCTATCAGGATACATTTGTCCGTCCGTCCGTTAGCAAGCAATTATCATTGCATTTCCCAATTACTAAGATCATGTCGCACTTTTCAATTCGAGAATAGCAAGCCATTTTAAATAGTAGGTACCCACCTAATAAAACTTATTCTCAAAGTTGATTAGCTAAAATGATTTAACTTTAACACGAACTATGACTTTTCAATAAATTCGTTTATCTTATGTGACAGTAAGACTGTCAAAGCCTGCTTTTCAAGAACAAATTGCATGAAATTATTATTGAAATAGAAAATCCTAAATTACAAAAATCTGTAAAAGATAGGTATAGGGAACCCTAACACAGTTTTGTAGGGCATTAAAATTAGAATAAAAATATGGTGATAAATACGGGGTGTTCCATTTAAAATAAGGAAGTTAATTGGCTTTAATGTTGGTCAAAATAGTAACTGAGTTTTGTACAAGTATAAATTTGATAATATGGTGATTAAAGTTTGATATTTATAAACAATGAAAACATTTGATGTACGTAAAATAAAGTTCTTTTGAATTTCGATCTCATTTCAAAATAATGAATATTACAAAGGTGGAGTTAGGTATAGGACTATACACGATAATACTATTTAGTCCAAGAATCGAAATATGCAATCATATATTGTTCCATTTAAATTTTCATAATTTGATGCGTAAACATTTTATGGACCACCCTGCATATTCGAAAATAATTTTAAACGTCTCTAATAACCTAACGATAATAAATTTCAAAATATTTTACCATTTTGTAAACGAACTTAGATGCCTAGTATATCAAACATAAGTCTGCTATTAACATAACGTATAAGGTCAACTATGGAATCTAATTTTGGTAAAGAATAACTAGATCCTTCATAACGATTATTAATTTTATTTAATATATAAATAAAAAGTTTACCTCGAATACGATTTGAACTTACGACATTTATTTGCTAGGGTAGTGTTCTAACCAACTGAGCTATCGACATACAAGCCTCAATCGATGTAAATTCTAAATATAATGAGATTACAGTCAAATTACTTATATTAACGGAATGTGAGCCTGCAATATCGCAAGGATTCACACATACCAAAGCGACTTGATTAATGTTAAATTATTAAAGTTTTTGTTATGAACGAATAAGTTCAAAAGTAAATATGTAATTAAAATTTATTATTAATTTTAATAAAATTAATAATAATTTTTAATTGCATAAATAAAAAGTTTATCTCGAGTAGGATTTCAACCTGCGATGTAAATTTTGTCTTTATGTATGTAGAACTGATGTTCATAACAAAAACTTATAATAAGATCCTTAATAAATTAAATATGATTAAACGGCCTTGAAGATAACTAATCAGAAGACTCCCGAATGCTAACCATCATAAATGTCATGAAGAACAAATGTAACAAAACTTTAATCCAATTATGATGTAAGTGTAAAGTTGTGAAAAATTTTACTTTGAAATAGAAGCTTGACATATAAATTAAACATCTAGTCAAATCTACCAAAGAAACAGTTTTAATTTTGGGACATCCTGTATAATTGGTAAAACGTTTACTTCAAGGTCTAGGAAAAAACTGCGCAAAAAAACTAGATGCCAAAAGCTAAAATTGAAATTAAGAGGTACGATTGTGCCTTTTTTTAATTATCAGATGTCAAAACCTATTTAAACGGAAATTTTATGCCTAGTAAATTTATTAGGATGTTATATGTCTCAATAGTTTTACGTAGTAAACGTACATAATACTCAGTTTGTCTTGATAATATTTCCAACACTAAATGATATGATATAAATTATTTAAAGCATGTTCGACTACGGAAGATTTCTCTGGTTGACCTAATTTACAGAATGTCATGTGTTCTTCACGTATTGTATCAAAGCTACGTTTTGTGGTTCCGATGTATACTTTTCACCAGAACAAGATAACTTATACACAAATGGATTTGGAACATCTTTAGGTGACCTTAAATGTTCTTTAATTTCTTTATTGTAAAATTTTTGGTTTTTAAATAATTACCACAAGAAGCAACGTATATCAATAAATGGATTTCTAAGACAAAATAGACATTTAGTTTCACTAAATTCGATTCAAATTAAGTTAAACATTTATAGTGTTTTATAAAGTCTAGGTATGTATATTATACAAAAATTAAATACACTATGATATACGAATATTTATAAACTACTGCATCTAACTATTCTAACTGGGATAAGTATTTGTAAATACCTTAAATACGATGGATTTAACTTGTATTCATAAATATGTATATACATTTTGATAAGTACCACACGTCTCGGATTAAAAGTCTCGCCCAAGTAAAAGGGTGCAATTTAGTTTACTAAAATAAATTCATATCTAGGAACTTACGGAAAATATATACAGGATTAAACTATTTTCTATTAATTACTGTACCGTATGTCCCTATTTCGTTTTAGTTGTTTTTAAAGATATCGTTGTTACTATCAAAGATAGAAGTTTACTGTAATACTGACATGTTTCGTCAACGGTACTTACATATTGCGAAGTATCGAAATCAGTAGTGTGCTTAGAATTTTTCTAGGGGATGCGGTTTTTGAGTAATAATATTAGCTTGCATTTTTTTTAATGGGAATCATAGTTGGCTTACCAACCATCAGTTGCAGTTCTTTCTTAGATTTTAAAAAATATAAATATAGATTCCTGAAAAACACCTTACAAATACTTTTTTTTCAGCAAGACCGTCCCCCAGCCCACAATGCTTCGACAGTGAAGAATTACTTAGAAAACCGTTTCCCAAGTCGTTGTATTGCAACATTCTATTCGGTGTTATGGCCGCCATGATCTCAAAATCTGTCAATACTGGACTTCTTCCTATGGGGTTTTCTGAAAAACATAATTTATCAAAAAAGTCATAATACAGAACCGAATGTTGTAATACAACGATTTGGGAAACGGTTTTCTAAGTAATTCCTCACTGCCAAAGCATTATGGATTGGGATTGAAAAAAAATATTTGGAAGATGTTTTTCAGGAATATATTTATATTTTTGAAAAGTTAAGAAAGAACTGCTGATGGTTGCCAAGCCAACTATGATTTCCATTTAAAAAAATGCAAGTGTCTATTATTACTCAAAAATCGCACCCTCTAGAAAAATTCTAAGCACCCTACTGAATTCGGCACTTCGCAATATATAAGTAGATAGAAGATACTAAATTTTCGATTTTTCCATGAAATCTGGGTCAACAAAGTGAATGTAAAAACTGCAAACTTATATGTTTGATAATAACAAAAATATCTTTAAAAAACAACTAGGAAATCTTACAGTTTTAACATTTAGTAATCACATATTAATTTAAATTATTAACAATCATGTGTTAATGAAATAAACTCCAACTCCGTTGGCGCGTCTTTCGTGATGTCAGTACTGTTCTTTGGTTCATCATGGGCGGCTGTAAACAGTGAGGCTCTAACATATAAAATGTGCCAACTATTTTTTATAATTCCTTTCTCTTGTAAAAAAAAAGGAGTTTCATATGTTCACGTATGAGAATTAAATATATTAAAAATTCCGTCCTTAGTAAACTGGTTATACAACCTATACAACTCTTTTTAAATTCACCACCTTTTTGTTCCATTCAACACTTTGATTCTGGATCTAAAGTTAGAACTGCTGTACATTTAAAAATATTTGTTTTATTTTATCACAGAATGCTTTTTATGGACTTAACTACATACCAATACATGCAAATTGATGCATGCCGCAACACTTCAGAGTACGCCAAAACAGTAATTTCATTATCACGATCTCCAGTAAGAGAACAAGTTAACCTTTTTTAGGTTTAATAGTACTTGTTAGTATACAATTGCGTTCAATTTTTCTAAACTTTTTTCTGTTATGCGGCATATTAAGATTTAGTTGGTTGAATTTTCAACAGGTTCTGGTCACTATTCTGTTACATTCTCTATGTAAATAACTGAAATTAGAATGTAAACGTTGGAATAATAATTGTGCTTGTAAAATATGTATTTAAAGTAAAACGCGTCTAATAGATACTTTACACTAATAAAACAATTGCATACAACAGATAGCCATTGTAATACCGACAATACGAAGAAAATACTGAAACGGTTTTTCTATGCTCAAATGACTGTATGTCAGAAGTTAAGGACGGGACATCTGTAAGTCTAATCCCTGTTTTGGAATACCATCAACGATATCGAGAGCATATTGGGGAGCACTAACCCATATGTGAGAATTATACTCTAGATAAGGTGGAATTTGGGACTTATACAGAAGAGTTATCGGGAGGTAAAGTACAGCTATAGTAGCTGACAGAGGATGGTCAACCCATGATAGATTTGAAGATATAGTCATTCCCAACATAGTAATATAGTCTTAACTTAAGATCTGAGCCAGTCATGCTTACTACAGCAAATGAGTTTTATTAGCATTAAATTTAACTAGATTATTACTTCCCATTCAAGGATACGTTGAATGTCTTTGTTGATTTAAGTTGCCATTTCAGCCTGACAGTCTTGATTATGAGTACAATGAAAGTCCTTTCGTCAGCAAAGCTGGCCGGGTTAGACGTTGAAGAAATAAGATCATTTATATATAGAAGAAAAAGTATAGACGCTCTGACTGATCCCTGTGGCCAGCCCGCATTAATTCCAACTTCGTATTTTGCCAAGGAAACTAGAAACCCAATTGATGAGCGTTTCATTTAACCCAAACGAGATGAGTTTGGCAGGTAAATACTTATGCCAAACTTGGTCAAATGCTCTTGAGATGTCGAAAGCGACTGCAAATATTTCACTGGATTGTTCTAATGTAGTGTTCAAACTAGAATCACATATGACAGATCACCTGTTGAACGATTGTGACTAAAATGATATTGGTGGTTACTAAAGAGAGTTAGCTTCACGGAAAGAGAGCAGTTGCTGATTAATGGGCTTTTCCATGATTTCAGTCAAAATGGAAGTGATTTCAATTGGTCAGTAGCTGGAGGGATCAATCTTATCGCTTTTTTGTGAATAGGTTGAACATTTTCAAACTTCCATGATGAGGGAAGTTGCCATAGAAATTAAATAGAGCTTAGATAGGAAGCATTTCTTTAAGACAATAGCTGGGATACCGTCTGGGCCCGTCGACCTATTGATATCAAGCCTATTGATGATCGATTCTAGGGGATTGTACTGAAAACAAATTGGTTTAATAGTGTATGACGAATAGGCGACTTTTCCAGAATAATTAAAACACGAGTTTGATGCAAATGAACAAGATTGGCCTTGTCTACGTAATCAGCAACTATAGATCCGCCAAAGGATGTCACGGGGGGAAATGAAGATATACCAAAGTTTTTATTGATGGTTTTAGCTAAAGACCAAAGTTTACGACTGCCCAAAGGAGATGTAGCTAGTTTATTGCGTATTTGTTGCTAAAACAACTTTTTAGCTTTAGTGATACCACTTTTGCAGGTATTTCTAGTACCAACGTGTTCTGCATGACTCTCGACTGTTTTATTAGATTTCCATTTAGTATAAAATTTATTTTTCAAATATATTGCATTAGCACAAGCCTTATTAAACCAGGGTTGGAAACGAGAATAACCTATATAGTTTTGTTTTTTGGGATTGTATAACTTCATGCCCATGAGGATTACTTCAGATACTGAAAGAGCAATGTCCGAAGATGAGGATGGCTTAAACCAAGATTCATACCATGGAAAGGTTGCAATTTAAAACACCACAAGGTTCTATTAGTGTTGCGAACAACAGAGGAACTAGGGACAGTAGAAGTTATTTCTATTAGACTATAGTCAGATAGACATAGAGGTGAAAGAATTGAAGTTTTATAAACAAGTGGGTTTGATGTAAAAAAGAGATCTAGAAGATGTGGAGTATGGCTATACCAAATGTTCAGCAGGATTTTACGCCCGGCATCTATTATCCTAAAAACCACAGCCATCTATACACGAGTCTGGAGGCTTGTTAGATGGTTTCCTACAGAAACAACCCAGGAACCGCGTTATTTTAAAGGTGAGTTAATTCACAACCACTATTCCAAGTCGGGATTTTAATAAATTTATAATCCATTACCGGTTGGTTCACTAAATTTCAATACTTGAATTTATACCAACACTATTTTGGTAAGATTGTATACAATAATGAAGAATATTTTTAATTTCAAATTTAGTCATATTTTAAAATAAATAATTTATTGGGTAAGTACGGTTTACAGACTTTAAACTTAATTTGGCAAACATTCGTAAAGTAATTAAAAATGTATTGACTATGAGATATTATTTGCCACGCGGGGTAGGCAAAACAAACTTTCTCCATGCTTTCCTATCTCCGCATACTACCCTAGCTTGCGCAAGATTCATAGATTGTCTCTGGCATGTCCTTTTATTTTTAAAACTCCTTATCATTCTTTGTTTTATCACACATTCTACTACATTCAATCAAGTTTTACGCGGCCTCCCAGGCTCAGCCTTACCTCTAACTTCTCACGCATATATATGCTTCGTTAATCTTGCGTTGTTCATTCTCTCAATGTGACCAAACCAACGTAATGTACTATTTTTATGTCTATTCATCATCGTCTTTTCGTAGCGATATTCCGTGGTTATTCACTCATTCTTTATCTTATCCCTTCTCGTTTTACCACGTGCGATTATCAGTAATCCCACACGTACGGCATTTATTTTTCTTTCGTGCTTTTTTTGACATACCCAGGTCTCACTTCTATACAATACTGACGAGACAAACACGCCATTATAGATTGCTCGTTTCGCAGCAAGGTTCATGCTTTCGTTTCTCATTATCGTCCACATACATCCAATCACTTTCCTTCCATCATTGACCCTTCGTCCAATCTCGCCATCCACTGTACCATCTGCAGTAAACATTCTACCCAGCTAGTCTACTTGCTCCACAATTCCATCTTGCAGAGTAATTACTCTACTCTCATTTCCAATTGAACACCACAATCTTAGTTTTGTTCATGTTTACCTTTAGGTCCATGCTCTCACAGAATATATCAAACTTCCTCAGAGCAGCTTGTAGCTCATCCGCACTGTCACTTAATAAGACTGTGTCATACGTGCATACACCAGAACTCGTACATAACGTAACCAACTATTACACCATTTGTATCGGTACATGATTACCTAACACATTTACCCATATACACATTGAACAACCCGGTGACATCACAAGCCTTGGCGCACTCCTTGTTCAATATTAAAGTATTCACTCACCCTAACAGATGCCCGGATACCGTTGTATACTGCCCTTATTCCGTTTATTAGACCTTTATTTACGCCATATTCATTTAACATTTCCCACAGCTTCTTCCTATTCTCTCTGTCGCATGCTTTCTTCAGATCTACAAGCACATAGTACAGCTTCCGTTTTACATTTAAACACTTTTCGATCACTTGCTGGAGAGCAACCATCTGATTGACACAGTCTCTCCCCGGTATGAAGCCACCCTGCACATCCCAAATCTTAGTTTGTGTAATATCTCGTACTCTATTAATCAGTATTCTTCCAAATACTTTACCAGGTACACTGAGCAAACTTATTCCTCTGTAGTTCTTGCAATCACTCGTGTTCCCCTTACCCTTATACAGTAGTACAATGATTGCGCTCTTCCAATCCCTCGGCACTATCTTCGTATAAACTTTGCACCTCCATACTTTAGCATTTCACTAGCGATTTCATCTACGCCTGATCCTTTACCGTTTTTCAACCTTCCTACCGTTTTCTGTACCTTACTTAACCCAATATCCTTCGCAGTTTCATTCACCATTCCTTCTACATTCTCCTTATTTAACCCTTCAGTATTACTTCCCTCACTACTGTACAGCTTTCCGAAATATTCTTGCCAGCAATTCCTCACTTCACAATCGTCCCATACTATTCCGTTGGTCGTATTCTTCACCACTGCAGCGTTCTGTTTTGGGCCATGTTTTGTATTTTTGATCCATTTCCAGAAGAGTTTTTTTGTTTCCCTCAAAATCATTCTGAATTTTCTTTCCTTCCACAGCCATGACTTCCTGTTTACTTATTCTCACTACCTTCTTCTCTTCTTTGTTTCTTAATCTGTACACCACACACAATCGCTTTTTCTCAGTTTCATTTTATGCAGCAATCATTGCCATGTACGCAACTTTTTTCTTACATACTCCCTTTTTTACCGATTCATTCCATCAAGCACATTTTTTCTGTCCGCCTACAGACGCTCTTCCGCATATCCGCACGGCGCAATTAACAACACAGTTTTTCAAGCACTTTCAACGTCAGTATCTTTTATTTGTTCGTTCCACACTGTTTCATTCACATTCAACTCTTTACTCACAGCATCTGCGTATTTCATTCTCGAACCATTATCTACTAGTTTGTCTAACCCAATTCTGGACGTTCGCACTACAATTGCTTTCCTTCTCCAGACCCACTTTTGCCCTCAACACACTCTCGATACAACCACACTACGATCCGCGCATTACATTTGTGTCTTCACCAGGTTTCTAAGTCTTTTAATTCAGCTCTTTGCCAAGTATACACATGCCAATTTTTATGTTTAAACCACATATTAGATACAAACACGCTTCTCTCCACACAGATGTTCACCAGGCATTCACAATTCTCATTGACTTTTTGGTCTCCGACCTTTCCTAGAACGCGTTCGTTATGTTCTCTCTGTATACCAACTCATCCGTTCATTTCTTCCACTATCATCATTCTTTCATTTGGTTTACGTACGTTCAATACGTTCTCTACATCATTCCAGAAGTTCTCACACTCCTGGTCTCTTTCTCCATTCACCGGCTATTAGCCAAATCGTGCCCCGTACAATGTAGCATTCGCAACTAACGGTATTGCCCTACTACCGGACAGTTATTTTCTAGTGCCCCGACACGTAAGAGTAAGAAGTAGAAATATAGAAGGAGTCAAGAAGGATATAAATAATATAGAGTGTATACTTACTGTACAAATATCTAAATGCGCATCTATACACAAACTTTTTTTTCACTTACATACTTTTCAATCACATTATGTTTCAATTAGATTGTTCCCTACGCGATTCTTGGTTCTCGTGCTACTTACCTGACTTACTGTTATTTGTTTTCGACCAAATGCTTTAATTACTTTTAATTTAGATTTCCGAGTGAAAGTTAGTTATTTGTTATTTAATTTAATATTTATTTATCAAATCTGATTTATTATTGTCGTGAATTGTGATAACTTAAACGTTTCTATTTTTTAAATTTCACTGTTATTTAATTGAAGGGTAATAATAAATAACATTAATGGCCCTGTTAGCCCTCCCGACTTTAATTGCCTACTTTTAAGATTAATTAACTATAATTAAGATCAAATACAATAACAAAGGTAAAAGTTAGATTAAATTTTGAACCTGCAGTCAAGGAAAAATATATTATAAGATAATATGTAATATAATGTCATAATCTAACTTAAATTCACATGTATTAATTACCAAAATAAAAGTTGGACCAAGTTTTGAATTTGCAATCAAAGAAAATATTTAAAAACTTACTACTTACTAATCAAATCTGCATTATTACTGTCGTGAACTGTGACAACTTAACTTTTCCATCCTCCAAATTTCACTTTTATTCAATTGAAGGGTAATAATAAATAACGACTTCAATTGCCTACTTTGACGATCAATTAATCAAAATTAATATTACAGTAACCAGTTTAATAGTCTCAAAAAGATTAAAGGGTCAGAACAACAACAATACTACATTAGTTTTAGGATATACAATTTTAGCGGCGCATAAAAGTGAAAGAAGAATTAGACTATTTTTAAATTGTTTAAATATTGAAAAACAGTGAATACACCATTAACAAATTGTTTCAATTAAAATTTACACAAAATAAATATACACTAAACCAAACTAATGATAAATTAGAAAAAGCTTAACATACAAATTTATGGATGGTTCTCACATTATTCTCAGGGTTTTGAATTTTCTGACAATGAAACAAACTTCCATAAGACATGTAATTAAATACATTTAACAAAGTTTACACTGACCAAGATCTATTGCAAGTGTAGTTTAACATTAAACATGTAAGCTTTAGTACCTAACAGCGTGTTAAACTATTCATTTATACGCTTGCAATCGTGCGTGTATATCTGATAGCACAATGTTGTAGAAACCTCCTTCTATGTTAAATTATATTTTTTTTACTATACTCTTATACGTACATGCTGATTACTATTATGATATATTTCTTCACAAACGTCTAAAGAAAATTAAACTCAAAGCAGAATAAAAACATGCAAATTTGCTTGTTATAATGGTTTATATCCTTGAAATCCTTTACTGTCTGTCTAACACATTATTTATATCTGACAATATTATCTAGTTACCAACAGACGTCTTTAGTTAAGGGTTTGTGTTTTAAACATGTACGTATTTCAATAAAAGGAACAAAAGCATACGATAGCTGCATGCAGGTTAAAGGTTATATCTCAATAACAACCATACAATTACCGCCTGTAAAAAGTGATTATGGTTTACAGGATTTCTGTTATGAAGTTTTACATGCCCAAAACATTATTAGTGAGTTTCATTTCCCAGTAAAAAATGTTAATCCCCATGTACATATGAAATATTTAATCACTTATTTTATTGTTCAAAATTATTCAATTTAAATTCTAAACCAACATAAATATTAGTTACCAGAATAATGTTTATGGGGTGTCGTCTACTCCTTTGAAAAACTAAATAACGGACATTTTCAAGTAGATTTCAAATAAGAAAAAAGAATGGGATTTGCCCTGGTATACCTTATTTTAACTTTTATTTAATTAAACCTATTCAGTAGAAAGCTAACCCTTTGCAATTCTTTGTATCCAATATCAAAGTTCCTAAGTGTTTGTCCAATATAAAAAGAATTACAGAATGTGCAGTTCGACTTATAAATACCCGCCTTCAAAATGTCGCCAGTTGAATCTTGATAAAGATAACGAAACGAGTACAGCAACGCTCGATTATATAAAACAAATTGTGGAATTGTATTTATTTATAACATTAGTGCTATTACTTTATGGAATAGACATATATTCCATTTCAACTTATTTTCCATTAGGGGTGTTTTGGATTTCGTTTTCCGTTGTGGTATTTTATTTGTGAAAATGAAAAGAAGTGCGTCGTAACATTTTCCTACTAGACGTAATCGTGCCAAGCTCCGTATTTATTCCTTTCTACAACGGCACCAAATCAACATATTCTCTACTCAAATCTCATTTTAATTACATGCTGTTTAGCGTTTTACAAATTAATTCCAAAATGCCAAAAGTAATTACAAGAAAGAACATAATCGAAGTTTGGAAAGAGCTTGAAAAAACGAGAGGGCAAAGAAAAAGGAAATAATGAATGGGTTAATTTATATTTGCTAAAATGAGTACTCTCACTGTAAATCAAATTATTTCTTAGGTAAGCACGTTATGTGGTTTCAAATGTCTCATCAAACAAATAGTCATTGCAGTAAAGGTGCAAAACAGTATTTTCAGGAACAGTGCAAAAATCATGTGTACGCAAAATTATACATTCAGCAAATGCGTGTTGTTTTAATTTGCAATAATACAATCAAGACGCAAAGAAAAAAATAAATAAAATAAGGTAAGCTTGCAACATGGTGTACACCGTTTCGAGACATTCGTTGGGCGTTAGAGCGTATTTGAATTAAAATGAAAGTATCACAGGCGCAGTAAACAAATTTTGGTTCAACGAATTCATTATACATTGAAGGGTGAACAGTGTGCCGTTAGCGTCGCCTGAAATTCTTTTTGGCTTTACCGAATATATGCATCACCTTATTTTCAAAACAGTTATTTGTATTTTTTGGTTTGATAACATGAAGTTGACATTTTAATAATTATTTGATAGAGTTCAATACAAATTAAAAACAGTTTTAGGTTGGCGATGAGGAAGGCAACGGAAAACCACCTCATTAACTTTCCTAGTCGAATTATCACGGTTGAGAATTATATAGAAACGGCCCTCAGTCCCAGGCAGATCGTAAACGATCAGAGGGTGCTAAGAATCCCTCGGCCAACATTGAAAATTGCGACTTGGAACGTAAGAAGTCTATATACAGCGGGAAAATTAGAGAACGTAACGATGGAGATGGAAAGATTAAATATAGATATACTAGGAATTAGCGACGTGCAATCGCCGGAATCAGGAAAATGCTTTAGAAAAATGGAACTATCTGCTATTCAGGAAATGATGATAACAAACAGCCATACGGAGTAAGTATAATAACTACTCAAAAAATAAGTAAATTTGTAGTACAGTTCATATCTTATTCAGATAGAATAATGATGCTACAACTACAAACAAAGGAAGGGAAAATAAATCTGTTTCAGGTGTATGCTCCGACTGCAGAAAAAGATGAGGAAGAACACGAGGAATTCTATACAGGATTAGAAGAGATACTGAACACCACCAAGAACACGACGTGACAATAGTCATCGGTGACTTTAATCCCAAAGTCGGAGAGAACCCGTAGAGGGATATGTGGGTAGATATGGCTTAGGTGTCCGTAATGAACGTGGAGATCGACTTGTTCAATTCTGTCAAAATATCAACTGAAATGATTATTACAATCACTTTCTACCAATTACCAAAACGTAGACTTTATATGTGAAATCTCCCGCAGATATCCCAAATAAAATAGTTAGAAATCAAATCGATTTTGTATTAATATCTAAAAGATATAGAAATGCCATCACCTCGGCTAAAACCTACCCAGGAGCCGATATAGGATCAGATCACAATCCAGTTGTCGTGACAATATTAATCAAATTAAAGAAAACGAAAAAATTAAACAAAACAAGGATATAATTTTATTAAATACATAAATAAAAAGTTCACCTCGAGTAGGATTTGAACCTACGACCTGTACTTTGCTAGAGTACCGCGCTAACCAACTGCGTCATCAAGGTTCAAGCTCCAATCGATGTAAATTTTGTCTTTATGTATGTAGAACTGATAATAATAATATAATAAAACAAGGATATATTACAGAAGGTTAAATAATAAGGAAGTAAAAGAAAAAATAACAACGGGCATAAAGGAAAGCGTGCAAAAAGTAAATATAAAGAAAAATTCACCAAATATTAATCAACAATGGGAAAAATATCGGAAGGTATAATAACAGCAGCTAATAAACATCTTAAACCTGAAAAGACGAAACATAAAAGGTGGATGACAAATGAAATATTGACACTTATGGACAAAAGAAGAACATACAAGACAACTAAGCGATAAATAAAACAATAAGCTAAAGAGTTATGGTTAAAGGAACAATGGAAAGAAATAGAAGAGTATCAAGCAAAATACGATTCATTTAATACACACAAAAAGATAAAAGAAATAACAAGTTTAAAGAAAACTAAAGCTAAAACAACTACTCTGCTGAGAGATACGAGCGGCACATTGATAGTAGATATTAAACAAAAACTTAGAATATGGACAGAATACAGAATACTTAAAGATGAATATAGAAGGGAAAATATTGAAGAAATTATAAAAACGGAGAACGACACTGGACCAAAAATACTTAAAAGAGAATTTGAATAGGCTTTACAAAAAACAAAAGATGGTAAAGCAAGTAGGCCGATGAAATATCAAGTGAACTACTGAAACTGATGGATGAAGAAGCAACATATATACTCCTAGAAATGTTTAATAATATATACATAACCGGAGTAATACCTGAACAATGGCTTGTGTAGACTTTTGTCGCTATACCAAAGAAAACTAATACTACCGACGAAAGTAGCGAACATCGCACAATATCTCTAATGAGCCACACACTAAAGGAAGTTCTTGGAATAATACTACACAACCGACTTTACAAAAAACTAGAGGAAGAAATTAATAACACATAGATGGAATTACGAAAGGACTAGGTACGAGAGAAGCCTTATTTGGATTTAAGTCCTAATGCAGAGATGCTTAGACCCGAACCAGGACTTATATGCCTGCCTCATTGATTTTGAGAAAGCTTTCGACAGGGTAAAACACGAACAACTGAAACAAATCTTAGAAAGCAAACACAGAGACAGTAGAGATATTAGAATCATTCTCAATTTGTACTGGAAACAGAAAGCAAGAACTAAAATTGATGGAAAACTAACAGAAGAAATCCAAATATGCCGAGGAGCACGCCAGAACTGTATTCTGTCACCTTTACTTTTTAATTTGTGCAGTGAAGCCATTTGTGAAGAAGTTCTAACTGAAGCATCAGAAGGCATATTAATCAACGGCTAAAATGTGAATAACATCTGATATGCAGATGATACCGTTATAATAGCCGAAAATCTAGAAAGATTTACAAGACCTACTAGTACGTATGAACCATTACTGTAATAAATACGGTGTAAAAAAAAACATAAATGTTAGACACAATCTAATTCTTGACAAGGTACAAATAGAGAGGGTGTCAGAGTACAACTATTTAGGAACATGAATAAAAGACGATGGCAACCAGACAAAAGAGATAAAATGTCGTATTGAAATAGCAAGAACAATTTTTAACAAGATGAGAAAATTTCTTTGCAACCGTGATATGACTATCAATCTACGACTTAGAATGGTCCGCTGTTACGTCTTCTCCACATTACTCTACGACATTGGAGCCTGGACGTTAAAGCAAAACAACATAAAAAACATAGAAGCATTCGAAATGTATAATGAGAATATCATGGACAGAACATAAAACAAATACTGAAATGCTAAAACAAATAAAGAAAGAAAAAGAGGTTCTGAATATAATCAAAAATGAAAATGAGAAACATCATGCAAGGCAAGATTAAAGGGAAGTGTTCCGTGGGCAGAAGAAGAAGTTGCGGAATCTCCGCGTATGGTTAAACTGCAGCTTGAGAATTATTCAGAAGCGCAGTAGACAAAGTCAAAACAACCATGATGATTCCCAATCTCCCGTAGGAGTAGAACAAGAAGAAGAATACAAACTGGTGATTTTTATAAAACTAAGTTATGTATTCACAATAATATTGGAATAAGCAGATCCTCGTACATTGTAATTTAATTTACATATTAAAATAGTATATTACATAAGAAGGGTAGAAGGTAATCTATTAAATACGAGGCATTATTACCACCACAAGTGACCGAAACGAGCGAGTGTCGTAATATAAACGTATGTGTAATACGGAACTACCACTTGGTAGGCTTTTTTATTACCTTTGAACGTTTTATACACGCACCTAATTTTGTAATGAACAATTGTATACAAAATAAATAACTTTATGAATGTATTACAGGATTTTATGGTTCATTCCAATTCCGACATTAAAAGTTAGAACTAAAATTCGAACTAAAATAATCAGAACTAGTGACGCCACTGGCTTTGTTAGTTACCTTACTTGAAATTAAACAAATTAGCCCGACTTTATTTATAGTTAATGATTATCTGTAAACTTTATTTTATTAATAGAAGTTATTGTTCTAAGGTGACATTAAGCTTAAATAAAGTTCTAACTAAGTAGTATCTGTAAGTTCAAGAAGATGCTGAAATATTTTGTATTTCGAACTATTGACATTTATTGAAACATTTTTGCTATGGACTATAATTTTTAACACTGAAGTAAATGATCTAGATACATACATGGGTTTTACTGTCTTTGACGAAGTTTCCCAATCATAAACTTTACAATTTTCTACGTTTAGATAGCAATACAATAAGCAATAAGTTTAAAAATAATCCGTTTTATGTTATATTAAAGCGCGTGACTGGTGTTTGTATGTGCTCATTTGTGTCGTTTTATAATCTCAATATCAATCCTAAATAACTTCGAATTTAGTCGCCTTTGGAATCAGGTGTCAGAAAATAAATTAAACTTCAATGTGTCATACTATATTTGTCAAATATTAAAAAGTTATGGCGTACAAACTCGATATCCCAAAATTCTTGTGCAACCTAGTTGGACAGCTGCCAAAACGTGAAATTCTGAATATATTTAGAGGTCAAAATGTGGCAGTTTCGACCATTTATAAAACCATACCTGAATGTGAGCAAGGTATACCAAGTGTAAACCTTCCAAAATCCAGGCGGCCGAAAGCTTTGACTAATGTCGACTCAAATAGTTTGATGGAAGCCGCAAAATATCAATTGGAAAAATCCACTCGGAAAGTAGGTCGTAGGTTTCGAGTAAGTTACATGACCGTCAGTCGAGAACTGAGCAGAAGGCGGACTTACGTATCGGAAACGGAAGAAATGTCCAAAATACACTGATGAACAGTTACGCAGAATCCCAAAATGTTGCCGTGCATTAAGAAGACGCCACTTCACAGCTAACAAGGTTGTGATTATGGATGACGAAAAATACTTAACGACGTGTTTTATACAGCTGATATTCAGAATTGCCCAAATAACGTGAAATATAAATCAAAAAAGAAATTTGAAGACAAGGTGTTAGTCTGATGTGCCATATCAGCTAGAGGAATTTCAAGACCTTACGTTGGTCATGTTAGATGTGAGGCATTGGATTCGAATATTTATACTGAGCGATGTCTTCTCAAATTGCTTGATTTTATTAACACACATTACCTTAACGTTGATATTATATTTTGGCCCGATCTAGCATCTTGTCACTATTCTAGAACAACACGAAATTGGTTGACACTCACAACATTCCATTTGTGCTCAAAAATGACAACACCCCAAAATGTACCTCAGGCTCGTCCGATTGAATTTTGGGCAATATTAAGTAGAAAGATTTACGATAATGGTTACAGTTACGTCGCCGAATTTTCCAAAAAATTCGCGAAGTAAACAACATCACTGTCCAGAACATGATGCGACAGGTTAATCGAAAATTGCGTACCATTGAAGGCCATGGCCCTTTGGGAATAATATAAGTTGTGTTTGTTGTTAAGTATCTATTAAGAAAAACGTTGTTAAAATATTATTTGAATAGATTTGACCATTTTCTTATATTATATTATATATTGGTTGTGAAATAATGTTCAGGATTACGAAAGCAAGATCATCTCTAGAACTGACATTGCTGAAAGAGTAAGACAGTATTTCCAGTGAAAATGACACTAAATCACAAAATCATTGAAAATTTCGTACATAAATCTTCAGAACTCCATTCTCATTAAATTGCATATAACACACAAGATTTAACCTTTATCTTATGGAAGCAGCTTATGCGTTGTCTATCCTAAAATGTTACTCATTTCATTAGCGATTAAGGGTACAGAACTTAAAAATAGGTATTTTATTACGTGTCATGCAGCAGAATGTTTTAAATTAAAAAATAGTATTCCCTTTTTTCAAAAATTATTTACAGTACGTCAAAGCTGATCGTAGCTGTTTCAAAAATATTGCCTATGTTAACGTTCAAAAAGCACTCCGTGTACAATTTGAGTATGGCAATTGAAATGTATTTAATAGTCCTTCTCACGATTAATCCTGATCACGTAAGCAGAGGCTGCTTCCGAAACGTGGCGCTACACAAATAAAAACTGTGAACACAGGCCATCACCTCAACTAATATGAGATCACAGTCACAAAATATAATTCGTCCAAAAAGTAAGTATTGGACTAATATTTTAATGTAACTTTCTTATTATAATAAGATAAATTATGGTTGAAACAATATTTAATGAAACTTTATATAAAACCTTTCAGTAATGACTATTTTTGCAAAACGTATTAGTTCTATTTGACCTACATGCAATTTTAACATCAAGACAACAATGCAAGGATAAAATTACAAATCGTGTCAGATGGAATGCAGACGTCTCACGTTATATACGGTTGTAATATACCTATAATCATGTGTATGAACAGCTTTAATTTTTAATTCAAAAGATATTAAGAATATTTTTTAATAATTAGTGCCTTGTAAATTGAGCTTTTTATAACGGCACGTGTATTATTAATTAAAATTTAGTATACAATGTGTTGCAGACAAAACAGCATACTAATTCTTTTTCCAGGTTCATATATCAATGTTCATACATTCATATATAATATTAATTAACGTTTGACATGTAATATAAGTAGAAAAAAATCATATAAATTCTTTAAATACCTATTTTAAAAATCTAACATCTTAATAGTAATGTTCACTTCAGTGAGATACCAAATATGGTAGGCAGGATATCTTAAAGTATTTGGTCAAGTTTAAGTGTAATTAAGGAGATAGCGAAAGTAAAATAGTATTCCCTGGTTACGCTGTGAATAAATTTCTTTATCGTAACATATCCACATCGGGGTGATCTTAAAAAGTAATATATTTACGAAAACTGTGGTAAAGTGAACTATAATTTAAAAAAAAGCAGTTAATGTGAGCCCAACTAAATGTAGACATTACACTTTTATATTGCGCTAAGAAAGTCAGAAAAATACACACATCAATATTTTAAGTACCCGTAATTTACATATAACTACTAAAAAATCAAGTTGTCTATTTGTAAACATTTTCTCCTCAAATCTGTGCATTTTTATTTTGTGAATTAGAAACTACTTCCTTATATGCATATGAAAAGTAATGCAAACATAACCATAATTATGAACGAATAATAATTAGCAAAGTACAAATAATAAACTCTCTTAATAATAAACAAGAAAACAGCATTATTATTTAAGTATGTCTTTCATTTTTCTAAATTAAATTATATCCTAATAATTATGCTTTTATTTTGCATTGAAATTGTATTCATCTTTATTATTTCATTGAAAACGAGGACGTTGTAGGTAAAAGGCAAAAATGTGGAACCTACTTATTTATTACTACACCAAACCTGGTTCTTTACATTTATATACACATAGATGTTTTTTAATGAAATTGAATCCTGATAATAGATCTGAGGCTCTTTAATTATGTGCACAAATGAGTATGCTGAGATTGCAATTTTCCACCTGCTGAATTAAAATTAATGGTATAGTACTTTTCTGATTATAAATACGTAGTCTGGTCAGATTTCTTTCTTAGAACTTTACAATAATACTACCACTGGTTTAAGTAACATTTATTGCCTAAATTATTAATTATGAGTAATTCTAGTATTCGGCGTATCCACGTCAATGATGAGGATTTATATCTGGTATACTAAGCGTTGTATTTAATTTAAATTTAATTATCTATTTAATCCTGAACTAGTTTAACATACATGGTGTTGAAAAAAATAAATTAATGGGAAATATATGTATAGTGATCATTTAAAAATAATACTGATCAGCGTCAATGCATTCAAAATCAAGTCATAAAATGTATTATTATATTAAATTGTAACGATTTACAGTTTAAAGGAAAGCATGTGCCCCACATATAACAAATATTTAGAAATAAAGCTAAAGTAAACTTAGCATAAACATGAATTGCATATTTGTACTCGCATTTCTTATTCAAAGTTGTGCAGATTAATAACCGAAAAAATTATACGCTGAAGATAAATTATGTGGAAAAAATTTGATTTCATAATAATAACAAACACACCCATTACGCCATTTCGCTAAGAACTAGACAGGAACCGTAGTTTGAATCTTATATTTACAAACCTTTGCGTAGTATGCAAAACATACCTCTTTTGCTTCCGCACGATTCATGCACTGATTCTGACAAGTCCTTTTATTCCTGAAGCTCTTTATCTTTTTTTCCTTAATCGTGCTTTCTACTGCATTCAACCATTACTTTCGAGGCCTGTCATGCTCAGCCTTATCCTCAACATTATCTACACATATCTTTTTTGTCAATTGTTCCTTGTTTATTTTTCATATAGATCGATATAATCTTTTCCACACCACACTTATTCATTATCCATTATTTCTCGTTTTACCGCATACAGTCCTCAAAAATCTCCTGTATACAGCAATTATCTTAGTTTCGTGTTTTTTCTGATATAATCGTCCCACTTCCAAATAGTACTGATGTGTCAAACACGCTAATTTATATCGTGCGTTTCACAGTTATGCTCATACTCTGATTTTTCATTATGGCCAATGTACTGCCAATTACTTGCCTTATTGCATTGACCCGCTGTTTCATTTCATCATCCATTCTACCATCTGCAGTAAACAATAATAACAAAAAACTATATTTTTAAACACATACATTTTTACATCATTGACATATTTGAGAACCAGTCAAGAAATTACTTTTTTGACTCGTCATCTTTATTGACAACCGAAGTACTTTGTCCATCTTTTTTGGTTCGTTGAAGATGTTTATGAAATACTTCCACATTTATTAAATTAAAATAAAAGCTAAAGTTGTAAGTCATCCATCCTCACAGAGTGTCTATTTATAAAATTGAATAAATATAAAACTATAAGTCCACCCACACGGTCAAGTATTGAAAGCAATTTTTGTTTGTTTTTGGCGATCATTAAGCAACATAAAATACGAAGAGAGCATAGATAAATGTCCAGACGATATTATTTTCCACTAGAGATATCAAAACTTTAGTCCATACCATGAAATTAGCTGCTGAATGTTAACGTATTCGACATTTTTAGTTTAATGCGTCAGGGAATTTAGAGAGCTATTTTTGGTGTTTTGTATCATTATTCGTTTATTTTCTTTATTATTATTGTTTAATTAGTCTCATTGTTTACAAAAACGTTTGAAACAAGTAAGTACAACATAAACAAAAAAAACTTTAACCTAAATGTAAACTAATTAGATTAAGCAATGACTTACTCTCTGCAATTTATTTTGGAGTCTTATTTTCGAAATAGGCAGTAGAATGAAAATGGTGAATGTATTTATTTAGTTGCATTTCCCTAATAATGAAGTTAATTACAACTTAAGCAGACATATTCGCAGACTTATTTAACAATTTCAAACTACAAGCAGTGTTGACAAGGGTAAATCATCTGGACGTAGATTTGTTTTAATTGAAAATGTTGTGGATGATATACGTGTTCGCATAGATCGTAGTGCTAAAAAATGTTTACGGCAATTATCGCTACAAACAGGTACAAACTTTTAAATATTATTTTTACTAGGACAATAATTAATTATTTTATGCATTTTAGGCTTAAGTTATAGAACCTGTCGAAAAGCACTTAAACAAAAGTTACATTATCGTCCATATAAAGTAACTGTAAAGCATGAATTAATTCCTCCTGATTGCGAGACACACATGAACTACTGCCAATGCTTTAATCGTAATTTGAGGAATGACGAAGATATATCATTTTGTAGTGATGAAGCGTGGTTTTATCTAACGGGTTACATAAATTTACAAAGTTATAGGGTTTGGTCTGATGAGGCTCCTGGTGAAGCTCCATTACATCCTATAAAAATTAGTGTTTATGTAGCCATGGTCGAGAAGACATACAGTTGTTTCAGTGTTTTCTAATGAAACTGTTACAGCTGAACATTACAGATTCTGTTTAAATACAATAATAAATCAACTTCACGATGATGAAATAGCACGAGGGTATTATCAGCATGATAATGCAACTGGTCATACTGCAGTACGAACTCGTCCATATTTAGAGGAGTTCTATGACGACAAAATTATTAGTAGAGGCTTATAGCCCCCACTATAGCCCGACTTAATGCCACTTGATTACTTTTTGTTTATGCACTTCAAAAATATGGTAGATAAGACAGCTCTGCATACTGTAGATGATTTAAAAAACGCAATTACAGCTGTGATTCAAAACATTACTCAACACCAGTAATAAAATGTGTTTAACAATATGAAAAGACGAATAGATGCTTGCTTAAATAATACTGGAGGTCATATAGAGAATATAATTTAGAACTAAAACGCCAGTTCCCCAAATTGAAAAACGTTTAATCCATTATACTGTTACTGTTAAATTAACGTAAATTTTATTATAATGTAACCTAAAATGGTAAGATAATTGATAAAACATTACATTAATTTACTAATAAACACTAAAATAGTATATTATGCAATGAGCATTTAATGATAGATATTAAGACACGAGTATAAGGCGAGTGTCGTAAAGAATACAAGTATCTTAATAGCCATTAAATAATGTGAGTTGCATACACTATTTCTTTTATGACCAGTCATAATAAGAAAAATAAGCACCTTATTCTCAAAATTTATTAAAGAAATTATGAATTACAATATGTACCTAAAGAAGTATTTTAGATCAATAATACATACAAACACATTATAACAAAGAAAACACAGATGTCACAAAATCAAGATTTAGCAAGAAAAAATGGAAATTTTAGAATTGCTCTTTTTGGTTTAAAAGCTACATTCTGAATAGTACAGTTATTAAAATACAATTGTGGTACTTTTGGCAGGTATGTAATATTTTTGGATGCCATTGTTGATATTGATGGAGTTATGCTTATTAAATTGTTGTGTTTGGCTGTACTCAATTGAATTTAAAATTTGATTGGCTAGTTGATTTTATTTTAAATTGATTAATTAATATAGTTTTAGAAATAAGTGTCCGGTACATAAATTGGGATCCGGAAGATTCAAGTAAGTTGCAATTTTTTTAACATGTTTCCAAATTTGTTTATTCATACGTTTTGTATGGTTCATCTTCCCTTTACGCAGTTGATAAAAAAAATTGGGTTTATACAATTTTTTGGACGAAGCTTCATGTACTTTTTGCATATTGCATAATATTTTCCCGTTACTGTGAATCTGTAATTCCAATTTGCGTAGCTCATGCCTTCGATAATCCCATAATACCAAAGATACATGTCACCTATGGAAAAGCACAGTTATTCATGTAGTAGGTACATTACATTAAAAACTAAGATTTTTTACCTTGGGCAATAAATATTTAACATCTGGGGCTTCTCGTTTTATTTCATTTGTAGAAAAAGTTTTAGATTTTTAGAGTTGATACGCTTCAGACTTTCTCTTCATCAGGCCGCACAATTTGGGATATTTGGATATATCCACCATATGTTTAATATATAGATTTTAAAATTGAAGAATGTGTCCATAAACTTGTGGATTTCAATTCTTTGATAACTCATCAAAATACAAAATTAAAACCTTTTCTGAAGAGCTGCCAACTTTATTTATGTTTCTCCAAACTGAGAATATAATTTTTCGTATGTCTTTGCTGATTTTACGGGTAATAAGTTGTTTGTGACTCTTGTGACCTATTCCACAATTTCAGGTAAAGTTGGATTCTCAATTTCACTCTCACTGTCCCACATTTCTACCGATTTTATTCCCAAAAGGACAAATTTAAGGAATTCGCTTGATACACAAACTATGAACTGTCATCATAAATTTCAGATTTTTTTTAGACATGTTTCATGGTAATAGTTGATATTGACCGAATATTTTTGGATGCTGCATTTCTATTGGTTATAAACTTGTATCTTAATGAACAATCTGTATCTTAATGAAAATCACTAAAGTACAGGTAGTTAATGTTTAATAAGTCGATTAAAGTATGGGAATAGAAAAACAATTTTAAATTATGTAGGTCATTTAACTTGGCCAACTTCAGAATGATGTTAAAGTGACTGGAAGTAAAGTTTGATTTCATAGGCAGTGCAGTGCAAAGTAATTTTTCTGGACATTAATTAATGCTCTCACGGTATTAAATTGGCATGATTTGCTTGAACTAATCTAACATTATCAATTTTTAAAAATTGCCTAATTTCTAAATTAAAATTAATAAAATCCGACAGAACAATAACTTATAATTTGGTAAAATGCGTGATATTAATAATGTACACACAAACTTGTAACACAAAATAATGTGTAGCACACCAAACTTTTGACTATAGTAATCTCTTTATTTAATCTTTTTTAAGAAACTGTAAAAAAAACGTGAGCATTTGGAGCTAAACGTATTTATGTTGCTCTTGAGCAACAAAACGTCACTTTAGGGTCTTAAATTAATGTAATAAGTAAGTAAGGTATAATGAAAATATTTTTTTGCAAACAAGCTCCACGTTTAATTTGATTAACCTCTCCAGATAATCATTTTCACAAATATTCAATAAACAAAGATTCTTCCTGTAACATTATAAACGAAACCATTGCATTAAATAAATGATATACATCACGTATAATATAATTATAACTAAATTTCTTTGATATAACCGTCTTTTTATAGCCAGCAGAAGTCATTATGACCCAACCGACTATAACGAAACGTCAAAAATTGAAAACAATAGGCACAAAACTATGAGTATATTTAAAAATATTTGCAATTCAATTATTACAATTAGTCTTTATGTTTTTATATTATTATTCTTGGTGGTACAAGTCATCGATTTTATTCATCTTATTTCTGGAAATATCTCAGTTATTGTGACTAAAAGTAGCTAAACGAAAACGTCAAATGAATTATCAATTTGACATGCCTACTTTTGTACTCGTTTTCATGGTAATGCACCAATACTTACTATCGTAAATGAGATATGTATTTCTTTTTTTTCGTGGCCCTAAAGCACTTTCCTAGCGCCATGGACCATAAAAAGGTCATCATGTCCTTAATACATAAGTAACTATGGCATTCCTTTCTTACAAACACATATTAAAACAAACAAATTGAAATTTCTTCTAGCATTTATTACTATGAAGATATCAAATATAGTCTTTAAACAAATGATTTTCAATTTGCGCTTAGTGCTTATATGTAGATTGCACAACAGGCGTTCTAACACATGGCATTTAAGCTAGAAAGTTGTAATTATCCAGTGTTTGTCACCGTAGGCTATGAATTAAGAAAGACACTCTTTGTTATGCCATATTGGAACGGAACTAAAAATAATTCACTTAAAACCTTCGATCGTAACAAGTCTCGAAAAATATTAAAACTCAACCCAAAGTAATAAGACTTTGCAAGCTATTACGAAGATTAAAAAACTGAAAAGCAGTACGTGAAACATTCTACATATTTTTTGTAAAGGCAGCAATAAATTCCCTGCAATACGTATACAAAGTGCGTTTAGGGTTTACTGTAGAGTTTCGCTTTCACTAAAATTTCATGGGATGTGAATTTGATTTTAAGAGTAGATGGGAACCTTTTTCGAAAGAATGAAACCTTTGACACAATTAGCTTTTACACATTTATTGTGAAGATAGCAATACATACGCAGCAATACATATGCAAACTGTATTTAGGGCTTAAATATACAGAAATACAGAGTAAATGAAAGCAACAAATATAGGGAACAAAGTTTTCGTTTTCTCTAAAAAAGTTTCAACTTTCGAATTACTCTTGTATGCTTGAGCATGAAAAGAGTGTGCATTAGAATATTACTGTGTATAGCCCTCGATATAGATCAAGATTCTTGCCTTCGTTTATTCTGTGCGAAATAGAGAACAAATAAAAGCAATAAAAAAGGGCACAAATTTTTTGGTAAAAATCCTGATCCACATCGACGGCTAAACAGCCCATAGGCACCTTAGCCATCTATGTTTTATACACGTGAATACGAGAATAATAGGAAAGTTTAAAATTTCTAAAACACACAAGAAATATTTTTTTATTGTTTTTATTTACTCATTTCATGTAGAATAGACGATAAAAAAATTTCGTACTATATCGATGGATTAATCTCTTTTTTACTTAGGTTGAGTTTTCTGTAAGATGTTCGTTCTAGTTTAGAATTCTTCCAGACAACGACGATTGACGAGTTAAGTAACTACGATTAGAAGAAAAACTCTATTCATCCAAACTTACTGAGAAGAGAATAAAAGTATGTTACTAAATTAAAGTGGTTTAAACTATTCTTTCTACTTTACTACGTTAGAACAACTAACACCACATAGCCACCTTAGAGAATAATTTGAAAGCTTAAAATTTTATTAGAACAGAGAACATGTGCCATTTTGTTTTTTGCTTTTAATTACTCTAAATTTCATGTAGAATGGAAATATCCTTATGTATATCGCCGGTTAAACACTCCAAATTAAGTATCTTAGCAACCTCCGTTAATACGCGAGCATATGAAAGTAATTGGGGAGTTCAATTTTTTTTTGAGCGAACGAAAAATATCTGATCTTTTTTATGGCTTTCATTTAATCTTTATTTTATGTAGAATAGGCGATACAAAAAATGTTGTACTATATCGACGATAAACACACTTAAGCATCTTAGTGACCCTCGTTTATAGATGTGCATATGAGAATGATTGGATTGGATTGAATGTGTCCGTTTTTATTGTTTTAATTTACTCTTTTTTCGTGTAGAATAGATGAGGAAAATTACCCTGAGCGATATCGACAGCTAAGCACGCTAAATTAGGCATTTCAGTCACTCTTTTTGTTTTTGTTTTTTTTGTTTTAGAACAAAAGAAAAATATGCGCACTTTTTTTAATGCTTTTATTTACTATTTCATGTAGAATAGACGTAAGAAATCCTAAACTATGTCGACGTTATTTTTTATTGGTTTTATTTACCTACTCTTTATTTTATGTAGAAAATTCATGTAAGTAGTAAAATTTCTTAACATGATGGGTTTAACACTACATATTTATTGCTAGAATGTTATTGCTAACTTCATACGGGTATCAAATATCGCAATAATAATATGTAATCAAGCAATGAAATGTTATTTGTTTTTTCCTTTTAACACCTATATTACTTTGCTGAATTATACAATTGTCTTATGATTTGCAATGGTTTAACTATTATTAACAAATTTTAATCTGATTTACAAAATACTAAATTGCAATAATTGTAAACTTTTGTACAGAATGATCTATTATAATGTCGCCCCCTTTAACTTTTATATTTTACGTGTGACAAAAAATTGAACGTAAGTACTGGAAAATACTTGCTTTTGCGTATAAAAATATTTGGAAATAACTGGTGTGAAACACCACACGACCTTCCAACCTACAAAATGGGAATTAAAAAAATTAAATAATTTTAATAACATTTTTTTTTATGAGAACATGCAACCTCTTTTATAAGAAGTTCATTACGAAAATAGGCAACATTGTAAACGCAAAACAATAATCTATGTCAAACAAACGTTTAAATCTTCATGACAGCCAATGGTTAATAGACATCTAGATGCTAATTTAATTTAAAAGAAATAATTTCAATTTCAATTTTTTTAGGATAACTCTTTTCATTCCATTTTGTAGGTTGGAAGGTCGTGTGGTGTTCCACACCAGAAATTTATACGTTCATAACGAAAACAGGCAACATTGTAAAAACAAAAACAATAATCTATGTCAGAATGACGTTTAAAACTTCATGTCAAATACAGATTAATAGACATAAATACATGTTATTAAAAATTATTATTAATTTTATTAAATACATAAATAAAAAGTTTACCTCGAGTAGGATTTGAACCTAAAAAAAACTTACAATAATAAATACAAATTAACGTAAAAAAAAATTCCAAAGCCGCCCGCTTCTATAAAAATATCGGTAATACAGCTTCATCATTTTCAGTCACATTTATTTATTTTTTACATTTATTCGGCTTTACATTAAGTGAAAAAAGGTCCATTGGATAACCTTCTATATCTACCTACATATATTATGTATATGTAGGTTGGAAGGTAAAAATGAGCAATACACGTTATATACGGAAAACAAAAGTTTATTTTTTTTTAATGAATCACCCACTATACGAAATTATTTTTTGATTCCTCGTAAAATTCTAAGCATAATTCATTAAATATACCATTACTGAAATATTCACATTTGAAAGATTATTTATAAATAAAATATCATAATTATTCAAAACATGATTATTTTATTAAACAGCTCTTACATCAAGAATCTTTTAGAAACGTTAGATTATCTTCATTTAAATTATTATATTCCGTATTAAACTCGTTTTCCACGAAATTTAAATAGCGGGCACCATTTAAAACAGTATCAAGAAAAAGTCTTGGTAAGTAAGTAAAAATGCCTCACTCAGACAAAGAAAAACAAACTATTTTAATTTATTATACTAAAATTAATTTAAATTGTCGCGCTGGCATTAGAAACGTGATAGAAGATAATCCCGGTATGCATGTCCCAAGTCAAAAAACATTCACATCTATAGGAAGTTTCAAGAAACGTCAAAATTACAAAGGAAGAAAAGAACTGTAAACGTAGATGAAAATGCTGAATTAAATATTTTGCTTGCCATAGAAGAGAATCCAAACACTTCTATAAGAAACATTTCAAAATCATTACGAGGAACAGAAGAAAATATTCAGAAAACTTCATACGGAAAAGTGCAAAGAACGCTTAAAAAATGTGGTCTAAAGCCATACATGATTAAACCTACTACAAAGCTTACCCAAATGCAAAAAGTTGATCGGGTCGCATTTTGCCAACTAATTCGAGATGGATAAACATAAACAACAATTTTTTGGAAACACTTTTATGGACTGACGAGTCTACCTTTCCTGCGAGTGTCCTGTTTAACCGAAAAAATACTCGACGATGGGCAAGAGAATTCACATTCTTATAGGGCGACAATCCGTCAATGTGTGATGTGGTATTCTGGGCGATCGAGTTATTGGTCCGTATTTTTTTGATGCCGTTCTAAATGGAGCCCGTTATTTAGATTTCCTGGAAAATGAGTTATAAGAATATTTACAAGATGTGCCTTTACATATGTTACAAAATATCATTTTTCAACAGGATGGAGCACCCCATCATAACATTCGTGGTGTGCTTAATTATCTAAATGGAAGGTTTCCTGAATGTATCGTAAGAAATGCGCCAATTAAATGACCAGCAAACAGTCCCGATTTGCCACTTATGAATGCATTTCTTTAGGGTCATTTAAAAGATCGTGTAAACAGTCACCAAATTAAAAACCTCAATCATCCTAAAGATTTAATACGGAATGAAATAACGAACTTAAATAAAAATAATGCAGCGCTTATAACTGATTCATTAGAGAAACTTTGAAGAACACATATACTATGTATTAAAGAAAATGGAGGCCCTGTAGAGCATCTTCATATTTAAATTCTTATTGAATTTGTTTTTGTTTTGAGAAATTTCTTGATTTCTTACAGCTGATATTTGATGTTTCAAATAAATATTTGATGTTTCAAATAAATATCTGATGTTGTAAATTATGATATTTTATTAGAAGCTTTATGCTTACGGTAATTAGTGAGATGACAAGTGTCAAATGTCAGTACTAGAGAAATGTAAATAAAACCTTATTAATAGATAGGCGCAGAAACGATGGACCAATCCTAATAGGGTGAACAAAATACCGCAGACACACAAATTCTAACAAGCAGAAGAAACTTGAATGGAACCTGTATATATATATATATATTGTAATGTATAATTTAAATTTATAGTTTAATTATATTTACTATATTCAAATGGGGATAGGGTTCAAGGATTTAGTTGAAGATAATATATTTTTGTATAAGAAATATCCTATACTAAATTGAATTTGACGTATAAAATTTGGTCTGAATAAGTTTTGCTTTCTAACGCATGCGTTACTGACTTTAAGTGTAAAATAATTGAAACTGTCAAAAATTGTAAAATAATTAAGAAATTTTAATGTTTGGATCAAAATGTGAAAATTTAGAAAAAGAAAAGGAAATGATTTGCTTCACAGGTGTTTACACAGGTAAATAATTGAAAATTCTTAATTAATAACATATAACAAATATTAATTGCAGGGAAATACCAATAACAGGGTTATAAAAAATTTTAAAACTCACAGATACAATCCTTCCTGTCGATTGAATGATGTCTTCAAACTTCAGCTGGAGGCAGGCAATTTTCACTCGGATGTTGTTGTTACGAATATCTAACTGCGATCTCGATTCTCGAAGACACCAACCTCCAATCTTCAAGATGTTTTCTTTTCCAAAAACGGCAACCTCCAAACACTTATTTACTATGGTAACTTTTATTAAAAATGGTTTTAAATCTTTATGACTGATATCGTTTAAAATGTATTATTAGTATCCAAGATTTTTGTTAACACAATTTTATTTTAGTTACCGAAAATATAATATTTATTTAAGAGGAATTGTCCGGATAAATAAAACAACTTTTCACCAAATAAATATGGAATTTAATTTGGTATATCAGAATTATTTTAAATCGGAAAACATGAAAACAAATTTTCACAAAATCGTGACATCAATTAATCGTACAGCAATAATTTATTAACAACGACAGGTATCGGTGACCGAACTATTTAAATTTTGACCGAAGTTATAAAAACAAGTGCTCTCGAAATTATTCGTACCGTAAACTTTCTCGACGAAAATAAATTAGGTTAAGTAAACACTAAATTAGCAACACTGTTTTAATCTTTTCACTTTTTGAACAAAAACTGGAGAGAGAATGACTTCCTGAGCTCTTGCTTTTATAGGTTTCTGGTTGCTACAGAAATTTCAATTTTTTACAGCCATATTGCAAAATTTACAATGAATGTGATTGGCTAATCAAAATTAAGAATTGTACAAAATGGAATTTTGGCCGTAACTTTCTTATACATGGTCGGAAATGAAATTTAAAAACAGAAATGAAAACTATGTGAAATTTCGAATAAAAGGACACCGAATAAGCAATAAATCCTACACTAATAAACGAAACAACTTAATCTAATCAAAATAAGCTACTAACTATACACACTTACAAGCTACACTAAAATTACTTGCGAAAATGGAATTCTGAGGACAATTTACATAAGAAAACATATCTTTTTTAAATTCAAAACATTTAATTTAATGAAAATTTTAAGTTTTTGTAAATTTGTCTAGAAATCACCTTAGATTTAGCAAAATTTTGCGGATAAAACGCTGTATCCTTATAAAAACTTATTTATATTGTGAAAGAACATCTATTATTTGCTTTAAGAGCAAAAACTAAATCTAATAATATGGAAAAAGTATAAAATTATGTGAAAAATCTAAAATTTACAACGTAACCATACTTAAATTTTAAATATGAAATAAATTCATATTAAAAAATGTTTTTAGCACATTAAATGTTATGTTTAAGGTTTGTATAACTTGTCTTTATTGTTCACACTACTTATTTGCAATGCATAATGTTATTTAGTCTTGCATTGAAAATATCTCATCGTCTAACACTGTTTTGGGATTTTTACACTATAAATTGTACGGCACTATAAATGTTTGTATGCCAAAATGTTCTAAATGTCTTTCTTGTTGTGAATCATATATTATAAACTTTGTCACTAATTCACTAACAAAAATGTGTGCGAAAATTGTCTATACTATCCATATTATAACCCTTTTAACTAAATTTTTGTATTTCCTGCTTTTAAAAACTAAACATACCTTATCCCTAACATAATCCTAACTACATAGTCCATGTTTAAACACCTGTGAAATGTCTACTTGCCAAATTAACTTTGAAAAATTGAATTTTATTGTAAAAATTGCACTACTAAAATGACTCTACGAAAACGGTGATATTTAACATCTTTGACAATTTTGGTAGCAACAAATTGCTTTTATGATGAAACCAAACTTAGCAAATGATATTCAGATCAATTTATACCAAATAAATTTATTTTAAACACATCGTGAACCAGATTTATGTAAAATTGTGTCTCGCACTTGTCTCGAGCCAGAAATTACCCCTTTTATGACCAAATGTCATGTAAGCTGTCCGATACTTCTATTACCTCTTTCTAAACATCTCAAATTCCCCAATTTAAGAATGAAGATATTTTTGTACAAGAAAATATTAAGTTCTTTAATTGACCTACCTATTAAAATTAAATTTTGAAATAAGAATAACTTATAGAAGTATGAAAATTTTAGATTCATCTAGGCACCTCAATTTTATGTACATATTTACTTGCTACGCTAGGTTCTTCATTTATCAACACCAAATTTTCTTGTATAATGTTTATAACTTCTTGCTTGTAACCAATGTGATTGATATCGAATTGCTCATCCTTTATAATTCTTTCCACCTTCAAATACTGGATATGCGGTTTATATAAATTTAATCTTTTATTGTAGGGCTGTACCCAGTTTAATTCATCTTTACCAATTCTTATCTTCATATGTTGCGCATCGATAATCAATTTTAATTGCTTAATCAAATCCATTCCGATTATTAACTCCATTTTAAATTGTTAGTTATAAACCATTGTGTTTTAAAATCTGTTCCCCTACCTTAGCTTCAGTATGTAGCATCCTATTTATAGTGCTAAGCTTCTTATCCGTAGCTGCCATAACTTCTATTTTGTTTATTCTAATGATCTCATCTTTAAATAAATCGTTATTCTCTACGATGATTTTTTCCTGTATTAATGAAATTTCTGATCCGGTATCAACTAATCCTAATAAATTTAAATTCTTAATTCTAATGTTAACGAAAGGTAATAAAATGTTTGTAGTTTCTGGTTCTGAATTTTGTTCAATTTCTAAAAATTCCGTAGGATGTTGGTAGTTTGTCTTTACATTGTTGACAAGGAAGCTCGTATTTAAAAATTTTGAACGGTGATCTTGTCAAAGTCCTTTTGTGTGTTCTTTTCTTCATCTTGGGATGCATGTACGATAGCATTGACCCAACTAATCCTTCCACAACTCGGTTCCTCCTTCTCTTCTCGTACCTGGATGTTATTCACTCTCCTATTCTGATCATCCACGATCTCTTGGTATGGCCTTCTATTTTCTTTTGCATATCATTTCTACGATGATCCTTTCCTTCATTCTCTCTATTATTCTGATGTTCCCGTTCATTATCCTTGGCTTGATTGTTGGAATTAAATCTGTTCCTATCGTAGCCATTATTATATCCTCCTCGTCTTTGTTGGAAGTTGTTCCTCTCTCTTCCCGATCTATAATTGCCTTCTCTATTGTTGCCATTTTGGAAATACTCTCTACGATTATCAGCACGATGATATTGATTTTGATAATCTCTCCTGTCATTTCCATAATTCCTATTATAATTGTCTCTCCTATTTTCCTCTCTTTCGTGCCTGTAATTATATTCCCTTCTGTCATTTCCATAATTCCTAGGGTTAAATTCTCTCTTTTCGTAACTGTTCTGATGCTGTTCGTATGCATCGTATCTTCTTAAAATTGCAGTAGTGATGTTATATTATCTATATTTTGCAGAATAATGTTTTCTGCCACATTATTCTCCAGTTGCCTTGCTAAATATTGAACTATTTCTTGTTCATTCATCGGTGGTGTGAAGTATCTTGCTATTTGGTATTTCTTCATTACATAAATCTCCCTCGAAGTGCCATAGTTTTTGTCATACTTCGCCCTTGAAAATTCTTCCCTTATTACATTTTGTTGGACATCACTCCAATATTGTTTGGTAAATAATTCCTTGAAGTGCTTATAATCGGTACATTGCTCTTGTACTAAATTGTACCATAGTTCGGCATTCCCTTTAAGCATCTTTCTTACCAAACGCATTCTTTGTTTATTGTCCTTAATGTCATTAAAATATTCTTCTATATTTTTCAAAAATAGCATTGGCGATTCTTGCTTCTTGCCTTCAAATTTATATGGCATCTCTTGATTTCCCATGCAATTTTCCCAGCCGATTTGAAAATTTCGAGGTGTTTCTCGTTCTTTCAACTCTTCCAGGTCATGATCGTACATTCTTAATTTATTGCAAATTTCCCCTATCTGTTTCTTGTTCTCATCCTTATTCTTATCCACCTGGAAACATATTTGTTCGTGGATGTCATGTATCCTTCCTACTCTATCATTTATTTCGTTAGAAGCCTCTTCTCTTAGACGGGTTTCAGTTCTAATATTCTTGTCCAACTTTCCTATCTTGTCATCTACCTCTTCCTTATTGTCGATAATCGTTCCCCATAACTTATCATTTTCTCGGTGCATGCTGTTACTTAATTCTTCCTTCGTTTTCTCCATTTTATGCACTAACTTTTCTTTATCGTTCTCCCACTTATTCACTTGCCTATTAATACTTTCTTCTAGCCGTCTCATATCCTCCTTTCTATTTTCTTCTAACTTTCTCATATCCTCCTTCCTTTCTTCCTCTGCTTCTTTCCTATTTTCTTCAAGCTTGTTGAATTTACTATCAATATTTTCCTCGGCTTTTATTCTATTTTCTTCTGCTTCTTTCTTGTCTTGCTTTCTACTTTCTTCCGCTTTCATCAGCATGGCGATTATCATGTCCACGTCTAAGCTTTTGCTTTCTCTAACTGGACTTCCCCCTTCTTCTTGTTGTGCTTCAACATTCTTTTCTACTTGTTCCATCTCTGTAACTAGATCCTGTCTTTTCTCTTTTACCTCAATATCTTTAGGTCCGTAAACTTTACCTGATCTAGTTACCCTACGATCTTGCATTCACTAGTCGTACTAACTAAATTTGCCCCTTTTTATAAAATCCTAACACTAATAAACACAATAAACAATAAACAATAACAAATAACCAATAACAATGAACAATGAACGAAAAAATGAAAAACTAAATACCTATAAAATTTTTTTGTACTTTTATATCCAAAATCTTCAAACTAAATCGTGCCCCACGTTGGGCGCCAATAAATTGTAATGTATAATTTAAATTTATAGTTTAATTATATTTACTATATTCAAATGGGGATAGGGTTCAAGGATTTAGTTGAAGATAATATATTTTTGTATAAGAAATATCCTATACTAAATTGAATTTGACGTATAAAATTTGGTCTGAATAAGTTTTGCTTTCTAACGCATGCGTTACTGACTTTAAGTGTAAAATAATTGAAACTGTCAAAAATTGTAAAATAATTAAGAAATTTTAATGTTTGGATCAAAATGTGAAAATTTAGAAAAGAAAATGAAATGGTTTGCTTCACAGGTGTTTACACAGGTAAATAATTGAAAATTCTTAATTAATAACATATAACAAATATTAATTGCAGGAAAATACCAATAACAGGGTTATAAAAATTTTAAAACTCACAGATACAATCCTTCCTGTCGATTGAATGATGTCTTCAAACTTCAGCTGGAGGCAGGCAATTTTCACTCGGATGTTGTTGTTACGAATATCTAACTGCGATCTCGATTCTCGAAGACACCAACCTCCAATCTTCAAGATGTTTTCTTTTCCAAAAACGGCAACCTCCAAACACTTATTTACTATGGTAACTTTTATTAAAATGGTTTTAAATCTTTATGACTGATATCGTTTAAAATGTATTATTAGTATCCAAGATTTTGTTAACACAATTTTATTTTAGTTACCGAAAATATAATATTTATTTAAGAGGAATTGTCCGGATAAATAAAACAACTTTTCACCAAATAAATATGGAATTTAATTTGGTATATCAGAATTATTTTAAATCGGAAAACATGAAAACAAATTTTCACAAAATCGTGACATCAATTAATCGTACAGCAATAATTTATTAACAACGACAGGTATCGGTGACCGAACTATTTAAATTTTGACCGAAGTTATAAAAACAAGTGCTCTCGAAATTATTCGTACCGTAAACTTTCTCGACGAAAATAAATTAGGTTAAGTAAACACTAAATTAGCAACACTGTTTTAATCTTTTCACTTTTTGAACAAAAACTGGAGAGAGAATGACTTCCTGAGCTCTTGCTTTTATAGGTTTCTGGTTGCTACAGAAATTTCAATTTTTTTACAGCCATATTGCAAAATTTACAATGAATGTGATTGGCTAATCAAAATTAAGAATTGTACAAAAATGGAATTTTGGCCGTAACTTTCTTATACATGGTCGGAAATGAAATTTAAAAACAGAAATGAAAACTATGTGAAATTTCGAATAAAAGGACACCGAATAAGCAATAAATCCTACCACTAATAAACGAAACAACTTAATCTAATCAAAATAAGCTACTAACTATACACACTTACAAGCTACACTAAAATTACTTGCGAAAATGGAATTCTGAGGACAATTTACATAAGAAAACATATCTTTTTAAATTCAAAACATTTAATTTAATGAAAATTTTAAGTTTTTGTAAATTTGTCTAGAAATCAACTTAGATTTAGCAAAATTTTGCGGATAAAAACGCTGTATCCTTATAAAAACTTATTTATATTGTGAAAGAACATCTATTATTTGCTTTAAGAGCAAAAACTAAATCTAATAATATGGAAAAAGTATAAAATTATGTGAAAAATCTAAAATTTACAACGTAACCATACTTAAATTTTAAATATGAAATAAATTCATATTAAAAATGTTTTAGCACTTTAAATGTTATGTTTAAGGTTTGTATAACTTGTCTTTATTGTTCACACTACTTATTTGCAATGCATAATGTTATTTAGTCTTGCATTGAAAATATCTCATCGTCTAACACTGTTTTGGGATTTTTACACTATAAATTGTACGGCACTATAAATGTTTGTATGCCAAAATGTTCTAAATGTCTTTCTTGTTGTGAATCATATATTATAAACTTTGTCACTAATTCACTAACAAAAATGTGTGCGAAAATTGTCTATACTATCCATATTATAACCCTTTTAACTAAATTTTTGTATTTCCTGCTTTTAAAAACTAAACATACCTTATCCCTAACATAATCCTAACTACATAGTCCATGTTTAAACACCTGTGAAATGTCTACTTGCCAAATTAACTTTGAAAAATTGAATTTTATTGTAAAATTGCACTACTAAAATGACTCTACGAAAACGGTGATATTTAACATCTTTGACAATTTTGGTAGCAACAAATTGCTTTTATGATGAAACCAAACTTAGCAAATGATATTCAGATCAATTTATACCAAATAAATTTATTTTAAACACATCGTGAACCAGATTTATGTAAAATTGTGTCTCGCACTTGTCTCGAGCCAGAAATTACCCCTTTTTATGATCCAAATGTCATGTAAGCTGTCCGATACTTCTATTACCTCTTTCTAAACATCTCAAAATATATATATATATATATATATATAAGAAGACTACCCCAAGGAAGTAATAGAAGAGAGAAAGAGATTAAAACCAAAGCTACTGGAAGCAAAAAAGAAAGAAAAAGAAGCGTACCTAAAATATGACAAACTAATAATAAACGGGAAACTAATAACCGCAAAGACAAGGGGGAAGATACGGAAGAACACCCAGAGGAAGAAAGTAGCACCGAAGAAAATAACGACACAAAACAGGCGAAATCTTCATTCTACCAACAGGAAATTTATTACACATTCGAAGACCCAGCAATAAAAGCACGAAGTATGATTGATTATATAATATACACACAACATACAACAAGAATAATAAACCACATTAAAATAAACAAAGAAGCAGAACTAAACAAAGGCCACAAATTAATAGCTGCAAAAACAACAATAGAAGAAATAACAAATGAACCAGGAAAAGAATACCAAATTAAAGTAGAAGTATTAAAAAACGAAAACAAAAGAAATACATACCAGCAAAAAAATAACAGAGGAGACAACTAGAAAAGAAAGAGAATTCCAAACCTCGACATTAGATAACAAATGGAAAATAACAAAAGACATACTGAATAGAGTAGCGAAAGAAATATGTGGAGAAAATAAAATAACAAGTAATTATAACAGAACAAAATGGCGGAACGAAGAAGTTAAACAAAAGAGAATACAATGGAAAGAGTAAGTAAGGACAAGAAACGAGGAAGACAGATCCGAATATAACAAAAGGAGAAAAGAAAAAAAACAGCACTTCAAAAAGCAAAAAAGAGAAGCTGTTCGGAGAAGAAATACAATTACAAGCGAATAACAACAGAAATTTCTGGAAAGTCGTAGCGTCATTAAGAACACAAAGAAACAAGGAGGTAAGAAGCATCAGAGACAAAAACGTAAAACTCAACACAGAACCCATAAATATAATAAAAACTTGGAAAGAGTACTACGAAGGAAAATTCTCCATAACTACAAACACAGAAAACGACTAATAAGAAATGACAAGAGAGGAAGAAGAACAAGATGGGGAAACGAGAATACACATAGAGGAAACCGTGAAAGCAATAAAACAACTAAAAATAGGAAAATCAGCAGGAATAAATGGTATTATATCAGAAATGATAAAATACGATGGACAAAAAGTAGCGGAATAGCTAACAGACATATTCAACGTAGCATGGAAAACAGCAACAATACCAAAAGACTGGGAAGTGTTAACTCGCTAATTCCACTACATAAGAAAGTAATACGCACACTACAGAGCCATACGTCTGGCACCAGCAGCAATCAAGATGTACAGTAAAATCCTAGAAAAAAGACTAAGATTGGAAATAAAAGACAAACAAGAAGATGAACAGCGTGGCTTCAGAAACGAGAAAAACAACAGACCATATAAGCACCATACGTAAATTAATAGAAGTTAAAATAGAGAAAAACTTAGAAATATTTATCACCTTCATCGACTTAAAAGCAGTTTTCGACAACGTGGATAGAAAGAAACTATGGAACACCCTACAACAACTGCAAGTAACACCCAAATTAATAAAAGTAATCCAGAGAATTAGACCGGAAAATAAGAGGAAAAGTATAAATAGATGGAACTCAATCTGAGGAATACGAAATGAATAAAGTTCTAAAACAGGCCCCCTACTATTTACTATATAGACAGAATATTTAAAAACTTCAAACCAAAAACACAAAAAACAACAATAGGACATAGAGAATTAAAACCAATACAAATAGAGGTGCTAATGTATGCAGACGATATAACAATAATAGCTGATAAGCGAGCGAAACTGGAAAGAATGCTTAACGTATGGGAAGAAGTAATAAGTAGGACGGGAGTAGAAATCAATAAAGACAAAACCAAAGTAATGGCAATAAGAGGAAACAAGAAAGCCAACAACACAGAATACACAAGCGCCGAAATAATACTAGGAAAAGTTAATACGAACAAACATCAGCAATAATGGAAAATAGATATGGAAGTATCAGATAAAGTGAGAAAAACCAATAACATATACAATTCTATAAATAGTGCACTACTAAACAAAAAGGAAATTAAAACAAAAACAAAGCAACAGATTTACAACAAAATAGTTGTCCCAATACTACTCTACTCAGCGGAAGTTTGGCCAACCCTCCCAACACACATACAAAAAAATCACCGCTGTGAAATGAACGTGTAGAAAAAACAACTAAACTGGTTCGCACACGTCAAAAGAATGAATGAGGACAGACTAACAAAACAATTCCAACCAACAAATATTGGAGTAAAGAGGAAAACAGGCAGACCGAGAAAAGCAATGAAAAACGTCATAGAAGAGCATGGCAAAACCATCCAAGAACTAGAAAAAATAGCGGAAAATAGACAGAACTGGAGGAGGTGGATAAACGACAGATACCCGACGCTGTGCTGTAGAGCCACAAATGGAAAGTAGAAGAAGATATTTTATTAATAAATAATCTTTCAAATACGAATATTTCAAAAACGGTTGAATTTAGGTATATGGTATATTTAATGAATTGTGCTTAGAATTTTACTCGGAATCAAAAAATAGTTTCAGATATTGGTGATTCATTAAAAAGTATTTTCCAGTACATACGTAAATCTACTTTCATTTTTTTTTTGTTACACGTAAAATAAAAAAGTTAAACGCGAGCGACATTGTAATGGATCACCCTATACATCAAAAATGTTATACCAAGAAACGAATAGAAAAATATAGATTTTGGTTTATTTATAATTATCACAAAATTGTGGAAATTTGTTCAATTTAATTGAATTATGTTACAATAATCACAGTCTTCCTTTTTTTGATACATAGGGAAAATTAAACGACCTATCAATATTCGCTTTAAAGAACATTTAGCTCTTATCAAATACAATCGTTTGGACAAGTCTGCCGTAGCCCTACACGTGTTTGATAAAAATCATGTAGTAGATGAAGTATCTTTAACCAAACATGCTGCTAAAATTTCATTACTTCGCCCTAGTCAATCGCTAATGACGATAGCTTTTTTATTTTTTCTGCGGTACGTGGGTGTATTTTGTTTGTTACAGGTCTTGCCACAGTTCTAGTGTTTCAGATTTTTTATACGTTCCCAATTTAAAAATTAGAAAAATGTATGATTTACAATTTTTTGACTGTGAAAAGGAAATAAATATTATTTATTTTTTCTCGTTTCATAATGTATAATTTATTAATTTTTAAATTGTTAATTAAAATGACGTTTAAATGAAACACTTAATTGAAATGAATTTGTCAAATATGAAAACCATGGGTATAACATTTAACGTTTTACAACACACGTTACATTTTAATTAACTAAATTAATGTTTCACATTAAACATTTTTATAAGAATAACTTATATAAAATCGAATCATCTTTAAAAAACTAAAGATGGTGGTTTTTGAAATATTGATATGACGTGCATTGGTTACTCTTGTTCTTTCAGCACTTATTTATTACCCTACGGAAAATAAATAAATGTCCGTGTCGATTAAATTAAGCGTAATTTGAGAGGTATAGGATGTGGAGATAAAATTGTTTTTTTTTCTGGTTGCTATTTGAGAAAGTTGCAGTTTTTTTTATTTTCAAGCTAAAATGTAGAATTCCAATTCGGTAAAGACGCATATAATTTTTGTTTGTTTGTCATTAATAATGTCAATTCAACAATTAATTACGTTTTATTTTGCATAGGTGATACTTGCGTTACAATTAAAGTTAGTGTAGAAAAGCATATTTCAATTTCATTAAAACGTGTGAGGCGACAATTTGTCGGAGTATTTAGATAAGAATTTTGAGTCTAAACAGATGGAGAGTAACTTTTAGGTTGGACGCATTAAGGTTTAGCATCGCTAAAAAATTTTTAATTTACAGGATAACGGTTACATTGATAACACTTGTTAGTTGCTTTGGGTGATGTACTTTTCAGACGGCTCTTGAGTTTGATTCGTGGTGGCGCGTATTTAGAAAATTTAAATAATCTTTTTTATGATTGCCTAATTAATAGTAGGGATATAAAAACCAATGAGGCGACGAATGAATTTTTCACGAGGGTCAGAGCTAATATAGACTCAGAGGCGTTAAAAGGTTATCGGTACGGCAGCGAGTGAGTACCGCGGAACCACGTTATCCATAATCCGTGTTGGAAGAATTTCCGATATTATGGATGCCATCCCCGAACAACCATCGAAGGGATCATATTAAGACGTTCACCCGACAAGAGATTGATTTATCGTTAAGTGCAGTTTGTCCAAAAGGACTCTGTGGAAAATCCAAGACAGTGTTTAGTGTTTCCTTACCTGGTGCTTTCGCTATTCTTTGGAGTAGTTATCGCTTTTATGCGGAAGATACCAAACATTCGTTCCTAAATTCCAAACAATTATTTCACAGTTCGCCGGTAACGAATAACTCTCTGTAAATAATTAGGCTTTTGTGTATAGTTAAAGAAGATTAATAAGTATCAAGCAGAATTTGTATATAGTAGAATAAACGTAGACTGTAGTGTACCGTTCAATCAATTGAGATAGAAACCAACCGCAATTTGGTACTTTGAATTGACACACCGCTTTCCTTCACGAGGAAGAATAATCGAGCGTAGTTACATCAATCATATCGCCGACGTTGTCGCAGAGTCCACCCTCTGGTGCTAAGGTAAACATTTCTGTGCATTTCTTTTGCTGTGGTTGACAAATTTTAATAAATTTTTGTGTGTATTTTATTGCATGTGGATATAGTTAAGTACGCTGTCTTTTGAGATTAACTTCTAGTATTTTATCGTTTACATTTCAATGCAAGAGTATTCATCCGTATTATAATCCAAATTTATCGGAGTATTTTTTTTCACTTGTTATACTTTATATCGAAATATGTGACGAAGGGTTTGGGGGAGAACGCAAATTATCTGCTAAAATCGTTTGTTATTTTGGCATGCCAATTAGATTTACAATAAATTTTACTAAAGGACAACTCTGCAACTAGTATCACCGCCTCTTAAGTATAGTAGGCGATTTTAATTTGAATTGAATGATTTGATTAATGTAACAATTCTGTTGACATCTCGATGGTTGTTTTTATTATTATTTATAATACATATCTTTAGGTTAATGTACTTATTGTGTTTTTTTAATGTCATTCAATTATCGCCAATATTTTTGTGTATTTGAAGTAAATTAATTACGTTCAAAAAATCATTGAGTATTGAATTATAACGTAATTTTTAAAGGTTGATGAATTAATGCATCATATGATTTTCTTGAATTTGAGCATATTTGATGGCGAATTGATCTAATTACGACTGGTTGTAAATTGATTTCCTTCTTGGAAGAATAATTTTATGGAGTATCAGATTTACTAAGTAACAACAATTATCGTTTTTTAATTAGATTAGTGATTGATTTTTGCGGCACGCAATTATTTTAGATAAGCGTGCGAGAATATTTGTAGCCTTACAGGTATAGCGAGGACCTCCTGATCCCAGGACCACCAGTGATTTGCCGAACAGGTAAGCAAATTTATTTAGTTGTGATGGTGAAGCTGTATATATTCTCGAATTTAGGAATCACATCTCAATTTTGTCGTTTATCAGATTTTAGGACTTTATAGATTTTTGATCGTGTCGATTTAGATTTGTTGTGACGTATTTTTCGTTTGAAATTGAATAATTAATTACCGTACTGATCAGTTATTTTTGGGTATTTGAGCTAATGATTTTGGCTCTACGTTTATCGAAATATTTAATGAGTTTTGGTTTTACTATCGCATTTTGCGGCTTTTATATGAAACTTAAGGTTTTATTGACGTTCAGGTAAATATTGCGTAAATGTTTTTGAGTAGAATTTTAGTAGAGGTGAGGGTTTTATTTTTGAGTGAACATTATGGTTTCCTGTTAGGTTATTGTAATATCTAGTTCATGACGTTTTTCCGCTATAATGATAACATTTTTATCCAATTTTGACGTTGTTGGGGTTGTGACGAGTGCCCTTTTGCTGCATTAAGAACCTTGCCTACACCACTGAGCTACGCCGTGCACGCAATTGCTTCTGTAACAAATAATAAAGTTTCATTCAAATCAGACATCAAGTCAGTTGAAAACTCGACATAGATTTTTTTTCAATTTTCTTTTCCTCGCGGATCACAACCGATTCAACAACTATAACTCAAAATGCACAATAAGGTAAGATGAAATGGATAAGAAATGTACAACGCCAAACATTAAGCTGCTACTTAACAAAAGTGGTATAAAAGTCCCCCAAACATAGAGTGCATTAAAACAAAATTATAGATAGATAAGCATCATCCAGTGTGTTTAAATTATACTTTCTTTTCTAAACGTGTTTATAACCCGTAACTTGCGGGTTACAAGTACATCAAAGTTAATACTTATTGTTAAAACTATTGATCTAACCGATGATGTCATAATCTCATTTTCAAAGTTAAGTGTTGGATTAGATTCTTAAACATGTGCATTTTACATACAATACATATATTGTCTAACAAGGCTGAGATTAATATTATACAGATATTCATTGTACCGTAAACAATACCGATTAAGGTATCAAAGCTTTATTTGAAAATTAAGAAGAAACGTCCGCATATGTAAGGCTTAGCTACCGAAATCAGAATTCATACGTAAATCAGAGACCAGTTTTACGGGTAAGATGTAATTTAAAACTCTAAAGTAAGACTTCTCTCGTTATTTATTAAAAAAAAGCTGCCTTTTCCGTCAATCGGTTTGCCCCCAACATAGTATACAGCATTTATTCTTACATAGAGTATGGTATTCTAAAATTGTGCAGAACTAAAATAATACAGTAGAAACAATGTTACTACTATAAAGTAATGATTTTAAATGATTTTAGGAGATATATGAAAATGAGTATACAAGACATTTTTTATTAAGATTATCTTGTTTACACGGGTTATTAACCTTAGCAATCAAAATAAATTAATCTAATTCTTTGTATACAGCATTATTATAACTGTTCAATGTGAGTGATGAATTGCAAAACGAAACTGAAAACATTAAAAGTAAAAGCTCTTATACAATTACATACGGAAATAGCGTTTAGAAATAGGTATACAAATCATAACACAGTATTTACTGATCATTAAAAAATACTTAAATCGCATATAATTGCACATTCGGGCATGAAAATATTTCATTTAGCTGGACAGACAGTCGGTTGAAATTTAAACGCATTAGAGCAATCTTGGTTTAAAATTCATACATGCAAACAGAAGCATCAATCATAATTTGCAAATTTTTAATCTCAGTTTTATATTAATGTATTAAAATAAACGCCTACTAGTTTCTGTTAAATATATGGCTTCAGTCTTTACAACACGAAATGATAACTCGCAGAGTAAAAAGTTAAGCAATTAATAATGCACAGTCCAAATCTAAATCATTGCCTTGAAGTAAGTGGAAATGCAAAAGAGTTAATTAAAGATTAAATTATATTTACGATGTACATTCGCAAGTGTACTACATGAATAATTTCTTATTTATATCGATGCCAGTTGTCTATTACGATCCTCTGACGCCTGCGATCTACTGCAAAGTAAAATTCAACGACCTCGACCATAACTGTAAACCTTCAAAACGATTTATACATATTTAATGCAACAGGGTAATTAAATAAGATGTGCATTTTTTTCTCATTCTTATTTAAATCTTTGCTATTGTTGGAATGACAAAGTGAATAGCGTAAACTTTAGAACACAGAATATATTATCCAAAAGCTCCTTACATTTACTAATATCGCCTAAGCCAGAAATTTACAACTTTGGCTTGTTTCTCTCGACATATTGCTATACGCATCTATACATTTATATATTTTATAGATTTCTATTCAAATAAGTAATATAGGCAATCACATATATTCTTTTTTGACCCTACAACATAGGTACATAGTGATCTTAAAATTTGATATTTATATTGTTTAAGAAATATTTTTTGTAATTTTTGTATCGATCTTGTCTCGTACTATTATTTGCTATGAATTAATAGTTTTCTACTTACCATTCAATCTTAGTTTAAATTGTGTCAACGTCAATATGATCAAAACATTGTTTATAAGATAATAATACAAGTGAAAATATATATTTGACAAGGTATGATAAATGGAATTTTTTAAAAGTAAATGTAAGAGTACAGGATTGAATCAGCGTTAAAGAATAACCAACTGGCTTAGACATTTTAACACGATTACAATGCAATGCTTATATAGTAGTTTGCAAACGGTAGCTGAATTTTAAGAAATATGTAGTTACTTTTTTCGAATTTTAAACATGCCTACTTAATATACGAATTTTAAAGCTCAATGAAGCATTGAGTAGCATCGATACTAACTGTACCGGCCACGAAATTGGAAAATATTTCCTTACACGAACTTTATACGAGTAATCGAATTTCTCACTTTTTTTAATAATGTAATTCATTGTTTAAGGTTACTATAATGCACAATAATTTATTTTCTGTTTTAAGGTGTAACATTAGTAACCGTAAAATGCCTAAACCAGCAATTGGTAACGTATAAAAGACCTGGAATATGGTAAACAAGTCTGCATATTTACTTGATTTTAAAATTTTTGAAACTTAAGTAGAATATAAATTTCTAACATTCCCAAAAACAGATTACAAATTTGTTGTAAATTTACACAGTAATGACAATCGATTAAAGGAACAGAGACGAACAAAAGGTAGATAACTTTTCAGGGCAATAAAAAAGAATTAAATGTCTTTATTAATGTTACCAAATTATTAACGTAGAACATTTTTGAGAACTCACATAAAAACCATCAAGACAAAAATGTTCTCATGAGTTTGTTACTAACATCCAAACTTCAATAACAATAGAAAGAAGTAACCCTTCTGCGTTTTCATTATAGTTACATCACAGTGCTCAAGAAACGTTGGCGTACTGTACAGGACTCCTAGTGGCCTAGTACCTGACTTGCAAGATAGTCTATTCTGCATCGGCATCCCAGCTTGCATAGAATTACGTTGGGTACGTCTGGAGTGCCAGGGAAGTTGGCGGCATTTACGGCCAACACTGGCCAGTAGTAGGACGATACTGTAAGCAGGTTTGACCCATACTTACGAAACTAGAATGCCTCGAACCTACGACGGGCGGATAGGGTTCAACATGTAGGTCCCGTAGATGACTGCATGAACAGGAATGGCGAGTTCGTACGTGGAATCTTCGAGGTATATACGGGAAATAGTATGAAATTATAAATGTGGTGCGATGGAAGGCGGCTTGATATTCTGATACTTGATACTTAAAAAATTAGAATTTTCAAAATGTTTATTTTTTTCGTTATTATAAATGCTAAAGTAAAAACACACTACTTCACGGCAACTTGTTGCGGGCTTTAACATTGCATATGGTTAGTTTTTCAATCGGACGTTTCCTATTTTTATAGCCATCATCAACTTATTTTTTTTTAAATACGGTCCTGATACTATGAAAACTGATTTTGAAAGATTTTTTCGGATACAGACCTGTATTTTCAAGAAGTTGATGCAGTAACTTTCCCGTATGATTGTTACACACACCATAATAAAGTTTCTTAATATTAGAAGTTAATATCAAGAAACAAATTGACGGTAAAAGGAAAAAATACTAATTCGTATTGTGATTTAGTGTAAATTAAAGTAAGAATTACTTACTTATAATCTTATAATAGTTGTTCAAACAGTTCTCCATTATTTTCCAAACACTTAAATTTAAAACATTGCGAAGCATTTCAGACGTAATACTTTCAAATACTTCGAGAACTAAGTTCCGCAATTGATTGTCATTTTCAATATTGTGTCGGTAAATATTATTTTTGACATATCCCCAGAGAAAAAAGTCAAGAAGTGTTATATCGGGGGATCGCGCTGGCCATCTTACTATTCGAATATGTTCCAATCCATATTGCTGTAAACCTTGCCGATAAATATTTCGGAACGGCTCTAGAATTATGTGCCGGTGCACCGTCTTGTAAAAACCAACAATCTTCAATATCAGCTTGAGGTAAATCAGCTAAAGCTGCGTCGACGTCATTTTGTAATAAATTTTAGTAGCGTTCAGAATTTAAAGATCCGTTATAAAAAAATGGACCTATTATTCGCATTCCGAATATTGCAGCCCATATTTTAAAACCGAAACGGTGTTGGTGTCTGCGCACTTTTTAAACTCTAGGATTTCTTTCGCCCAATATTCTTCTGTTGAAAATTCCATTATTCGTCACCTGACTTTCATCCGACCCAATGATTTTATATGTAAATTGCTCATTATCTGCACATTTCCTCGTATACCATTCACAGAACTCGACTAAATTTAAATGGATGTATTTTTTCTTTTAAGAAATAAATTGAGTAGTAGAATGGGCCACTCCAATTGTTTGTTCAATTTGTCGTGTAGAAATTTCTCGATTTTCCGTAACAGTTAATAAAACATTATTTGCTGTTTCTTTATTGCAAGGTTTTACGGGAATTTACAAGCTTTTTAAATGCACCATGTTCTCTTAAATTGCCTGACAAGTTCGTGAATGTAGTTTTATGAGGCTGCTGTCTCTCTAGTATTTCGTTGACATAGTATGTAACACGATAGCATATCATATTTTTCTACATTTGAAAATTGCGGCATACTTTTTTGATAATAACTACCACAAATTAACTAATTCAGAGCAAAATACTAGTACCAGCTAAATACAAAATTGTACAATACAAAATTATGACAGATACTGAATTACTTCAAAGCTAGGCAGATATAATAACATGATTGACTTGTCCGTTGATGATGAAGGACTTAGAAACTTGGTTAGGAATTTAAAAGTAATGCGCAAGTCGAAGTCTCGACTGGATCATTTTTGATTGTATCTGGAGAGTGCTTAGGACAAAAGTGGGTATGGTGCGAATGCCTAGAACTAAAGTAAAAAAAAACTGATAGCGAAGGACGTGGGAGTGAGGTATGCATAAGCTTTAACAACTGTGGGTAAGCAGAAAAGAAGGTTTGGTGCAGTGAATCTTTAAAAAAGGTAGTATATAAGAGAAAAAACGCGCAATGATTGCTGCGAAAAATGATACTGAAAGAAAGCAGTTCTATGACGTGTACAAATTGAGAAAGAAACAAGTAAACGCGACAGTAAGAATGAGTAAAGAGGAAAGATTGTGTGAGTTATTTAATACATGTTGTGTGGAAAAAAGTACCAATCGATTTGAAAAGTGCGATTACTGTTCCGCTGTATAAGGACAACGGAAATAAAAGTGTAAAACTACAGAGAAATTAGTTTGTTGAGTGTATCCGGTAAGGTATTTAGAAGAGTTTCGATTCATAGGATACGTGCAGTAACATAGACTCAGAATTGAGATTTTCAAGGTGGTTTCATCCCAACAAGGAGATGCGTTAATCCAAAGGTTGCTCTTCAGCAGATGATTGAAAAATATTTCAATTTGAAGAAGCTGTACTGTGAGTTTGTAGATTTGGAGAAAGCACATCACCAAGTGAATAGCCGGAAGCTCTGGGACATTTCAAGTGGGTATGGGGTATATCTAATAAATGGAGTAAGGGCAGTGTTCAAAATAGAGCAAGAAGTTAAAACAAGATTACTTGATGTAACCGGAACTGTTCAATGTATTCATGGATTAAAGTGTTAAGCAAGCATGTAGTCATGAAAACGGTTTAATAGATGGTGAAATTCAATTGCGGGTCAATGCAAGAAGAAAAGTGATTAGCATATGGACCATAATTAAAAATGAGAGTATGAGCGTAGTAGCGAAACGAGCGATATTATGCGGGTTTGTCCCGTCATTACTGTATGGAAGTGAAACTTTGTCATTTCAGAAAAAAAAACACGAAAATAAAACCATGAGCATGAGATTTCTGCGGAGCGTAGGTGGTAAAACAAAACGAGATTCTATAGAATAAGGAATGAGTGGATAATGAATATGTGTGACGTGGAAAAGTACACATCATTGAAGAAGTAAACCAGGAACGTTTTATATATCCGGTATATGTAAGCAAAGTTAAAGGTAAAGCCCACTAGATCCATGCACTGCCTCTGACAAGTCCTTTTATTCCTAAAACTCCCTATTTTTCTTTTGCTAAGCAAGCTCTCTACTGCATCTAACCACACGTTTGGAGGTCTTCCACGTCAAGTCTTATCCCTAACTTTACTTACATATACTTGCTGTGTAAATCGTTCGCGGTTCATTTAAACCAACAAAGTGTACTTCTTTAATACAGATCGGCCGATTGTCATTTTCGAATTATACCCTTCCTGGTTTTACTGCATATGTGCCGCAGAAATCTCATGCCCACTGCTTTTATTTTACTTTCGTGTTTTTTCTGATATACCCAAATTTCACTTCCATTGGCTACGTACACTTTCCTGCATTGGCACGCCATTCAGTCTACTATATGCAGTGAACATTCTGTCCAAATCGTCAATTTTTTCTACAATCTGAGCGTGCAGGGTACCTTCTTTTTACATTCACCAACAAAAACTACTAGCTTCGTTATGCGCACGTTTACATTGAGATCAATTTGCATCAGTACATGTTTACACAGCAACGGTGATATCACGCCGCCTTGCTTAACTCCGTGCTCTATTTGAAAGTATTCACCCAAACTCCCACTCACACTGGCCCAGGCCCGGCTACCGTCATATATTGCCCTTATTTCATTTACGAGACATTTACACACTCGACACTCGTTTAAAGTTCTCCTTATTTACACTGTGATGCCCTTTCTTCAAGTCTACAAACGCAAGGCACAACTTCTTCACATTCAAACAGTTTTAAATCACCTGCTGCAGAACAATCATATGATCCACGCATCCCCTTTCTGGAACGAAACCACGTTGAAAATCCTAAATCTTACGTCCTACTGCTATTGCACATAGTCTTACCGATCAAAGCTTTTCCATATAGCTTACTAGATATACTCAATACACTGATTCCTCTTCACAATCGGCCTTACTCCCATACTCGCATGTATACATACATAGCAACGGTAGGCAAAATGTATGCCTCCCTCTGCTATCTAATGAGTGGTAAAAATCTATTTTCGATACGAAAAATTCACAGTCAAGCATCGGAAAATGTCAGTTTCGAAAGAAGGTGGCTAAAAAAAATCGAAAAAGCTGCGTTATTTTGATGTTTTATGACTCCCTGAACTCGAAAATTTTTCAAAATGTCTGTCTGTGTGTGCCTGTGGTCACCCGCCAGCCGAAGCTATACGGACGATTTTGATGAAATTTAGAACGAAGGCCTACGAGACAATTATGTCGACAAAATAAACTTTTAAACGCAATAGGTATACAGGAGGTGAAAATAATGGTGTTATTTTGGGGACAAATTTTCAAATTTTAAAATAGAAGTTTGAAATTCAGGTCATCAATAACTCTTATGAAATGCAATTTTTCAAAATTGAATATGGCCACAGTTATAGTCACATATACATTTTTTTTATAGAAATATATATTTCCGATACGTTCAAGATATAAAAGAATTGGAAATAGATATGCTTAGTTAAATAAAGCTTCTTTAAAGAGATTTCTTTACGAAATAAATTAATGGTATAAATTTGCCTACATTTAAGAGGCCAAGCTAAAGCAATTATTCGAAATTGATTTATTCAAAATTCTCTCCAAGCATTTTTTTTTTGTTTTTTTTATATTTTCTAGGCAACCAGCCACTCTTATGAATGCAACTTCTTCTAAAGCTACTAGTATAGGAGATATAAATTTTCAAATATTTAATATTGATATTGTTATAACTTTCTAACTATTTTGGTTACAAAATTGGGATTTTGAAAGTAAACCTTATTCATTTGCGCTAATGAAATCATATTATCCTGATTATCCGGGTTTTCCGGAAATTGAAAACATTCCTCGTATTCCTGGTATAACATACACATATTCTTACTTTATTTGAAAGGGAGCGAAATTTGCTTTAAAATGATATGAAACAGTCCATAGTTATCTTGAAAGATAACTTTCAACCTACATATGTAGGTATAAAAGGTTATGCAATCGACTTTTTTTCACTATCGCTAAATCGGCTTATTAGCTCATTTTACAACTGTTGGCCAAGTTTCGTCAAGATCGGTCATGATGCCTGGATGTCTCGGAGAGGGGGGTTTATTAGGGTCAGTTTTTGGTTTTTATTAAATATTTCTAAAACAGCTGAATATTTCAAAGGTATAAAAATACCCCATATATTTTTTAGTCTTTTGCAAAAAAGTCCTGTAGGTAATGCACTAGCATTCACCTAGTTTAATTAGTTTTTTCTAAGTGTAGTAAGGTGCAAACTGGTTTCTGTCGTTAATATGCAGATAGAAGATACCATTTGTAAGAGTAATTAGTAGGTTGTAGCTCTAGATCTATTTGATGTTTATTACCGCAGAATATCTGTTTCTTTTTTTGTTTACACACACTATTTTTAAATTAATTTTTATTCATGCAAAATTACAGAAAACCCTTTGAAAGCTCAAAATGGAACGACTTAAAAATGGACCTAGGCAGTTATCTTAAAGACAACGGCCGCCTTAAGGACTTACCTTGAGTGAACAATATCCCACGGATCACCCCCGCCGGGGTACGCGTAATCAAGCTCACACCTAAGCTGTCACTAATAATTATCCATAACACACTAAAGGACACAACAGCGCAATGCGTAAAAACGTGCCGTGATATCTGAGAAATTTATTTTTAAATCTTTACGTAACACAACATAAACTTGCGTACTCGCTAGCGATTGTATATCTATTCTTAGAGTTTATAATAACGTCCACGCGAACAAGTGCGTCCTAAAGGCAAATAACTAAAAGAGGTAATATTAAATTTAAAGCCATATCATTGAAAAGTGATTAAAAAATACATTGGTAATAAATACGAAATATTGAATTTTGAACGCAACAAAAAACTGCTACTAAAAAAGAATACTAAGCCGGACTGCGTGGACGCAACGATACCCTTAACGCAATAACGTTATTTGAGAGCGAAGCAGCACAAAAAATCCATTTTGGGCGCCTCATTTTCTTGTACTTATAACTTATTTTACGTGCAAGCAGGTGACGACACAGTTACGTTACTTTGCATGCCCTACTTGGTATATTTCTTTCAAAAATTTATAACAAAATGCGAATTCGTGGAAAATAAATGAGTCCCCCCTAAATGCAAAACTCGGTATTTGACGAAATTTTGAAAAGTGATGTTTTTGCGCCATTCTGTTGCATATTATAAACTGTACCTTATCTTCTAGTAAATAGGATGCAAGACTACATATTTGTACGCAAAAAACGCATTTGAAGATGAAGCGTAGATGCAGCTATTTACATCGTTCGTTTTTGCTCGTTTTTTTTTAAATTAAATAATTTCAGTTCTAATTATTATTGTTTGTTATAATGAATACCATCACAGTTACACCTTGTGAAATTGAGAAAGGTAGAAAACGAACAGTTGGAAGAGACATGTGAAAAAGAGTGTTAAGGTGGGTAAAAAAAATACTCGTAATAATTGAAAAGAACTGCTTTCCTATAACAACAGCATTTTCTTAATATTAATGCATTTTCTCTGTAATGTGAACTTTCGTATTTCAGACATAAAGCAAAGGACTTGCCACATTACCTGAATTGTGATCATAATAAAGAACTCATTGTAAAACAAGATAGTTATGTTTTACAATTTTGTGAGGGGCCGAACCCGAAAACATTACTAAGAAATCATCACCCACTGTTTATAAAATATTTTGTCCCTACTGTTAATAAGGAGAAACTAAGGGTATACAAGAGATAATTTTTGGGAATTACTCATTTTAGTTCCGATCGTTTAGAAAGACTAGTTGAAATCATTCCATGAGAACGTCGAAGCGGTGAGACAACCTATTGTTACCATGTGATCTAAATTTTGTATAACTATAAAATTTACTTTACTCAGAATCCTAATTTAAATGTAAAACGTTGCCTTTTTATAAAATATGTAAACACGTTTTACAGTTTGAGCTTATGAACCTATGACTAATGTTTTAAAGAGATTCTTAAAAATATTAAAACGATCCTCAAAAGGGCGAAATTATAGCATAGCACAGCGTACATACAATTAAAATGAAAGCATTTTATGATTCCCTTAAGTCAAGCATTGAAGATGTACAATACTTTTCGTTTCATTGCCAAAATTGCCCGACTAGAGTGCTTACTTTTCCCAACAAATTAATTTATACAATTTAACCGTCGTTTGTGGTAATTCAAAGACAAAACTATCACCAGATACTGTTTCTTCTTATGTGTGGTTGGAAACTGAGTACTGCAAAAATTCAAATGTGATTGCTTCATTAATAAAGTATGATTGCAAGGAAGGCACAAAATAAAATTTTACTCTTCACAGACAGGTGTGGAGGACAAAACAAAAATACCAGAGTAATTGGTATATTAGCATTCTGGTTAGGTTATAAGGCTCCAAAATCTATAACTGGTTTGGAAATGGTTTTTCCAATAATTGGACATTCCTTTATGCCTCCCGATACAGTGTGTGGGTTAATCGAAAGAGATATTAAAAGAAAAAGTGTTATTATACACCCCGCAGAATACGGAAAAAGTCAGCCCAATGGCATTTTAAATGTAATGAATCAAAGAGGTTTATACTTACTAAATAAAATCGCAATTCTTTAATAAAAGTAGAAATTCCTTCCAAATCTGATCTGGGTTTCTCTAAATCAATACTCAAAAAATGAAAACTACTTTCCAGTCTACATCCCAGCAATAATCTATGTCAGAATGACGTTTAAAACTTCATGTCAGATAGAGATTAATAGACAAAAATACATGTTCTAAAGCCGCCAGCTTCTATAAGATATTAATAATACAGTTTAACCATTTTCGTTCATATTAAATTAATTTTTAGACTAACTATATTAAAAAACTTTATAAAGAAAAGTCATGCAAAATTAAATTTTTTTTACAAAACACGTTTACACTTTTTCTTAAAAACTTAATCGTTATTCAGATAATGAAAAAATTTAAACTAGCATTTAAATTTTACTTTATAAATTTTTTTGCCGCTAAATTACGCGTCGTATCAAACATTTGCATAGAACATAATTAATTGATACGTTTAAGGTCTACATCTATGTATTTTTATATTTTGAAATATGCAGCTGTTTTAGAAATATGCAATAAAAACCAAAACTGCACCTGATAAGACCCCCTCTCCGTCGGTGGATTTCTCCCAAAATCTAATAACCTACAAGCGAAATTAAAACAAACTTAAATACAACATTTTAAGCACGTATGTATACTCCCACACACACACGCGCGCGCGCACACACCCACACCCACACACGTAAACACGCACACATGCACACACAACACAACACAACACAAACGCAGACAAACAGACACGTAGACACGCAGACACGCAGTCACGCAGATACACAAATACGCAGACAGTTGTTAAAACAGTTAACTGTATTAAGTCTAAAGGATCGAATAACCGTATTTCCCAGAATTTCTCAAGTCTTTGGATTGCGAGTATGGTGATGTTACATTTTATGCAGAATGTCTGACACGTGGCAAAATATTGAATAGAGTGTTTGATTTGAAGCAAGATTTTTCTGTATATACATCGCCATTCTCCGCAGACATGAATTCACTGTTGAGACATTTATAAATAGAAAGTTTAAAAATGCATTGTCATGCACTGTTAAAGGAGAATTTCAATCTGGTTTGTTTGGAAGAGTTCTGCAAAACGTATTTGGACAAGAAAAAATACCCCGCGTTTTACAAACATGCTCTGATGATGGACATCTTTATTTGGAAATCATTCTGTGAAAGCGAGTTATAAATCATCCTGGAATTTGAAAGCAACTAGTGGGTTAACGATTTCGCGTTCCTAGTCGACATAGATATCCTCACAAATGGCATTAATACTCATCTATGAGTAAAGATCAATTGATTAATATCATGCACGATCTTATCTCCGAATTTCAAAGGACACTTGGGCTTAGGGAACGACAGTTAGTCACAAAAAACTTTACTCACTTTCTTACACTGGCAATGCACCATGTCGTCACACAGGCGGCATCGACTAAATACCACTTCAAGTTCGAATTCGAAAACCGAAAATATCGTCAGCTTTTGTTCTATATATGCAATGCCATTCTCCGTAGACATGAATTCACTGTCGGGAAATTTACAAATAGAAAGTTGCAAAATGCAATGTGATGCACAATCAAAGAAGAAATTCAATCAAGTTTGTTTGGAAGAGTTCTAAAAAAAGTATTTGGACAAGAAAAAATACCCTGCGTTTTACAAACATACTCTGTTCATCACATCTTTATTTCGAAATGTTTATGTCTGTGAACAGCTTTTTAGTCAGATGAAGCACATTAAGCCACAGATGATAACACAAATTACTGATGTTCATCTGGAAAACTGTGTACGTGCAGCAACAAACTCAATTGAAATTAACACTGATTTACTTAGTTCTATTAAACACAGCCAGATGTCCACTAACATAATTTTTACCTTCCAACCTACATATACATATGTAGATATAGAAGGTTATGCAATCGACTTTTTTTCACTATCGCTAAATTGACTTATTAGCTCATTTTACAACTTCTGGCCAAGTTTAGCCTAGATTGGCAATCATGTCTGGATGTCTGTGAGTCTGTGTGTATGTCTGTGTGGATGTATGTTAGTATCCACGATAACTCCAAAACGAAAATGCCTACGTACTGTCATTTGACTTAGGGCTGATTAGATTTAGAGAGAAATCCAGCGGGGAGAGGGGGGGGGTCATTAGGGGCAGTTTTTTGTTTTTATCAAATATTTCAAAAATAGCTGCATATTTCAAAGATATAAAAATACATAGATATAGACCATAAACATATCGATTAATTATGTTCCATGCAATTTTTTGATATGACGCGTAATTTAGCGGCAAAAAATTCCTAAAGTAGAATTTAAGTTTTTTCAGTATCGACTAAATTTTATAAGAATAAGTATGGGCGTATTTTTTACAGAAAATTTAATTTTACATAAATTTTCTTTATAAATTTTTTTAATGTAAAGCGAAATAAATGTTGAATTAACCTCTATCTGATATGAAGTTTCAATCGTCATTCTGGCGTAGATTATTGTTTTTGTTATGAACGTATAAAAAAGAGGTTGCATAGTTATCCTAAAAAACTTATAATTATATAGTTATTTATATATCAACGGAGTTATGAGGGTGTTAATTACCGAGGGCAACATATTGCAATCTCGAGGAACGTTAGTCCCGAGGGATTGTAAGTTGCCCGAGGTTTTAACATACATAACGCACGTGATAGATAAATAATTTTATTTCATATTTCATTATAAATGAAATATGAAAACGAAATTTTGTTCCGTTAAAAAAATTATAAGTTTAGTTTTCTCCAATAACATGAAACACCCTGTGTGATCAAAAATATTGTTAAAATGGTCCAAAAATCATTTCTCTAACTTATTTCGTCTTTATACAATCTTCCACCCCCTCCTCGTTTGGCCACCCTGTATATGTAATTACTAAAACGTGCATACAACATGTGTGTAACAATTAGTATTGTTAGAAAAGTATAATTAAAAACGTAGTACTTGCAGTTTTTACAAAATTTATAATGAAATCTTAACGGAACACCAAAGAATGTGACTACATAATTAAAATGATGTCTCACTTTGATAATATTGTATAATCATTAGATATCCAATATAAGCAGTATTGTTAAAAGGAACTGGAATTCACACAATTGGTGAAGTGGCAAAACGTATCGCACATTTCTGGGTTTAGAAAACCCTAAAACCTACACTGGACATTTGCTCAGAAGAACAGGTTCTACGATCCTTGCCAATTCGGGAGCCGATATTTCTGTTCTTAAGCGATTTGGTGAATGGCAAAGCAGCACCATCGCAGAAAAATATGTTGAAGATTCCCTTGAAGGGAAAAATAAAACTGCTCGTATGATTCAAGGTGAAGAAAGTTTTGTTGAAGTTGTTACGAGACGTCAAGAAGAAGCATCTTCAGAAATTGTATCTGAATGCAATTCAAGCCCTGAATTCAATACATCCAGCTCCAAAGGCAATACGTGTATAAAGACTGATGTAATTTGCACTGATACTCGATCCACAACAGTATGTGATTGTGAGAAAATTCCTTCAATTCAAATTAATGGAAATGAAAGTTGTGCCATTAATATTAATTTAAACATACCAAAATAACCTTAACTCTTATTTTTAAGTTGAATTTTATCTTGTCTTATTTTGAATTCAATTTTAATTTTGTATCTGTTTATTTTCTAAAAATTTGTTAATAAATTTTTTCTGAAGTTGCCTTTGAATTGTGTACGGTAAAATTCCTAGTGTACTGTAAAAAGCTACTATACCGAAAAAAACGTGTTTCACAGTATACTAGAGTATGACGTAAAACTGACAATTACAGTACAGTATGAAATAAATTATTATTTCATTTAAATTATGTCTCAAAGTGGCTAGTTCGACGACAAAATAGCATATGAAATTCGTGTATAATCCGGGATTATGGCATTCGTTGCCATTATTGCTTTCGCTCCGCTCAATCAATAATAGAAACTCCTGCCATAATCCCTTGCATTATAAACTAATTTCATAATATACTATTATGCATGAGTGAACCAATTTAGCGGGCTTAAAATGCCACTTTAACGTCTGCGGGCGGTAAAGTAAACGTCTATTTTTGTTCAGAATTCACATTCAGTTAGTAGGAAAAGAAAAAAGGAAAAGGCCACGTATTTCATTCCCTCCCCAACGGGGAGGGCGGGCTGCTCGAGCTTTCCGAGCTCCTTCAGCCACAATCATGGATTCCCAGCATAGATACATACATTACGTATATATGCATGGTGGGATTAAGGATGGGTGTGGTCAGAATATGATCGGAAGCAACGGAGTTAGGGTTCTGAGGGGGGAAATACTACCCCAGCATTTGCTTAAGCAGCCGCACATGGTGTGCATATACGCAGTGACCATGCCGCTACATGTGTATGAGGAAAACCCCCTGAAAAAACCTCATACAAGGTAGACGGAAACGGGAATCGAACCCATTACCTCCCGAGAGCTAAGCAGGTCGTGTCACCACTACACTACCAGTTCGGTTCAGTTAGTAGGTAGTTACATAAAGATTGCGATGACCTACTCTAATCTTGGTGACTTAGTTGCTATGGCAACGCGAAGGTATGTATACAGATTATTGTTTTATCATCTTGTTAGTCACAATAAGAACTATTTTCTCTATAACGAAGAAAAATTATTTGGAAGATTATTATACAGGACGAGTTTTGATAATATCGAGATATAAAATTCATACAACTTAAAACATTTATAATAAATTGCTCACAGAAGATGAAAAGAAAAAATAGAATACATATGGTGATTGCAACGATGTTGCATAGAATTTTGTATGTATTTCGGGCGCAAACAGCGTTGACCTAACGGCTTGAGTTCTTACGTACATATTGCGGTCCATAAACGCCTGTTTTACGCCCTAAATATAACTAAAATATGTATAAAACTTTATATCGACGTTTCAATTTTCTTTCCTTATTATTGCCCTCACAAAACGTTAATTCTATTAAATTAGAGGTTATGTGTCACGATAGAGAATCAACTTATATTAACCTGTTGATTTGATAATCAATAAAAGCGATCCGAGTAAAAAGCGGTGATTATGATAAACTGAATGAAACTAAGATGAATGACATATTAACATACATTACAAATGGACAAGATGCTGCTAACAACATTGAAAGGAAAGTTAATAAGTTAATTAAAAAACTTAAAAAGACCAAATTGATTAAAAAAAAACAATTCAGGGAACTTATCTGTTATAGAGTGCGCGCCAAAAGTATGGAATGACATTTTTTTTGCTGTCAGATTAATTGAAAAACTGTCAATTTAATTTCTTACATTAGAAACAACTTGCGATTATTTTTAATTTTCCAACCAACGGAAAGAAGGTTCAGTTGTGAATTGATTCTTCATTAAATAAACAAACTTTTATTGTACTGGATGGCCACTAAGAATGGACGCCGGCTATATCTCGGGAACTGTCAATTTGACAACACACGAAAAAAATACTAATAGGTAAATCAGCCAAGAGAAATTGCTGGAAATTATTTTCAAGTACCTGCGATGGCCGTTAGAGGGAATACACCATCACCAAATTAGAAAATCGGCTTTTTTTCTTAAATAACATTATCAAGATCGGTCCAAAATGATTTTATTATAAACTACGTAAGCTTAAAAAAATTTTCATTTTTAGAATTTTTCTCTATTTTGTTAAATGAGAGGAGGGGAGAGAAGTAAATGGTCACTTGAAAAAATATCATAAGAACGTGACAATATATGGGGTTTGGTAAAAAACGCAAATAGATATCTTCTTTCGTTACACAGATGAAAAAACTAAATGTGAATGTGGCATTAGTTATAAAAATTTATTATTTATTAAACTATTAAAACAAAGAAATAAAATTTAATATACTAAATGTTCCTGGGGGCATATCTTTAATGTTTTTTTTAATTTAAAGCAGATAAAAAAGGACCGGTGTGCAACAGCCCTAATACTGAAGAAATAATTGCGCCTCAAATTGTCACCCGTACTGTTCAATACAGACCTGCGATCTCTCACGCAATGACAAAATAGCAGTCTAGTAAAAACAAGTAGGCCGACTGTATCCCGGGAACTGTCAATATAACAACATTTCAAAAAAATACTAATAGGTAAATCGTCCTATCCACCTACCAGAGTAGTTGGCACCTAAAAATTCCCGAACATTTACCGCGAAGTGAGCTGGTCAGCCATACTCTCATAAAAACTATAGGTAATTGTCACCATTTAGTTGGTTATTAAAAAAGATTGGGTCGATAATTCGCCCTCCTAGAATTCCTGCCCAATAATTTATAGACCAACGACCTTGGTGTGGGACTTCTTGCATCCAGTGCGGATTCGTTCTTGGCCAATAGTACGTATTATGGAGATTCACACCTCCATTGTAATGAAAGGTGGCCTCATCTGTCCACAATATACGTGAAAGAACTTGCCGATCTTCTACCATCATATCCAAGAGCCAATGGTAATGGTCTAGTCTTCGGTCAAAATCTGCAGCAGTCATTGCCTGGTGCAGTGATATGGATGTAGCCTGAAACAAGATGGTGACCACTGACTCAACAGGATGTTACTGGTTTTTGTAGGAAAAGAATTAAGTAAACCTGTGTAAGTTTATAGTGGAAGTTCAAAATCGAAAGCTCACTTACATGTGCTCCTTGATAATGTTTTGAACTGTAGTTCGAGTTACTCTCAGCCCCTGCGCAATACTTCTAGTACTTAGGTGAGGATTAGACCGGACATAAGCTAAAACATTAATAATGTACTCTGCGGTGCGTCCCTTGCGTTGTCGGCGGTATACGGGAACGTTTGTAGTTGTTCGCAAACGATCGATAACTCGATGAAAAACTGTTTTACTCGGGTGGCGTTTATGAGGATATTGCTGCGCGTATACTCTTGAGCAACTGTAGCATTTCTCATGTATTCAAAATAAACACTTATCATGTCAAATAACTCTTCGTTGGTATCAATGCGATTTGGAAAATCAAGAACAAGCTTTGAAAAATAGCAACTAAACGACAGTGACATGAAACTAAAATGTTTTAATATTTTGACGTATTGCTTCCAATTTTGTTTTCACAGCCTACTAACCTTTATGACGGATGCCTTCGCTAAGAAATGATTATTATTTATCTAGATTGCATTTTATTCTCTTCTTGTGCATAAATTGTCGGTTTTGCAAAAGATGACGGTCTTCATCAATATGTTAAGACTTTCATTTTCTATTTATTTATTACCTTAGAAGTATACCTACCGTAGTAAATTTGCTTTTTTGAGAACTATTGGTTTTTCTGTTGACGTTTTAAATGTCAAAAAACAATTTTTCCAAGACTTTGATGTTTTTTATGAAATCGTCAGAGCATAAATTCTTGCAGCAACAGTTGAATTCTTCATGCATTCAAAATTTTCAGCAAGCATATCAAATGTTATCTCATTTGTTAACGGCATTTTGAAATCAACGGTTCGTTAATCAAACACGAAAAACTTTAATAGAGCTAATATTATTTTGACGCAAAGCAATATTTAAAATGGCTATTGTTTTGTGTTATTTTTGGCATTTGAAGAACTACTTGTTTTTACTAGACTGCTATTATATTGAACAGTACGGGTGAAAATTTGAACATTTGGGGCGTCATTAGTCCTTCAGGCCTGTTGCACACCATCCTTCTATAACATGGATCCTTTTTTATTCGCTCTAAATTAAAGATACGCCCCCTAAGGGAAATTTAGTATATTAAATTTTATTCCTTTATTTTAATAGCTTAATTCATAAATTTTAATAATTAATGACAGTTAAACCTGCTCTCTAATTCTGTTACTTGTAAAGTATATTTTTACATTTATTTTTTTCATATATCGAGTTGCGGTTCTCACCAATTTCTACATTTATTCACGCTCTTTTTCGTGAGATTATACTCTTACATTTAAAATTTTCGAGAAAATCGCAAACATTTACGAAATATCACAAACCACCATCTACCGACTAGAAAAAAAACTAAACCGACAATGTTAATATTTTATCAGAAGCACCCGAGAAGCCTTTATCAGTTTATAAAAATCGGTTGAGTTGAAAAGAAGTTATGGTATTTTTTCAAGTATGTACGCCCACTAGCGGGCATCGCAGGAACTTGAAAATAATTTTCAGCAATTTCTCTTGGCCGCTTTACTTATTCCAATGTTGTCAAATTGACAGTTCCTGAGATGTAGACGACGTCCATTCTTATTTGGCCACCCAGTACAAACGATACTACACTAAGTGCACTATGTTGTTAAGAAAAATTACATTTTACAGTAAATGTTCGAAATGAAGTACCACCAATGTAAGAATCAGTTCATTCCGTAGTAGGTCCGCGTATTTTAGACCTGTTAAGGGCTCATCAAGAAAATGGGTCCTACAATTCAGTCACCTATTATTTCAGCCCCAAGTTTTAGTTTTTCTGTATAAATTTTTTTTTGTATAAATTGTGTATGGGTTTACATCACCCTGTATAGATTGTGGTCAGACCAATAGTGACTGTTTTATCTATTCACGATTTATACAAAAAGTTGCTTCGTCATTAAATAAAATTCCCATCGCAAAGTTTCATCAGTTCCTTACACAACAGAATTTGACGATCAGCATCATCTTCATTTAGTTCGTGAAGTAATTGCACTTTGTATGGATGCGACTTGTGGAACTTCATTTTTCTTAAAACAGAGCCTTGGGAAATATTGTGATTTGCAGTAGCAGTTCGTGAGGGCAAACTGTTTCTAATGTAAAAAATCAATTTGACGTGTTAAAACATTTTTTCGATTATTTTCACAGCAAAAAATTCCATACTTTTCATACCATTAAAACCGTTGTAGTAATATAAAATCACCAACATAAAAATGGTCAAAATGTAGTAAAAAAATCGCTACTTAACGTTAAAGATTGTTGGGTATTGCGGAAAAGTTATTAATTACGATATCGTATTTTTGTTTACTAATCCGCCAACAGAGTAATATTTCACAAGAAAATGTTGTAGAAGCAGCTGAATTAGTATTATATTGAAACTATTTTCAATAGAAAAGTGAATTTGTTAACAAAGTTTTTGGAATTGCTATGGGTAGCCCAACTTCTGTAGTAATTACAAACTTAGTTATGGAACACACTGCAGAGGAAATATTAAATAGATATAGAATATATTGGATATAGCATACAAAGTATTAATATTGTCATATCAGTAATTAATATGATTATTAAAGTAAAGCTAAGCACAAGGTTAACATAGGGTTCCAGAATTGTAATTCTATTAGTGCTTCCTATACGTCTTTCAAACCCAAAGTACCTCATAAAAAAATCAGATGTGGTGTACAAAATAGAGTATTTAAGTTGCAATTGTTTTACAATACCCGTTTAAAGTCTCCCCCCGCCCTATGCCCAACCTATTATGTGAACCATAGCACTGAAATTAATAAATTTTGGGAAACCGAACAAAGGCACATATACAACGTTTTTGATGGTATTCAGAGATGTAATCATTAAAAATGGCGCACATCTGCCATTTTGTAAAATAATTTTAAATGGGATTATATGGCGGAGTAATACCTTATTTGAAGGCTCGTTCCAAGCCCTGTTCAATGACATCAACAACATTAAAATATTACTACTCATTCATGTCTTTCAACCCAAAAACGCCAATTAATGTTTTGAGGTTTTTGGGTTGAAACGCATAAATCAGTAGAATATTTTAATGTTGTTGATGTAATGGAAAAGGACTTGGAACGAGCTTTCAAATGAGGTATTACTTGCCATATGATCCCATTTCAAAATTATTTACAGGCATATAGATGCTAATTAAACAAAAATTCCAAAGCCACCACCTTCTATAAAGTACCGATAATACAATTCTATTTAATCAATTTTTAGGCTTAGTTTGCTTTATATTAAAAAACTTCATAAAGAAAAGTTCTGTAAAATTAAATTTTATTTAAAAAATATATCTACACATTTTGTTATAAAATTCATCGTCATCAGATATTGAAAATATTTGAACAAACACTTAAATTCTACCTTTTGCCGCTAAATTACGCGTCGTATCAAAAAATTGCGTAGAACATAAATAATTGATATGCTTAAGGTTTATATGTTGGTGTTTTTATATCTTTGAAATATACAGCTGTTTCAAAATAATTGATAAAAGCCAAAAAAATGGCTCTAAAAAGCCCTCCTTTCCGGCGCTGAATTTCTCCCAAAATCTAGCCAGTTTCAGGAGAAATGAAAACAGACTTAAATACAAAATTTCAAGTACGTCCGTGTTGTCGTTATCGTGGACACTAACATACACCCACACATTCAAACACACACAGACATCATGGTCGATCATGGCGACACTTTGCCACACGTTGCAAAATGGACTAATAAGTCGAGTTAGTAAAAAAAAGTCGATTGCATAACCTTCTATTCCTACATATGTATAGTATGCAGGTTGGAAGGTAAAAAGTAGCATAACCTTAAATTTAACAGAATTAGCATTTAGTGAGGGCGATAATAAGAAACAAAATTGCAATGTTGGTATAATAGTTATTTATATATTAAAGGCATAATGATGTCTTTATGGTCCGAGCTAGTGGGCTCGGTCTCGAAATAGTGCCGTAGGACCGTAAAAACCAGTAATTTCCGCAATGCATACAAAACTTTATGCATGATTATATTGAAGCAATTCGAATATGTAAACTGAGTTATAACGTTAATTGTTTACTGATAGTAGGTATTGGTGCGTTATCCTGGAAACGAGTACAACAGCAGGAATGACAAATTGATCCTTCATTTGACGTTTTGGTTTAGTTAGTTTTAAACTCAGTCACTGAGATATTTGCAGAAATAAGATGAATGAAATTGAGCAAATGTACCACCTGGCATAAACATAATTAATTGTAAATATTTTTAATAAACTCATAGTTTTGTGCCTACTGTTTTCAATTTTTGACGTTTCGTTATAGTCCGTTGGATCACAATGACGTCCGCGGGCTATAAAAAAATGGTTACATCAAAGAAATTTGGTTATAATTATCGTATTATAATGTGATCGTGCATAAAGTTTTGTACATATTTAAATAATTTGTAAGGTAGCATATAATTGGTTTGTTGTCTAATTTTTGGAAAATTCCAATTATGTTAAAAAAAGAATATTTACGTTAAATTTGTGTTTCAGAACTTCATAGCTTCACACATTAGGAAACATTGTGAATTAAAACGTTAACATGAACTGTTACGAAAACTAGAGATAGACGTATGGGAGCATGCCTACACAACACGAATTATCTTATTACACTCCTAAGGGTAATATACGTGTTAAACGGATAGTTATCCTATAGTTTTACACTGAATGGTAAAAAAACTCATCTCTATAATGCTATAATGCTGTATAGCAGAGTGTTCATATTCAGTATGAGTGCTCTTTCCACGAAATGTTTTCATCTGCACCACAACTCACCATTTTTGATTTTTTGAAGCAGCTCCAGCAAGTATTTGTGGGTAAACGCATGCGGATTGTTATACGAGCATTTGCTTTCTATAAATTTGCTATCCAAACGGAAATGGAACAAGCGAAATCATCTTTATGTGTTACTTAAAAGCCAGGAGAATCATCTCGTTAGAGTTATGATACACCGCCACAAATGAATCATTATGAACTCCTGTGAAACGATATTTTTTTTGTAACGATCTGAATAGTATTGTATTTCATACTGCACTGTAATTGTCAGTTTTACGTCATATTCTAGTATACTGTAAAACACGTTCTTACGGTATAGTAGCTTTTTACAGTACACTAGGAATTTTACCGTACTCAATTCAAAGGCAACTGCGGAAAAAAATTATTAACAAATAGAAAATAAACAGATACAGAATTAAAATTAAATTCAAAATAAGACAAGGTGAAATTCAACTGAAAAATAAGAGTTAAGGTCATTTTGGTATGTTTAAATTAATATTAATGGTACAACTTTCATTTCCATTAATTTGAATTGAAGGAATTTTCTCACAATCACACACTGTTGTGGATCGAGTATCAGTGCCAATTACATCAGTCTTTATACACGTATTGCCTTTGGAGCTGGATGTATTGAATTCAGGGCTTGAATTGCATTCAGATACAATTTCTGAAGAAGATGCTTCTTCTCGTCGTCTCGTAACAACTTCAACAAAACTTTCCGAGCTCCTTCAACCACAATCATGGATTCCCAGCATAGATACATGCATTACGTATATATGCATGGTGGGATTAAGGATGGGCGTGGTCAGGATATGATCGGAAGGAACGGAGTTAGGATTCTAAGGAGGGAAATACTACCCCAGCATTCGCTTAAGCAGCCGCACATGGTGTGCATATACCCAGTGACCATGCCGCTACATGTGTATGAGGAAAACCCCCTGAAAAAACCTCATACAAGGTAGATGGTAACGGGAGTCGAACCCATTACCTCCCGAGTGTTAAGCAGGTCGTGTCACCACTACACTACCAGCTCGGTTCAGTTAGTAGGTAGTTACATAAAGATTGCGATGACCTATTCTTATCTTGGTGACTTAGTTGCTATGGCAACGTGAAGGTATGTATACAGATTACTGTTTTCTCATCTTGTTAGTCACAATAAGAACTATTTTCTCTATACGAATAAAAATTATTTGGAAGATTATTATACAGGGCGAGTTTTGATAATATCGAGATATAAAATTCATACAACTTAAAACATTTAAAATAAACTGCTTACAGAAGATGAAAAGAAAAAATAGAATACATATGGTGATTGCAACGATCTTGCATAGAATTTTGTATGTATTTCGGGCGCAAACATCAGTTCCTTATACACAACATCTTCATTTAGTTCGTGAAGTAATTGCACTTTGTATGGATGCGACTTGTGGAACTTCACTTTTCTTAAAACAGAGATATTAATATTGTGATTTGCGGTAGTAGTTCGTAAGGGCAAACTGTTTCTAATGTAAAAAATCAATTTGACGTGTTAAAACATTTTTTCGATTATTTTCACAGCAAAAAATTCCATACTTTTCATACCATTAAAACCGTTGTAGTAATATAAAATCACCAACATACAAATGGTCAAAATGTAGTAAAAAAGTCACTACTTAACGTTAAAGATTTTTGGGTACTGCGGAAATTTATGATACCAAAAATTACAAAAAAAGCAAAAAAGTTATTAATTACGATATCGTATTTTTATTTACTAATCCGCCAACAGAGTAATATTTCACAAGAAAATGTTGTAGTAGCAGCTGAATTAGTATTAGATTGAAACTATTTTCAATAGAAAAGTGAATTTGTTAACAAAGTTTTTGGAAGTGCTGTGGGTAGCCCAACTTCTGTAGTAATTGCAAACTTAGTTATGGAACACTCTGCAGAAGAAATATCAAATAGATATAGAATATGTTGGATATAGCGTACATTGTATTAATATTGTCATATCAGTAATTAATATGATTATTAAAGCCAAGCACAAGGTTAACATACGGTTCCAGAATTATAATTCTATTAGTGCTTCCTATACGTCTTTGAAACCCAAAGTACCTAATAAAATCACATGTGTTGTACAAAATAGAGTATTTAAGTTGCAATTGTTTTACAATACCCGTCTAAAGTCTCCCCCCGCCCTATGCCCAACCTATTATGTAAATCATAACACTGAAATTAATAAAATTTTGAGAAACCGAACAAAGGCACATATACAACGTTTTTGATGGTATTCAGAGACGTAATCATTAAAAATGGCGCACATCTATTACTACTGATTCACATATTTCAACCCAAAAACGCCAATTAATGTTTTGAGGTTTTTGGGTTGAAACGCATAAATCAGTAGAATATTTTAATGTTGTTGATGTAATGGTACTTTGAACGAGCTTTCAAATGAGGTATTACTTGCCATATGATCCCATTTCAAAATTATTTACAAAATGGCGGCTGTCCGCCATTTTTACTAACAGGCATATAGATGCTAATTAAACAAAAATTACAAAGCCACTAGCATCTATAAAGTACCGATAATACAATTCTATTTAATCAATTTTTAGACTTAGTTTGCTTTATATTAAAAAACTTCATAAAGAAAAGTTCTGTAAAATTAAATTTTATTTAAAAAATATGTCTACACATTTTGTTAGACAATTCATCGTCATCAGATGTTGAAAACATTTGAACAAATACTTAAATTCTACCTTTTACCGCTAAATTACGCGTGGTATCAAAAAATTACGTAGAACATAAATAATTGATACGCTTAAGGTTTATATGTTGGTGTTTTTATATCTTTGCAATATACAACTGTTTCAAAATAATTGATAAAAGCCAAAAAATGACCCTAAAAACCCCTCCTCTCCGTCGCTGAATTTCTCCCAAAATCTAGTCAGTTCCAGGAGAAATGAAAACAGGCTTAAATACAAAATTTCAAGTACGTCAGTGTTGTCGTTCTGGGGTTATCGTGGACACTAACATAGATGCACACATTCAAACACACACAGACATCATAGTCGATCATGGCGAAACTTTGCCAAACGTTGCAAAATTAACTAATAAGTCGAGTTAGTAAAAAAGTCGATTGCATAACCTTCTATTTAACAGAATTAACATTTAGTGAGGGCAATAATAAGAAACAAAATTGCAATGTTGGTATAATAGTTATTTATATATTAAAGGCATAATGATGTCTTTATGGTCCGAGCTAGTGAGCTTGGTCTCGAAATAGTGCCGTAGGACCGTAAAAACCAGTAATGCCCGCAATGCATACAAAATTTTATGCATGATTATATTGAAGCAGTTCGAATATGTAAACTGAGTTATAACGTTAATTGTTTACTGATAGTAGGTATTGGTGCGTTATCATGCAAACGAATACAACAGTAGGAATAACAAATTGGTCCTTCATTTGACGTTTTGGTTTAGTTAGTTTTAAACTCAGTCACTGAGATATTTGCAGAAATAGGATGAATGAAATTGAGCAAATGTACCACCTAGCATAAGCATAACTAATTGTAAATATTTTTAATAAACTTATAGTTTTGTGGCTACTGTTTTCAATTTTTGACGTTTCGTTATAGTCCGTTGGATCACAATGACGTCCGCGGGCTATAAAAAGATGGTTACATCAAAGAAATTTGGTTACAATTATCGTATTATAATGTGATCGTGCATAAAGTTTTATACATAGTTAAATAATTTGTAAGGTAGCATATAATTGGTTTGTTGTCTAATTTTTGGAAAATTCCAATTATGTTAAAAAAAGAATATTTTCGTTAAATTTACTTGATAGCTTCACATATTGGGAAACATTTTGAATTAAAACGTTAACATGAACTGTTACAAAAACTAGAGATAGACGTATGGGAGCATGCCTACACAACAAGAATTATCTTATTACACTCCTAAGGGTAATATACGTGTTAAACGGCTAGATATCCTATAGTTTTACACTGAATGGTAAAAAAACTCATCTCTATAACGCTATAATGCTGTATAGCAGAGTGTTCATATTCAGTATGAGTGCTCTTTCTACGAAATGCTTTCATCTGCACCACAACTCACCATTTTTCATTTTTTGAAGCAGCTCCAGCAAGTATTTGTGGGTAAACGCATGCGGATTGTTATACGAGCATTTGCTTTCTATAAATTTGCTATCCAAACGGAAATGGAACAAGCGAAATCATCTTTATGTGTTACTCAAAAGCCACGAGAATCATCTCATTAGAGTTATGATACAGTCTATAAGCACACCGCCACAAATGAATCATTATGAAGCGCTATTCTGCACCCTAATCGAGTTGAATTGAAATTTTGGATTTTGTGGTTTCTAACAATTTCATTCGGAAATCTAAAATAAATATTTAAGCATTTAAAAAATATGCCTATATATTAGAAACAAGAAAATCAAGCCAAACTTCTAAAATTTCAATTAGAATTAGGTCTAAACCACCTTTAATTATTTTTTTTGCAATCGTTACTTTTAATACATAAAGAGAAAAGTGGTATATGACTAAATATATAAACTTTGTTGCTTATGTATTTAGTTTGACATTTGTCAACAAATATTTCAAAATTAATTTTTTTCTAATTTTATGTAAACGATTACAAAAAATTTTGTTCTCAACACATGCGCTGTCACCTTTTTGGTGCTCGGCCTTATATTTTATCCCTCGGCTACGCATCGGGTAAAAAAGAACGGCCTCGCACCAAGAAATTTGTAAACAGCGCACTAGTAGCGAAAACTACTATTATTTTTTCCTGTTTACTTTAAACGTTCGAAGATATCACCGGTTATACTTTGGTAAACCCCATATTTTCTAGGCAGACGACACCTAGTTTTCCATAAATTTATAAGACTACCTGAAACCTTCTAAATTAAAGCAACAACTAGTCTGTGAGACTCTCCAGAAAAAATCCTTGAAGTTGGGATCTTGCTGTCCACGTCGCTGTGGTCAACATTCGAAAAGTGGTACCGCCGTATTGGAACTATAGTTTATCCCTGACCCCAAGAAGCGGGTAACTCAATGTAGTCAGATCGAGTCTCTTCCACGGAAACCAGATATGATGCTGATGCGCAACGATGTGATAAAATGTGGTATTATAGCAAATTACTTTTAACAATGCATACCGACAGGTTAAGAGAAACTGTGCACTAACTTCTACTTAGCGGTAGCTAGGTCGAAAATGAAATTAACACAGAAGGTAACAGATAATGTGCACTGGACTAGCTCGGTGGAACCAAGGGCCGTGGGCGTGTTTTTGAATTTAAGAATACTGAAGGTGGTTAGTGGTATTGTCGAAAGTCGCAAATAATGGTGCGCCGCAATTGGAATAAACTCAAGTAATGGGCGCCATTAAGACAAAATCTGTAAGAATACATACGGGCACGCGTAGACAAATCAATCTTAAACAGTCAAAAGGTCTCACTTACCTTTACGCTGGCTACCTCCAGGTGCGCTTAGGAAACGCTTCGAAACTTTAGCTCTAGAACAAACCTCGAAATATCCACACGTTCAAATACTAAGGAAGCGTGCACGTATATCAGCTGTTGGGGTTCAATGACTTTCTTTAAATTAATTTTACGTTACGTTGCCCCCAACGCTTGTAAACAAAATACACTCAAAGAAAATAACGCTTAATGTTTCGCTTAATTATTACAAAATCAAATTCATATACTAGTCATCTCCAAAACTCTGTCATCAATTGAATTTAAAATAAAATAATAAACATAAACTGAACAAATGTCATTCAGAATTAGCTAATTTGTTACGTTAAACAAAAAAACCTTTAATAAAAAAAACTACATGAAATTAAATACGTCAATTTTAGGAAATTACCACTGATCACTTTTAAAACAAATCATTAAAATTTTAAATCAAAATTCGCTTTAATTAAACCACCACTTTTCGTAAACTATTGCTTTAGCTGGTCGGGAGGAGATCACAAATAACGCTATTAAATCCAATTAATTGTGCATCTACTACACAACAACGATACATATGTTAACACTAATTTATAGTCGGTTATCTTAAAATATATAATAGGCGAGAATGTACCACCCCTCTTTCTCAATTGGTATAACTTGCAGTTCGCCCTTTGCCTTACTTTAAAATTTTAAAAATAAAGTTATCTAGATACGGTTGAAATTCCAAACATTTACGTAGCCAAATGGTCACTAAAAATCAATTCTACAGTGCGAAATTTTTAAACACATAAACCTATAGTACATTTAATTAAATATTAAAAAAAAAAGAATATGAAAAGAAAACGCAAATAAAGGCAGTTCGTCAACCTTAATTTAAAACAACGCAAATGGATCAACACGTCAGCTAAAGACGTCTACGTTTATTCGCTTTAACGCCAAATAATTTCATCAAAATGCAAACAATCGCATGGCACCATAATCACAATAAACGTACAATGTTAAATTACATTCTGCAAAATTCCAGATGGCAACGGAAGCAATTTGGATGTGAACGGCTTCAGAAGATTTACTTATTGACTTCCAAACGACAAACCAATGCAGCGAATTCCAAATAACAGCTTCAATAACGTTACGTTTTATTTGACTACCCTGGACGTTGTACAATTTATGTTCACAAAAAATAGCTTTTGCGCACTAAATTATTTACACAATCTTGGCTTAATACGGTAGCTTTATGTACAGGTCTTTTTATGATTCAAAGTATTATTTACACAACTATATACAGTGAGATCTTCGTCTGTTTCGACTGAATGTTAGGACTGATAAAGAACGGTGTGCCGTTACAATAATTTTTATTCGAGACTGTTAATCCGCGTATTTGCGTTTATTATTTCACTCAGTGATCGAAACTTCACAAGAAACAACCAGGAGGGATGAACTTCAATATATCTACCAGAACGGTGCTCTAGGTTGGTCCTAACCGGTACGATATGTTCGGTCTTCCAGGTTATTCGAAAGCGCATCCACACCAATAACTCCTTCACAACCGACAGTCAGATCAAGAATCTTCGCTCAATTAACCTCGAAAATAAACCGCCTCTTCCCCCTCTCAACACTATTGCGCCATATTTCTCAACAAACTTTCGCACGAAAAATGTTAACGCTGTATCCTGTTTCTAACTTGCGCTATCAATCCTTAAGGACATGAGTAGTGAACCTGTACTGAGTACAAATTGTAGTCCAAAGAATGATTACATTAACTACGTTTTATTTTTAAATGCTTTCTTAAAAAATAACTTAGGCTCAACTTTGAAATTTCCTATTCCCAATTAATTACTCCATCAAAAATTTAAATTCGAATTTCATAAATCCGTTTTTAAATTGCAATACGAAAATTTTATTCGGAAACCACTATAAAGCTCAGTGAAATCTATCAGCGTTTTATTTATAGGCATATTGTATATAACCACTTTTTCAGATTTTCACTTGGTATAACCCCATTTCTAAAAAATATCTTATAGTATCAATATCGAATTTGTACAAGTTCAAAAAAATTATTTCCAAACGGAACTTTCCGATGAGTAAAAGTTCTTTGATTCGAAACATCATTAATAACACTTTCACAAAATCTTGATGTAAAACTGATTTTTAGATATCTAATACTTTTGATTATTAATTAATACACTACAATCGACATTTTTGTCAAAATTCTTTATTTGTTTTGGTTGAGAAATTTAAAGTTCTTTTCTTTTATTAGACATCACAATACACCTAATGTTGACATTTCATTTTTCTACACTAAGTTTCATTAATTTTTTCTATTTTGACTAAGAATATTCCACGTTGTGCTAAAACGTATAATAGTTATAATCGTAACGAATTGTCTTTTTTGTTGAATTGCTGTTTCCTTCCCATTTCTTTACCAGCTTACATCAGTCATTTACACCGTTTCCTAGTCATTTAATCATGTACCACATAAATGGTAATTAAATAAAAATAGTTATCCAAAATTGTAGAAAGTGAAACATATGGTATATTTTCAACATTTCGTTAACTTCTCAATTTAAATTATTTGAAACCGTTGATTAATAATTGCTAGAGAAATGAAATTAGCAACAAATACGTGTTTTTATTAAACAAATAATAATTTTATTTTTAGTTTATCTTTAGTCTGTTCCTATTTGTATGATATTCTTAAATTTGTAACGATACTCGCTAGTTGGTTAATTCTAGAAGTTGATTCCTCTATTTCGATTAATAGGTGTATATGTATAATTACGATTCAAGTCGGAGTTAACATATTGCTACCGTAAATTTAATCTAAAATACGATTATTCTCTTTATGACGCCTCATTTTTATGCTCATTTTTAACAGACAAAGATAAATACCGGATCCTACACTTTTACAAGGCTTGTACTACGGATTGTAAATAAAATACAAAGCTTTGCCGCTAACGATGTATGAGGAACTATCAAAATGACATTAATTAAATATAACAGGAAAATATTAATTGAATAACTTTCACAGAAGCTATACTATATTATGGTGGGCACCCAAAGTAGGTAATTTTATAGGCATTGAACTTGTCCTCCTACGCATCAGCTGGAAACTGCTTCAAGTACAAGAAAGTAGACCTGGCGGGTTGCAATTTCCTGGTTTAAAGATGTTAACGATGAGAAAATATAAGCTATTTTTGGTAGTAGGTACTAGAGAACTTTAAATTTAGTCATGTGCTTTTTTTTCTACGCAATAATTCTTGTTCACGACAATTCAAAAGTGAGGAAGTAGACTAAGAGTTAATAAATAAAAGGTGAACGGTTAAATCTCGTCTTCAAATGCGAACTGATTGATATAATTGATGGTTGTTTGAATGCAACATTAAAATAATTAGTAATAGAAAACAGAAATATAAATAATTAATGTTATTAGCAATAAGAAGTCACTGAAAATAAGATTTGTCGTGCAGAAACCATGCTATTGCAGTAAAAATAATAAATAATGATAACATGATTTTGTATTATTATTAATTTAATGCAGTTTGATTTATAATGAATTGAAAGTATTTTTACATCTGCACCAACTCATTATTTGTTATTGTGTTTCTTTGGCAACTGTTAAAAGTAATTTTTGATTGTAATCATATGTCAACAATTAAAAATTATCCCGCAACACAATTCAAGCTTTGCTTACCTTTCCACGTCAGGACAATGTGGTTACTTTGACATGTGTAACATGTTAACTTTTTCGAGAAATCTTATGTCAGTAACGTTCATTTTTTAATACGTGCTATTAATCAATAAAATCCTGTTTAAGAACTAGTTCCAAGCAGAATTTTTTAGAAACGCAATAAAAATTTGGTGTTAATTATGCCATTATAAAACTAATCATGCTGCATAATTTCTAACTTAAAAATACCACCTACTGCTACATGTATTTACTGCAGAATCGAAATGTAATGATACTCGACTACCACAGACTGACACCTCTCAATTCTTTGCATTCCCTAAGTCACAAAATAACACTTATTTTTAACTATTCAATTTTAACAAGATGATTTTAACAAACAAGATTATTTGTCAAGTTGATGATTATAACGGTTACAAGCAACTTAACCTTGCTGCGTCGTTCGGGTCGTTTTTGACCCGAACGCTACTTTATTCATTTCCCAAACTTTTATTATGCGTTCTAGATATTTGGGCTTTTAGGACTTTCTTTGTAATTAATACAGCTTCAATATTTCTAATTCGCGAGAAAATATTCGTTTTAGTTTTTTAGCAATAAAAATTTACACACATAAGTTGTTCGGGTTACTTTTGTCCTCTGCTCTCTAGAAGCCGAACCAAGTTGAGACTTGCATAATTCCTTGCATTACAATGTGAGTAATACCAACAGGTTACGACTTGCATGTAATTCCTTATTATTTCACAGTGCTTGCTTATCGGTTAGTGAGTGTGGACGTTTAGTTGTGTATACAAATCTTGTGCAAAATAACTTGTTATTATGAATTCGAAACAATCAAAATTTGTGCCTCCTTTGGCACAAAAGCAACTAGAAGAAGCAATTTATAATTTAGACGAAGAAATATTTTATTTTCAAGATTCTTTTGATGATTGGGTTCCATCTGACGAAGAGGAATGTTCTGAAAGTGAAGATAATATTTCTGTTTGTATGGAAAGTGACTCGGAAGAGGATAAACCAGAAATTTCAAATGTTACATCCGAAACTATGTTATCGAAAGACAAAAAAATTGAATGGTTTTCTGAACCTCCTATGCGCCAAGGGAGACTTTCTACACATAACGTTCTCACAATATTTCCCGGGCTTACTAGGTACACCACTTCAAGAGTGGAAGACGAATTATCTGCTTCTATGCTTTTCTTTCCACCATCAATTGAAAACATAATTTTAGAAAATTCAAACATAGAAGGTCGTCGAGTATATGACAAAATTGGAAAGATTTGGATGCACAAGATTTATATGCCTACATTGGTGTATTGATTTTAGCAGGTGTTTTCAAATCTCATAACGAATCGACTGAAAGCTTATGGGATGCTGAGAAAGGTAGGAGTATATTTCGTGCAACAATGTCTTTTGAGAATTTAAAACGCATTTCTAGAGTAATGAGATGACAATAAACAAACACGAACTGAAAGAAGAGCTCGGGATAAATTTGCGGCTATAAGAGAGCTTTGGGACAAATAGGTAGAGATTTTGCCACAATTGTTCAATCCATATGAAAATGTAACCGTTTATGAACAATGAGTTGGGTTTAGAGCCAAATGCCCTTTCAGGCAATACATGCCCAGTAAGCCCGCTCGTTACGGCATAAAATTTTGGGTATTGTGCGATAATAGCACAGCATATGTATGGAACATCCAACCTTACCTTGGAACGCCCATTAGAGGAGTCAAAGAACAAAATCAGGCTATGCGGGTTGTTTTGGACCTTTCTTATGGATTGAAAGGGCACAATATTACATGTGACAATTTTTTTACGTCGTATGAACTTGGTCAGCTTCCACTGAAACGAAAGATCAGAATGATTTCTACAATGAAAAGAAACAAGACTTGTATTCCACCAGTGCTACTTCAAAAGAAGAACGTTCTAAAAATGTCTTCAAAGTTTGCATTTACTTCTGATACTTGTTTAATGTCATACCTTCCAGAAAAATCTAACAAATGTGTTATACTGCAAAGTACATTGCATTCGGAAAAAGCGATATCAAACTTAAATAGTAAAGAGCCTGAAATTATACTAGACTATAATAAAACAAAAGGGGCAGTTGATACCATGGACAAAGCGGTTATGTGTTATACAACAAAAGGAAAACAAACCGCTTGCCGATTATCGTCTTCTATAATGTAATTGACATTAGTTCTTACAATGCCTACGTTTTATATTTGAAAGAAACTAACAGTTGTGGTTCAAAGGATTTTCGAAAACGACACATTTTTTAGAAAAGTTGGATATGTCATTGGTAAAACCACATATTGAAAGAAGAAAGTACCCTCCTAGAACAAAAGCCGCAAGAGATGTTATTGAAAAAGTAAAATCTGCTAGAAATGTTGATCAGGAAGAAGAAGCTTCAACATCAACTCAATCTAAAAAGAGAGGCAGATGCTATTTGTGTGAAAAAACAGACAATAAGTGTTCCAGTTTTTTTTAATTTTGAAGCGCTTCGTTTTTCGCTAACGTTCATTTTTATATTCCGTAGTCTGTAAACAATTATTATACTTATTTTAAAATGTATTGTCCAATTTTTGTTTATTAAATGTTTGCTTTTACGCTACAAATGTTTATTTAAATATAAAACTGAAGCTAGGTGATGTTAACCAGCCATTTGAACGTCATGGGTCGTTTTAGACCCAAACACCTTATGTGTGTACACAAAACGAACGACTCAGCAGGGTTACAGAAAATTTTTAATATAATGTTTTATTAGCCACATATCAGAGACCACATTACCTTGTAAAACACCATAGGCAGGGAATCTAATTTTAGATCTTTTCTGTACCTAGGTCCGTCTTCTTTTCACTTTCTTCACATTTTGAAACAATCAAAGTTTATAAACTGAATTGCGAGTGTAACTACTACCGCCAAAGTAGACGTTTGTTTAAGAACAGATTTTTCCAGCATCCACCAATACACTTCTCAAAAATCTGTCTTTATCCGCCACATCTTACCTCCTGATCATAATTTCGACCCGGAACACTTTGCATATTTGCAATAAGAGTAAAAAAAAAACTGCATTTTTTGTTAACGTAACCTCATTAATTTTTTTCTGAGGAGGTTTTAACTACATGCTACAGTTTTAATAGTACAACTTTGCGTAACAGAAGAACAACAGGGATTTAGATCTGGAAGATCTTGTACTGATGCCTTTTTATCATCCGAAAAATCGTGGAAAAATCATTGTAATATAATAGGCCGGCATATACAAGGTATATCTAAATAACACTGAAAAAAATTAAGAGGTGATTCTCCAATGAAAATTAAGGGCCGTTCCCGGTATAAAATTTTACGCCTCTCCAAAAATTCTAAAAATCATTGTTTTTGTTTTTATCTTCCCTGCATAATTAAGCTAAAAAGCTTGGTGGACAACTACACTTTCTGAAATTTTTTCACCAATGTAGTATTTTTATAAGGGGTTGAAATAATCAATCCCTAAGATGTTTTTTCTTATAACTTTTTTCAACAAAACTTTTTAAGTTTAAAAAGTCCCATTCATTTACTAATTTTTTGACCTCTTCATGTTTTTTCGAAAAGTTAAAGATTAACGAGAAAACAAAGTAAATGTATTGCAATGCATTCTCAAAAAGTCGAGTTGTTTAACACGAGGGTATTTTGCCGTAAGATCTAGTTGCCGGTTGTTTACAATGGAATCCAAAGAAAAAATTGAAAGCGGAATTGCGAAATGTCACTTACTGTTACTTTTTCCTACTTTTCCGCAAGTTTTATGATTTTGTGAAGAAAATAGTTGGTAAACCGAAAATATGGTTACCTATTCGAATTTTGAAATTGCGATATGCATTTTACATATGGGTGTGCTAAGGATAATGCATTGAAGGCGCAAATAATTTATGCTGAACAGTACCCAGAACGTAGATTACCCCATTATACTACGTTCACAAATATTCATCAACGCTTGCAGGAATTTGTAAATTTGAAAAGAGAAGCTATGACTCTGGCCGTACCCCAGAAGTCAGAACTGAAGTTCTGGAAGAACACGTACTAAATTGTATCGAAGAATCCCTAGAAACTGGTACCAGGAAAATAGGTCGTTCCCTAAATCGTGCCATGCGGTAGTTTTTAGAATTTTAAAAGAACAAAAGTTATATCCCTATCATCTTCAAGGGGTGCAGGCATTACTGTTTCGAGATTTTTTACCACCTGTGGTTTTTTTTGTAAATGACTTATTAACATGATCGGCTAAGCGCAACAATTTCTAAGAAATATTTTATTTACTGACGAGGCGAATTTCTCAAGAGACTGTATTAGAAATTTTCATAATAATCACACTTGGGTCGAGGAAACTCCTCATGGCTTTTTTGAAGGAAATCATCAGTATCAATGTTCAATAAATGTGTGGCTCGTAAATATTGACAATCATTTAATAGGTCCCTATTTTCTTCCACTGCGACTAGATGGTAACTAATATTGTCATTTTCTCGAAGAATTAATCATTTAATAGGTCCCTATTTTCTTCCACTGCGACTAGATGGTGACTCATATTGTCATTTTCTCGAAGAATTACCTGTTCTTCTTGAAGACATTCCCATTCAAATTAGACAACAGTTATGGTTTATGCACGACGGAGCACCAACCCATTTTAGTATACCTAGAAGAAGTCACTTGGATGAGGTGTATGCCAATCGATGGATTGGTCGAACAGGACCTGTAAACTGGCCAGCCCGCTCCCCTGACCTCAATCCTTTGGGTTTTTGCATATGGGGATATCTGAAGTCCTTGGTCTATTCAATCCCAGTTGGAAATATCGATCGTATTATAGCAGGTTGTGAAACGATAATAAATTCAACAAGGATATTTCAAAACATACGCAATTCTATGAGAAATAGAGTAGATGCTTGCATTAGAGCTGAAGGCAATCATTTTCAACATTTTTGGAATAGTATTGTCGATATTTGACAGATTTTTGTTTTTTGTTAAATTATTATAACATTAAAGTATTCATTCATTTTATTAATGTTCACTTCTGTTCTTAGTTCCAAACTTCTTAGCGTAGTAGAATCATAGTTGAACTATTTGGTTGAGTATTGTTTAATAAAATGTTATAATAAAATATTATTTACTCCTAATGTTTCCCAATTTATCCCAGCCATTTCTCTCTTCAAGTTAATTTGGAATTAATTAACTTAACTTAAACTAGCCTAACTAAGTAATAAATGGAATGTTAAATAATTTCAAAACAATAAATTTGATAGATAGATCAACAACTTTATTTAATCACTTCTTAAACAACCTTTGCGTTAAACAGCTCGTCTTTTTGAAAATGCATTTCAGTACATTTACTATGTTTTCTCATTAATCTCTAACTTTTCTATAAAACTTCAAGGGATCAAAAAGTTAGTAAATGAATGGGACTTTTTAGATATACTTTTTAAAAGTAAAAAGTTTTGTCGAAAAATAAGTTATAAGAAAAAACATCTTAGGGTCGATTATTTTAACCCCTTAGAAAAATACTACGTGGGTGAAAAAATTTCAGAAAGTGTAGTTTTATTAGCAGTTTCGTTTCTTTAGCTTAATACACAGGAAGATAAAAAAGAAAAACATTTTTTTCAGAATTCTTGGAGGGGCGTTTTAAAAAAATTGTATACCAAAAACCCCCCTTAATTTTCACCTCGCCTCTTAAATTTTTTCGATGTTATTTAGATAGACCCTGTATATGTTTTGTAGATTACATAAAACATTTGACCGAATCCGACTTAAAGACGTTATATATCTTCTGTAGGATAGACAGTTACCATTAGGTATCATTAAGACGATTTAATACATCTATAAATACATTCAGGCACAACCTATATTAAACAATAATTAACAGCAGTAATTCTGATGAATGGGGGAATACGTCAAGGAGACTCTTTGAGTCCACTATTATTCAACATAATAATATATGAAATTATAAAAAAGGTACGCAAGGGTAGAGGTTATAAAATGAGAGACTCAGAAATCAAGATTCTTTGCTACGCAGACGACGCAGTTTTTTTAATAGCAGAAAGTGTGGATGACCTGCAACGACTGCTGAATACGATTAATAAGACTGGTAAACAGTTCAACATGAAGATATCGGCCAGAAAACAAAAAATGTATGACGACTTCAATTGAGCCAATTAGATGTAAATTAGAGGTAGAAGGGAAAATAATCAAACAAGAAACGAAATTCAACTATCTAGGAATAGAACTATAGTCGGGCCGGCGAGTGGTGTCTTATGACTCATCGTTAGTAAAGCATGGTTTAAGATTTTAAAAACGTACGTCGTTATTGGTTCATATAGTTAGTAATTTTGAATACCAAAAAACATCGCCAATGTTTCTAGGTTATTTTCAAATTTAAGCCGCGCTGTCAAATTTAAATAAAATTAATGTTCGAATATCTCGGGATTTAGCATCCTAAAGGTCTTAAAACTCCCCATCCACTAGTATAAATAAAGTCGAATTTCGTTTAAGGTCTGTTCGCACTTATTCTGGCATGTAAAGTCCACCAAGTGTGGGTAGTCAGATGATAAAAATATATTGTACGATGGTTATCCAAGAACCTCTATGGAAGGAGTTGCGTGAAATACCTTTTACTGTTTCGTTACGAAAATCCAATTATTAAGTTTAATATAGGAAAACAATACAACGTGCCCAAGATAAGTATGAACAGCATGGGGATCTTGAAAACGGTAAGAGGTATGAAGGCGGTTAAATTAGAGAAAAGTTGTATAATTTAGGGCATGTCCAAATGTAGTTTGCAAAAGTTCATTATTGTTTATAGTTTCCGATTTTTAAAACAAAATGCGATTTTTGGGTTTTTCTTTTTTCGTAATTTCTTCATTTATTATAAAAGATTTTTAAAAACCAAAGGTGTTCATTGTCACTTTTTGAATTCCTATTAGATGGCGTTTTCAAATTTTTATTCGACGTTTCGCCTCCGAGAAACCGTCATCAACTTTATTTTTTTATATCCCCGCAACCAACGAAACACCCTGTATTCGCTAGTATTTCTTATTACGAATTTGACCGTGTATTACACATTATGGTTTTGAAGCTGAAAAATTCGGATTTTCATTTTTACATTTTTCATATATCAGTTAATATTAGAAGGCTTTGATAAAATAACACTAGTTTAAAATTTTGTTGAAAACTGTTTAACTTAGTTTTATTGCGTTGAGATTGTTGTTATTATTTGAATTGTACGTATTTTAAGTTGTCTTTATTGCCATTACTTCGTGGGTTGTTTTTTTGGTTTTGTTTAGTTAATTTATAATAATTATAATTAATCAATAAGTGTATCTATGGAAAGTCGTAATTTTACAAACGAAGAAAAGTTCGATATGTTGCCATGCTACATCTTGTCCCACAGAAATTGTGTAGTCACTGAGCTGATTTATATTTGGATAAATATACTGAACGAATGCAACCTGGTAAATGCATTTTTAGAGGTTTAGAATCTAATTTAAAAGAATTTGGTTCGTTTATAAAACCTGTTCCATCCCGTCAAAAACAATCTGATGACGGAAGAGCTAATACCGTTTTACAATCCGTAGTTGAAAACCCTGAAATATCGACAAGACAAATTGAACATCGTACTAGTATAACTAATTTTACAGCACAATTCATTTTAAATAAGAATAAGTTTAATCCATATAAATTTCGAGTTTGTCAGGGTATTAGACCAGATGGTCAGGAGCGGCGAGCAGGTTTTTGCGGATGGTACACTAGAAAATGTGACGACGATTTAAAAGATTCAAGACATCAACATAGATTTCGATTTAATATGTGGATGGACGTTTTGGGATGAAGAATAGTAGGACCTTTCATTTACCACAACAATTTAAATACCGAACGATATCTAAACTTGCTAAGCACTGATTTTGAAAATGCCTTGGATGAATTACCTCTAGCACTTGTTAACAACTGCTTGTTGCAACAAGATGGTGCCACAGCAGATAACTCATGAAATGTACAGGACTGTCTGTCATTGCGGTTTGCAGGAAAATGGATTGGAACTTACAGTGTAGTAGCTTGGCCAGCCGATCGCCAGTGCGTTGGATTTTTTTTCTGTGGGGTTACCTGAAAAACCAAGTGTATGATAGGAGTTTTGAAAATGAAGAGCAGTAGTTATGGCAGCAGTTAATATAACTTCGCCAGAAATGCTAGGCCGTGTATTAAATTCTTCAGTAAGAAGAGTTTACCTATGTCTAAAAATAACGCCAACATATTTGAACAGTTATTGTGATTATTTAATTTTAATTAAATAAGTTTAAAAGATTGAAACAGACAAAATACACCCATGTACCACAAAAAATTAAAAAACAGCGAACGCGTTTCGATAGCTACGCTATCATCATCAGCGGTCGACTAGGGCAGACTAAAGAAGATTTCTAACATATATACCATCAGCGAGTAACGCTTCGTTAAAAGATTGGAGTTGTTGAATTTGTAGGTACATAAAAAAATATTATCAAAAGCTAATATTAAGCCGAATTTTTCTTAAAAATTAGCTTCAAAACCATAATGTGTAATACATCGTTAAATTCGTAATAAAAAATACTATCGAATACAGGGTGTTTCGTTTTTTGCGGCGATATAGAAAAATAAAGTTGATGATGGTTTCTCGGAGACGAAACGTCGAATAAAAAAATTGGAAAACGCCATCTAATAGAATTCAAAAAGTGGCAATGGAATTACGAAAAAAGAAAAACCCACAAATCGCATTTTGTTTAAATCTCCGAAACGATAAACAATAATGAACTTTTGAAAACCACATGTGAACATGCCGTAAATTATACAACTTTTCTCTAATCTAACCGCCTACGTATCTGTTACCGTTTTCAAGATCCCCATCATGTGCATCCTCATCTTGGGCACGTTGTATAAGCCATTGAATCTGAAAAAATTATTTTATGAAGCAATAAATTATTAAAGTTATTTAATTACTCCTATATGAAAGTAAACATAGACTCGTGAATTTTTTGTTTGAGTTTCAAAAATTTTAACACTTTTATTTGTTTAGGCACACCTTGTCAATATTGCTAACTTTTTTATTACGTCTTAATAACCTACAAATTTACACACAAAAATATTTGCAGGTGTGAAAACGTGCCATGTCTGAAATGGTATAAAAGTCATAGAGATTTAATACCACTGCACCATATATCAAAACAAGATTTGAGATTTTATGTATTTAATAGACATAAAATGTATCATGTATTATTACTATGCAATCAATGTGCACCATATATTTTAGTACTTTCTAATTGAAACAAAAGAGATTCGTTGAAATAAGGAAACTGAAAAATCATCATATTGTGAAATGCATAATAAATTTTACTCTATAACAGCTGACAGTGCATTGTTGGATGCAACAAAAATATCTGTAAAAAACTAGTAACTACGTCATCTTTCACATTTTCACGAACCCCTTTTGTCAAAAAATGTAAAATGTCAGTGTTTAAGCTTTATAAAAGGGGAATTGGTTTCATGAAGAAAATGATCTTAGGACACTGGTTGGCTTCAAAAATGTTTAGTTGTATTTGTAAGTTGTTTATGGTATTTATGTCATGTAAGATTTACCATTTTTTAACATGGGAAGTTGAATATATAATTCTTTAATTGACTATAAACACAAGTAAAAAAATAAAATCTCACACTCGTTGCTCTATTCTTATTAGAGTAACATGATATAAAATGTTATCAAGATGAAAGTATAAACATTGCAAATTTAAGATTCTGTAGTTCAGCGTTTTAGGAACATGGCGCACCTGATTTAACAACATACGTACCTAATCTAAACGAAATTTTGATTTATTAGTTGTCTTTGAGCGAATTCTATTTCTCACTTTATCCTGCAAATGAAGTCACAAAACCATTTATCATATTATTACAACGCACTAGATAGATCCTTTCTATTAATTCTTTAGTATAATTTAAACCGACATTTCTTGATGTACTTTTTTTTGCAGTCTTTAAAGCTTAAAATTCCTAAGCATCTAAGAAAGTGATATTCATTAGGCTTTAAAAAGTAATCTTTGATCGATCGCAACGATTTGTATATTAATGAAATATGAATCGCATATGGACAAGATTCATTATTTTTTATTATTACGCATGACAACTATTAATTAATTAATTGGTAATAATTTCTTTGATTAATTGTTCATATTTAAGCAATCACTTACTGCAAAAATAAATTATCCATTTCTTTATAGATATTTGATAATCAAATTACGGAAGAACTATTAAATGAAAAGGCGGAAATGAGTAACTGTAGAACTGTAAAAAAATCAAGGGTAAATTTAGTTTTCATAATTTTATTTAATTTAATTTATCATGGAGAAGAACATTCTTGTATTAACCTTAATTTATTAAATTAAACTTAAAGTGTCTAAGGCAAACCATATACAAACAACCCACATACTTTCGTATTTGTTAAGCCATTTCTTTTTCGTTTCATTCACTGCGTTTCTGCAGATATGAAGGCGTTGAAAACCTTAACAATTGATTATAATATTCATAATTTATTTATTTACATATGATTACATCTAATTAGAACAATACTTTCACTCGCTTATTTTTACACATATGCCTAAGTACTCTAGCGTAAAAATGTTCAAGAGATTACATAAGGTGCTAGTAAGACCCTCGTGAGAGTTCAAGTATTTCAATACACTTATATGTTAATGAGGTACTCACCTTATTGAAATTTGATTACATCCATCTTTGTTGTAAAACATTAAAAGTGCTGTTACAATGAAAAGTGGTTAAAATACCTTGAATTTAAGGTATTCTACTTCTAATTTATATACAATTTCACGGTATTCGTGTAAGTGCGTGCATTTTAGCATAAATATTAAAATCAAACAAAAAAGCTGATACAGTAATTGAAGTGTGTTGAAACATTCCTCTGGAGAGAAAAATAAAGGAATTTGATGATCGATTGTGATTCAATGTAGGCTAATAGAACAAACATTTATAGAGTATGTTTTTAATTTATTTGATTAATGAATATGATACAAAGGTAAACCCACTTAAAACTAAATTAAACAACGCATTTTTTAAAGTTGAGATAACCTTGTAAAAACAAAAAAAATTTATTCACTATCATTTTTTAAAGGGGTATATGTCCAAGACATAATCAAAATTAGAATGCCAGAATGTGCCGTGTATAAACTCGCCCGTCCTTCAATACCCTTTATAACTTAAGGTATGCACATACGATTTTTTCATGTCAGGTTTATTGGAATTTAACATTTAACGGAGTGCAAATAAGCTACAATATTAATTTTTTACTGGCGTTCTAGTTGGCATGAAGATATTTTCTTTTATTAAATATTTTTAATTTAGCATTATCATTTATATGTTTACATAACTTGCATTTGAATGTAAATCATGTGAGTTTAAAGGTAAAGTTTGATTCAAATCAAATTGGGTATGATTCATCGATGTAAAACTATAATAAAATTACATATTTTTATCTCTCTCCGCTACATGTATTAGAGAAAGATGGCAATAGAAACATAAATCCGCTGAACAGGGTGGTTCATTTTCGATGTTTTCTTATGGGAAATACCCTTTCTACACAAAAAGTAATATGGGGTCCTTGTGCTCGATTTTAGTGTTAATTAAGATTCAATAATCATAAGATAACTTTGAAGGTTATTGCGCAATTAGCCAAAACTGAAAAAATGGCGATTTTGAAAAACTTGAATAACTTTTTTATTTCTAAATGTATCGACAAACTGTAAAAACATTCTTAAGGCACTTTTCTAAGTAGAATCCGATATTCACATTTTTAATACCTCTTTAGTTTAAAAAGATATGACAAAGTTGTATTTTTTTATATGGAAACCATAGTTGGCTATGACATTTTTTTTGTGCTTTTTAAAAATATATAACACTATGCTATTTTAATAATTAATTGATTTTTTTAAGTTTTTCTTAATTGGTATATTTATTAAGGATAACAGTTGGCGTGGAAAACCAGATATGAAATTGAATGAAGATATTCTACTCAAAAAAGAAATTTCACGCATGCAAATTGAAATGAAATGAAAGTAAACAATATAACATCATCAGAAATTATGAAAAGCCAACAGCACGTATGTAAACATCTAATTCTATAGACGAACAAAAATATAAACACAAAATATCGATATTAAAAACATACTAAAACCACAAATATTTTTCAAAATGTGCGTCCTCTTTTTGGATGCAGACTTCGCATCGTCTTCTAATTGAATTTATAGAGTTATATATAGATAATGGTGTTAATTGTGTAAAAGTCACACGAATACTTTCTTTTAACTCATTCACAGTATAACTTGTTTTTTTGTTTATAATGTTTTTTCAAAAAAACCCATAAAAAGAAATGTAGAGGCGAAAGATCGGATGAACGAGCAGGTCACAAAATTGGTGCTGTCGTTCCCATCCAGCTATTAGGAAAACGTACATTTCAGTAGTCACTAACTACACGGGAATTATGAGCGGGAGCTCCGTCTTGCTGAAATATGACATTGCAATATTCTGCTAGAGGAAAAACCTCTAGAAATCCCTCCAAATGAATTCGTAGAATATCGAGACATTTCATTGAGTTTAATGTTCCTTCATACATGTGATAATAAAAACGTCCGTTTTCAATGCAGCACCACACATTTATTCCAAATTTCTCTTGTCTCCTGCGGACAACACTGACATGAGCGTTGGTATCTGCTCAGTAAGATAAATTGTGATTATTAAAAATACTATCACAACTAATATGCGTCTCGTCTGACCATGCAATAGATTTTGAAAAATTAGGTATATTTTGGCACTGACTATACCAGTTACAAAACTCAAACGCCGCCTTCTGTCGTCTACAGTCAAAAAATGTTCTTTCCGAAATTTATAGCAATGATATTTGTATTTCTTTAAAATTCAAAGGGCTTTGACTCGAGACACGCCTAGATTAACCATTCGTCTAGATGAAGTTGTTGGCTCTGCTTCGATTTATCCTAAGACGACCATTGGATTTTTTTCAGAATTTCATTTAAAATAAGATTTTGGCCTGGGATTTATAAAAGAACCGAATTCAATTAAATTTGTCTGTAACCTAAAATTAATTAAGATATTGTTTTGAGCTAGCAAAAATTTTAATTTCTATTAACTATACTGTTCAAAAATATTTTTATTTGGCTGCTGCCTTTCAGGAAAATTTTGTAAGTATAATTCCCATGCCACATTCTTATCACCTTCGGATAATATAAAAAACTTTAACATGCAAAATTTTTCTAGATTTGTATAATTAGGCATGTGAATAACTAAATTCCAAGTTCACTTTGTTGCACACTTCTAATTATTAATTTATTATTTGACATATAAGTATCATTCGTTTTTACTTAAATAAATCTCAGCCTCCTATGCCTACTGTTTTATATTAATATAAAACGTAAATAAAAAAAACTTAAAAAATCAATTAATTATTAAAATAGCCCAGAAATGTTATATACTTTTGCAAAGCACAAAAAAATGTCATTTAAAAATGTCATAGCCAACTATGGTTTCCACATAAAGAAATACAATTTTGTCATATCTTTTTAAATTAAGGAGGTAAATGTCACACTACCTTACTGGGCAGATACCAACGCTTATGTCAGTGTTGTCCGCAGGAGGCAAGGGAAATTTGGAACAAATGTGTGGTGCTGCATTGAAAACGGACGTTTTTATTATCACATGTATGAAGGAACATTAAACTCAATGAAATGTCTCGATATTCTACGAATTCATTTTGAGGGATTTCTAGAGAGTCGTCCTTTAGCACAATATTGCAATGTCATATTTCAGCAAGACAGAGCTCCCGCTCATAATTCCCGTGCAGTTAGTGACTACTTAAATTTACGTTTTCCTAATAGCTAGATGGGAACGACAGCGCCAATTTTGTGGCCTGCTCGTTCACCCGATCTTTCTCCTCTAGATTTCTTTTTATGGGGTTTTTTGAAAAACATTATATACAAAAGAACTAATAATACTGTGAATGAGTTAAAAGAAAGTGTTCGTGTGGCTTTTACACAATTAACACCATTATCTATATATAACTCTATAAATGCAATTAGAAGACGATGCGAAGTCCGCATCCAAAAAGAGGACGCACATTTTGAAAAATATTTGTAGTTTTAGTGTGTGTCTTATATTGATATTTTGTGTTCATATTTTTGTTCGTCTATAGAATTAGATGTTTACGTACGTGTAAAAATTGATTTGCTGTTAGCTTTTCATAATTTCTCATGATGTTATATTGTTTATTTTCATTTCATTTCAATTTGCATGCGTGAAATTTCTTTTTTAAGTAGAATATCTTCATTCAATTTCATATCTGGTTTTCTACGCCAACTGTTATCCTTAATAAATATACCTATTAAAAAAACTTAAAAAAATCAATTAATTATTAAAATAGCATAGAGGTTTATATATTTTTAAAAAGCACAAAAAATGTCATTTAAAAGTGTCATAGCCAACTATGGTTTCCATATAACTTTATGTCACATCTTTTTAAATTAAGGAGGTATTAAAAATGTGAATGCCCTAACGGATTCTACTTAAAAAAGTGCCTTAAAAATGTTTTTACAGTTTATCGATACATTTAGAAATAAAAAAGTTATTCAAGTTTTTCAAATCGCCATTTTTTCAATTTTGGCCAATTGCGCAATAATGGTCAGAGACATCTTGATTATGATTATTGGATCTTAATTAACACCAAAATCGAGCACAAGGACCCCATATTATTTTTTGTCTATCTGTAATAGAAAGGGTACTTCCCATAAGAAAACATCGAAAATGAACCACCCTGTACAATTCATATTAGCACACTAAAATGTGTGTTGTGATTAGAAGTAGCATTTGTCACTCCTGCGATTTTTTGAAATGATTGTTTATATGTTTTTGCTTTACTTTTTATAAAAAACAGTTTTTTCAAAACTATCTACAACTTGTACAGTGAATTATCGGTAGTTTGGTTAACATTTTTACATAATTTATATAAAATTTACAACATTTTAGATATGCTAAGTAATAAGCATCTTAAATCTTAAGCGTTCTATTTGAATCTATTGTGCAGGTATGTAGTATGTTATTGTGTAAAATATGATACTTGGAAGGACTACTTTTAGCACACGTCTGAAGCATGTGGGGTTAGTATCAATACAGCTAGTGCTATAAAAAAAAAGGGTTACAGAAGCCCGAAAGGTAAATAAACACAGTCACCAGCTAAGCGGAGAAAACGTACGAAACCTAAGTCCACCAAAGTTGATGACTTTGTGAAGGATGCTGTACAGAGAAAAACTTATGAAATGCATTTAAAATGTAAATACAAACATGCAAGACATGTCTAGTACTATACCTGTTTTGTAAGTATACATGTTACGCTGGCATCATTACAAAATTAGGCTATAGTCAAGTTTTCGGTTTTGAGTAGATCAAGTTTAAGACGTCTCTTTCATTCAATTGGCTTTTTATCTAAAGTAGATGATGGTAGGAGAGGTTTACTGGAACAATCACATATTGCTACCAATCGTGTACGATTCTTAAGAGAATATTACAAAAATAAAGAAGAAAAGTTATACAGTCCTGTATCCTTAGATGAAACTTGAATTTTCAGTAGAGGATCGCACAAAAGAAGCCGGCATGATAAATTTAAGGAAAGCGTGAAGAAGAAGCAAATGGGTGAAGGAAAAAGGTTTGTTGTAATTTAGTTATTACATTATAATTCCTAATAAAATAACTGTATTTTTTAGATTTATAGTTGTACATGAAGGTAATGAAGATGGATTTATTTCCGATGTTTCACTTTTGTTTTCTACAAAGTCATAAAGTGCAGACTACCATGGAGATATATGTGCGGAGTTGTTGACAAAATGGTTTGAAAATAATTTAATTGCAAACTTAAAAGAACCATCTTTAATTGTAATGGGCAATGTTAGTTATCATTCCAAGCTTCTAGAAAAAGTTCCAAATAATTCATCTAAGCAGGAATAAATATGTAATTTTCTATTAAAGCACAACATAGCTTATGAACTTAGCATGCTTAAAAAAGAATAACTGCAATTAGTTGCAGATAATGCGATACCAAAGGTGTACTACACAAGTGTGGACACAGTACTGCGGTTGCCACCAGATTACTGTCGATTTAATCCAATTGAACTGGTGTGAACAAACTGCAAAGAACACTACAACAAAAATATAGGAAGACAATTCCAAATTTAACGATGACCATAAGAAATATGCATGGAATCCTTGTAACGAATTGATGGGGCATATTGTCAGAAATGCATTAAACATGCCGAAGTGGCGTGAAATTGAAAAACGTTTTGTGGTTGTGCAACCATTAGTTATATCTGTTAACGATTTCACTTCTCAGATTGATACTGATAGTGAATAATTTTTTCAATTTAAATGTTTTAATTCCAATGTAATATATTCTAATTTGACAAAACATATTGATAACTCTACAATAGGTAGACTGAATACATGTACTGATTTATATAAAGTGCTAAATTAAAATATCAAACATCTATAATTTCGTTGAACTTCGAATTACATTACACTTTACACACTTTCTTCTACCAGAATGAAGTAATCACAAATGTATCGATATTTATGTTATCGTAAAGTATCTACACGAATTATGTCAATTCCAAAGCAATAAGTATGCTTCTAGAAGGGTTGTTACTTTTATCAACTTTTCCACCTGAAATGGTTTAATTTGTAATAAACAAAATAATATTTCACGTTGTATGTCCGGTAGGTGAATTGTTGATTGTTTGTATTTTGTATTTTTACTGTCAATATTAATCGGGTTTGTCAAAATCGAATTTTGTGACATTTATAAAATGGGTGCAAACGTGCCTGCTGAAGTTTTAAAAAAAATCCATTGAAGCTCAACAAAAACTAATTGCTTTAAAATCTGCAACTGGATACGAAGAAGAATATAATTTATTTATCAGCTGGAAAAAAAAAGTTCAGAGTGTTCATGAAGAGGTTTTGTTACCCTATTTCTTAGATGCAGTGAGTTTTTTTTTAATGGCAGGTATTAGGCATTATCTACTGAGATAAAATGTTTTTAGTCTAAAATAATGAGTAGCAATTTCATTGTGGGCAAAATACTCAATGTTAAAATCGATGTTGTTGGTACATGAAAATGTGAATATCTCAAAATTTAGAAAACTGATAGCTTTTTTGAAAAAATGTGATGTTGGCTATCAATCTAAGCAATCAAAAACTCTGAGAAGGGAGGAGGTCAATACATTTTTGAAGGTGGCACCGGATTGGAAGTATCTTATTGGTTAAGGTATGGCTAGGGAAATAATATATTTACCTGCATAATGTAATAATTAAAGAAACTGTTAATTTTTGGACTGTTATTTCAGGTTATTGCAATGTTAGGAATTGCTGGAGGTTGTCGAACGGAGGAATTATATTCGTTAAAAATTGACGATATTCAGGATACTGGAACGCAATTAGTGGTAACGATTCCTGATACCAAAACTAACATTAGACGGGTGTTTACCGTCGTGGAATGAAGCGGAAGGAATAAACTTTCTAGAAATTTTTAGAACATATATAAAGTTACGTCCCAGAGATTTACAGGAAAATGTGTTATTTATCGGATATCGAAGTGGAAAATGCATCCATCAGAGAGTTGGAATCCACACTATCGGCGGGATACCGAAGATAATAGCCCATTACCTTAACCTACAGAATTCGAAGAAATATACCGGACATTGTTTTAGGCGTACATCTGCAACGTTTCTGCCGCAGAATTATCAGTATTAAAACGCCATGGTGGATGGAAAAGTTCAGTAGCCGAAAAATATATCGAAGATATTTTAGAAGGTAAAACAAAAATAGCAAGAATGATACAAGGAGGAGAAAATTTTGTTCAGGTTTTGCAACAGAAAGATTCTCGCATTTCCACTTCTACTTCTAGTTGTGATGGTCCTACTAGTGTTAATACAATAGGAAATACACATTGTACTATCACTATAAATGTTAATAATACAAATTGATGTTTTTAATCAATTACTTAATGTTTTACAAAAATGTATTTTCTTCTTTACCTAGCTGTTATCCCGTAAGTTACATGTTGTACTTAAATTGGTAATTTCCAGTTTGAATTCAATGTTTTTTGCTGAAAGGATTTGGTTTTTGTTATATATATATATATATATATATATATATATATATATATATATATATATATATATATATAATATATATATATATATATATATATATATATATATATATATATATAAGCGTCACGCGACGGAAGATTGTGACTTTGCTGTTGACTTTTATTTAAATCATACAAAAGTTATATGGTTCCGATATTATATATATATATATATATATATATATATATATATATATATATATATATATATATATATATATATATATATATAATAAGCGTCACGCGACGGAAGATTGTGACTTTGCTGTTGACTTTTTATTTAAATCATACAAAAGTTATATGGTTCCGATATGCCCAGAACTTAAAAATATTTTAGCACCTACAGGGTGATTCGTAAAAGTAGTGGGGGTATCGACTTTTTTCTTTTAAATAGAACACCCTGTATATAATTACATTTTTGGACGGTCTAATGAATAAGCTTTTCAACGACGTATACATTTGTACATATAAAATGCAACGTTGCCAAGTTGTTTAACAAAAATATATTTTTTCCTGAATGTAAGGTTAGCAATCAAAATTAATTCTTGGTTTATTATATAAGTTGAGACAAATTAGTTCAGGTATATAATTAAGCTAGGTATATGCTTTGAAAATATGTTAACGTTTTATTGATATATTGAATAGGGGTGAGAAACCTCCGTGTGAAACTTTAGCATGTTCAACGTACATCAATTCTCTGTATATTTCTACATTGATACCGCTAAAATTTATAGTTTTTAAAATATTTCCATTTTCTTAATTTTTCTATAATTATTTTATAACGTAACAATGCCATGATTTCAAGGCACAATACCAGATTGGTAATAGTAGTAATTAATTTTATTAAATATTTTTAACAATAAACTAAACAATGTAATATTGAAATAATCAACAATTAACAAGAAGAAGAAGTAGCTAAGTCAAACATATGTAAATGTGCACTTAAAAAAATTATAAATAAGGTTCAAACAAACCTCCTCTTTTCTCAATGCACTGATTCAATCGTTATCTGTAGGAACGTTGTAAATTATGCAACATTTGTCGGATTACATTACGAAACGCTTGTTGAATTATTGATGTAGTCCCATAAAAAATAGTCCATGAAAGTCAGATCGGGTGATCTAGGTGGCCACCTGATAGGCCTATAACGACCTATCCAACGAACAGGAACCATATTTCCTCATTAGCGAATGGGATGTTCTCTTCAATCCATTTTAGCACGTTGGTTCACAATAAATTTAAATAATTTACTGCATTCAAATTGTTTTCCAAAAAATAGGGTGCTAATAATCTGTTGCCAATAATACCAGCCCAAACATTGAGACTCCATCGATGCGGATTGTTTCTGTATCTAATTATACGTGGATTTTCCATGGCGTAATATCGACAATTATATCTATTTAAAAATTAATTGTTATGAAAAGTAGATTCGTCTGTCATCATAACTGTATTAAAAAAATTATGTGGTTGTTGCAATCCCCAACGGTAGCAATTTAATCTATCTTCAAAATCATGTTCATCCAATGCCTGATGGAGTTGGATCTTGTATGGATGGTATAGATATTCATTAATTATGTTGTGTATTGTTGATTTCTGTAAATCGTGTTCCACAGCAATTTTTCTAATAGTTATTGAGGGTTGTCTTGTACAACTTGAAGCATCACTAGTTGAGTTCCCTCGTTGTTTACAGGTTTTGAACAATTGTTCTTTTTATAGGCAATCGATCCTGGTTTCTCAAATCTACTGTTTAAATTTTCGAGAACGCGTTCATCTGGACAACGGGCATCGGGAAATGTTTGTTTATAAATTCTAGAAGCAAGTAAACAATTACCTTGGGCTTCTATTATGTAAATCATTTGACTTAATTCGTTCTTCGAAATTTAGAGTTAACTTCCCTTAATTCAAGTTTTCTTCTAAATACAAATGTAGTAAAAAGTAGTTTTGAAAGAAATCAAGTTAAAATACACCTAATTGACATATTAAAATGTTGTTTTATTGCTTTTAAATCATGGCACTCTATTAAATCGTTACGTTATAAAATAATTATAGAAAAATTAAAGAAATGGAAATATTTTAAAAACTATAAATTTTAGCGGTATCGATCTATTTAGATAAAAGTTAGGTCTTTAAGGGTACTATTCGCCCATATCAAAATATACAGGTTGTTCCATTTGAAATAAGATAATTGATGTACGTTAAACATGCTAAAGTTTCACACGGAGACTTCTCTCCCCTATTCAACACATCAATAAAACGTTTACATCTTTTCAAAGCTATATCTAGCCTGATTATATCCCTGAACTAATTTGTCTCAACTTAGATAATAAACCAAGAATTAATTTTTATTGCTAACCTTACATTCAGGAAAAAAATACATTTTAGTTAAACAGCTTGGCAACGTTGCATTTTATATGTACACATGTATACCTCGTTGAAAAGCTTATTCATTAGGCTATCCAAAAATGTAATGATATATAGGGTGTTCCATTTAAAATAAAAAAGTTGATACCCCTACTTTTACGAATCCCTCTGTAGGTGCTAAAATAATTTTAAGTTGTGCACATATTGGAACTATATAACTTTTGTATAAATGATTTTAATGAAAAATAAACAGCGAATCAACAATCTTCCGTCGCGTGACGCTTTGGACACCAGTATATATATATATATATATATATATATATATATATATATATATAAATATATATATATATATATATATATATATATAATGTAGGATTATAAAAAGGGACACAAGGGTAAAGTAATCACACTAACGTTGTATTCAAATATATTTCGACAGTAACTCTGTCGTCATCAGGGAAAACTAGGTACAAGAATAAAAACAATAATCATAATGGGTTATATAATATAAAAATACACATACCGTTGTTTAAATATATATATATATATATATATATATATATATATATATATATATATATATATATATATATATATATATATATATATATATAAGATGTTACAAGTTCATTTCAGAGGTCAAATAGTCTTTTTTTAAGTATATGAAATAGGTTCTACCTCTTTTAGTAGCAGAAAATTGTCTAAGATATAAATATTACAAGTATATTTAATTAGTTTGAAATGGTTTTATTCCAGTACAAGTGGTAGAGCTTGTTTAAATACATTGTAACCTAAAGTAACTTTTTTGCTTATTTCCATATTCTGTTCTCTAAAGTGAATAAAATCTTTAGTAGCACAAAGTTGCTAAAAACGTTATGTTATAAGTATATTTAATTACTTTTGAATGGATTTATTTTACTAAAAGTGGTAGAGTTTGTTTAAATAGGATAACGTAAATATAATCTAAAGTAATCTTTTTCCTATAACATATTCTTTTCTTTAAACTGAAAGAAATATTTTCTACCACTTTTAGTAGACAAAGTTGTTAAAAACATAATGTTACAAATATGTTTAATTAGTGATAGAGTTTGTTTGAGATATGTTTCTTTATTTCGATTCGATACGACGTATTATTACAAAATATTGAACATTTTTAAGGTGGCTGTGATTTGTGAATAATTTGATCAATGACATTTCTCCGACTAATAATGACGGAATTATAATTAATTTCATTTTATGATAATTACTGTTATATAATAATAAGCGAAAAATTATGGGAGAGTTTACAAAGTATAGTGAATGCAAAAGCTGTAGTAATTTGGACGATACTAGCAAGTATCATCACAATTTATTATATTTAAGTGATTTATTTCGTAATTATGATCAATATGGTGAGCCGAATACTTTCAAGAAAATCCAGCATGGTTTGCTAGAGAAATCAACAAAGTTCCGTAATCTTCCTAACATGAAACAAAATAGGATAGTATTTAAATATAATATTTGTTTCATTAGACATAAACATTTGGCGGAAATAGAATCCCTGTTTTTCGTCGATGAGAAAAGAAGATGTTTTAGTGGAATTTCAAGCACATTTAAACGTTGCATTGGAACCACATTATCAAAAGATATAATGTTAAATCTTAATAATATTCATATTATTGGTATTTTCAAAAGTTTTATGTGACATTGCCTTATTTGTCATTTTTATAGTATTCTTTGTAACAATATAGATTACGTTGCTAGGCAACACTTACCGGTTCTGATAACCGTAATGGGCTATTTACCGGTCGCAAATTGCTAATTTAATGAATAATATACCGGACAGATATATGTTATGTATTATGCTGGTATCTAATATTATAATCAAACCATGTCCTAAATTATAACATTTCACAGGCGCAGTAAAATATTTTTTACTCTTATCAATAAAATAAGTGGATATAATAGATAATTTTTCTAGTTTAAAATGCAAAAAACATTCAATAATTTTCAACTTTCTTTGATATTTCATGGAAATTTATGTGGACATACCTGGCCATAAAAATATTAACTAAAAGATACTTTGCTGATTTAATGAAGACTTACCTACGTCGCCTAAACCTTAGTTCGTGTAATTTTAAGAATGAGTCATACTCCAACGTTATCTGAATCAAACTATATTCACAGTACATTGTATTCGTTTGAAATTATTTAAATTTTACCTTACACATTTGAGGAAAAATCTTCAAAATCACTGTTAAATAAAAGAACAATATAATCAATGAACTGCTCAATTAATCAATATTTGTATAATTGCAATGCTTAAAAGATGTAAATGAATATTTAAAGAAAGTTTAACTGTTAAGAAAATACATTATGTGGTTAACCCCGTTTCAAAATTGACTTAAAATTCACAACACTATTTATAGATTAAAATCAATGCGTGTAACTTAATTCATCATTATGTGTGTTCTATTTATTTTCGCAATAAATCAAAAAATTAAATTAAAAGCCGTAAGCCTTATAAGTATTGTCGGCAAAATTATCATTCCACAGATAACGGCGTATGACCGCCCATGTCACTAGTCGCTAGTGCACTGATTTAATTATTTAACTACACGTTCACGCATATGATCACAAAATAATACTGTGCGTATGGTTCCTCTGAGGAAAAGTCTTGTACGTAATCGTCATACGTACTTTGTCAATTGGGGCACTTGTCTTATCTTCAATGAGGTCTATTACGAACGCTAAAAATGGGCAGTATAACTTTTACATATTACAGAATAGCTCTCCTGTACATTAGGGATTCATTATTCACGAAATTCATGTAATATTTGTCGATACAAAGGAATAACATTCTAAATGTACATATTATCGCAAAAATATAAATTGGCATGGGAGAAGTAGGTACCAAGGAGTGCATAAGTCATTAATCCTTTATTTAGAACCAATTTTTGTAATATCTATAGTAGTCGTATTGGGTGTTTACCATTTATTTAACATAAAATATACATACGAAAATCGGTGATATCATGTAATTATCCTAGGTAAATGTAGAAGCATTTGCTTCCATTATATCAGTTAATGAGAGCAGGGTAGGTTGACGTTATAACTTGTAAGTCCCAATGCAAAAAATTACACAAAGCATACAACTAAACGAATAATCCAATTTTCCACCATCGCCATTATACCAAAAATGTATATTTTCAAACTATCCTTTTACCGTTATATGACACATATAGACTGAAAGATGTTCAATGTGTTGCGTACGTTTAAACAGGTATATGGTATCCACGCGTGTGAAGTTAGCACCCGGATAAAGAGTTCCAATAGTTCTGATTTTAAAATGTACTTTATAAAAAAGAAAAAGAGTTACGCTCATTAACGGTTCTAAAATTTAATTTGAAAAATGGGGTGGTAATTTCACACTTCTGGCTAGCTAAATTGCTATATTTGGCAAAGTCCTATATTCCTGATATGAAAAAATTTTTTTTTGAAAATTCAGTTGTGACAATCAACTTTTGATGTTCTTTTATTCATTCCTAAGAGTTCTCGTTAATTTAAAAAAAATTATCATCAAAAATGAAAAAGTTACAGCCCTTTTTCCTTAAAAAAAGAAAATGCTAACAAAAAATATTTTAAAGACTTCTAATAGTTCTCGCAGCAGATTTGGATAGTATTCGCAAAGTTCGGAAAGAAATTCTAATGAAAGAAAGTATCGACGATAGATATTTTGAAGAGTTCCAATAGTTCCAAAATAGTTCTCGTGTAGTTCTCGATATGCATAATGGCTTTTCGATGTTAAAATTAATTATATAATTTTTTTTTAAATGAATTTATCGGAAAAAAGGACAATTTTTTACTAATTTGTAAAAAAATTATCTAATTAACTTTATCACCGGAACTCTTTGGTAAGGCCTTGTGTATGCTGTACTAGAATTGTTTTAGAATAATCAGAACTCTTGAAAATCGACCAGCGTCTCATCCATATCCTCGTAAATTTTCAAAGTATCGATGAACAATATTTTGAAGGGTTACAATTGTTCCCACAGCATATTTGGATAGTACTCAGGAAGTTATAAAAGAAATTGAAGGCAATAACATAAAAAAAATTGGATTTATCACCAAAGCTAGACCTAGAATCATTAAAAAATAATTTTTTTCATAGGAATTTTGAGCTGTCTCAGTGTAAAGAATTTTTCAATTATGAAATATATATATTTTATTAAAAATGCAAAATGAGAATTAAAAGAAATAATAATAACTTTAATAGCATTTTTATTAGGATAATTTGCAACCTCTTTTACAATAAGTGCATTACAAAAATAGGCAACATTGTAAAGACAAAAACAAAATATATGTCAGAGAGGCGTTTAAAACTTCATGTAAAACAGAGGTTAATCGACATCTAGACTTAAAAAATTAAAAGAAATGAAATAATTTTTTGCGAAAGTGGAAGTAGAAATCTGACCAAAAAATGACAGAAGTGGAACATTTTCTCCCTAAAAAGTTTATTTTATGTTTTGACAGTTTCAAATACAGAGTACAAATAGAAACACAAGAACTAAAGAACGAACTTATTTTTTTGCGTTTGTAGTAAATGATACAGACCCATAATTATTGAAATTATTCACAATTTTCAGTTTTTTTGAAAACAATTTTCTGACACTAGATATGGTTGTAATACAATTCAAAAAATACGGATTTGACGAAACTATTACTAAGTTTATAATTTTCTGCGTTTTGTGTTTCCGCTTTTGCAAAAATAGTATATACATCTCATGAGAAAATGCTATTTTCCCTCGATGCAAACTGCATCTCAGGAAAAATATATTCTCTCCTCTATTTTAATATACTATTAATTATAATTTTTAGGATACTATGCAATTTCTTTTATACGTTCATAAGAATCACAAATTGTAAAACAAAACAATAATCTATGTCAGAATGACGTATAAAACTTCATTCAGATAGAGATTAATAGACATAAATACATGTTAACTTAAAAAAAAATTGCAAAGCCCACTTCTGTAGACTTTGCGTTATATTAAAACTTTATAAAAAAAGTTATGTATAATTTAATTTTCTTTAAAAATATTCTAAACTTTTCTTATAAAATTAATCGTTATGCAGATAATGAAAAATCTGAATTAACATTTATATTCTACCTTAGGAATTTTTGCCGTTAAATTACATGTCGTATCAAAAATTGCATATAACATAATTAATCTATGGTTAAGGTCTATATTTTGTATGTTTATATCTTTGAAATATGCAGCTTTTATAATCGGCTCAAGCCAAATGAAAAGATAAATCAAAATTTTAAGTACGTAGGTAGTTTCGTTCTGGAGTTATCGGATAAACTAACATACATTCACACAGACACAAACAGACATCATGGCTTGGGAAACTTGGACAAAAGTTATAAAATGAGCTAATAAGTCGATTTAATGATAGTGAAAAATATTGATTCATAACTTGGAAGGCAAAAATTATAATTAAAATTATTTCATTTTTTAATTTTATTTATAGTCTATTAACCTTTGTTTGACATGAATTTTAAACGTCTGTTTGAAAATTGTTTTTTTTTAATATTACCCATTTTGTAATAACTTATTATAAAAAATTATTAAGAAAAAGCTAATAAAGTTATTTCATTTCTTTAATCCATTTTAGTTGGAAAGTCGTTGAGTTCCAACCAGAGGTTTTCATAAATCATTTAAATAAATTTTTTAAATTTTAAATTTTCCAATTGTAAAAAACAAATTTAAATAAATTTGAAATTTTTTTTAAGTAAATTTAATTTATTATTACAAAAAATAAAAATAAATTATTATATTAAAATTAAATATTTATTTTTTAATTTAAAATTTTTCTATTTAAATTGAACTTTAATATTATTATATTAAAATTATTATTATTAATTGCCCCTTTTTTAAATTGACGTTATAAACTTTTAAAAGGAACCTCACCCTCCTTAAAAGTAATTTTGGTTTTTATCCTTTTAGTACTAAATAAGTAAATAATCCCAAATTTGTAATATCGTAATTATAAAAGGATATTTCCCCTTAAATTTTACTAAAAATATTTTAAAAATTTTTAAGGCTAAAAAATGGGGTTTTACTGATAAAGAGCCAATTTTGATTAGTTCCTTTTTTAAAATTTGAAGTCTTTAAAAAAAAAAACTATTAATTTAAATTTTAATTTAAAAATTAATTAAATAAAATAATCCATATTTAAAGAGTTCTAGTATTTCTCGCAGCAGATTTGGATAGTGTTCGAAAAGTTCTGAAAGAAATTCTAATGATTAAATATGTATTTTATGAAAACCTCTGGTGTGGAACTCCACACGACTTTCCAACCTACAAAATGGAATTAAAAGAAATGAAATAACTTTATTAGCGTTTTTCTTAGGATAATTATTTATTTTTATAATAAGTTCATTACCAAAATGGGTAATATTGTAAAAACAAAAACAATCTATGTCAAACAGACGTTTAAAAATTCATGTCAAACAAAGGTTAATAGACTATGCTAAATAAAAATTAAAAGAAATGAAATAATTTTAATTATAATTTTTGCCTTCCAAGGGTTATGCAATCAATATTTTTTCACTATCATTAAATCGACTTATTAGCTCATTTTATAACTTTTGTCCAAGTTTCGCCAAGGACCATGATGTCTGTTTGTGTCTGTGTGAATGTATGTTAGTTCCTATCCGCGATAACTCCAGAACGAAACTACCTACGTACTTAAAATTTTGCATTTAGTCTTCTTTCATTTGGCTTGGAGCCGATTATAAAACAGCTGCATATTTCAAAGATATAAACATACATAAATATAGACCTTAACCATATCGATTAATTATGTTATATGCAATTTTTTGATACGACATGTAATTTAACGGCAAAAAAATTCCTAAGGTAGAATATAAATGTTAATTCAGATTTTTTCATTATCTGCATAACGATTAATTTTATAAGAAAAAGTTTAGACATATTTTTTAAAGAAAATTAAATTATACATAACTTTTCTTTATAAAGTTTCTTAATATAACGCAAAGTCTACAGAAGTGGGCGGCTTTGCAATTTTTTTTCAAGTTAACATGTATTTATGTCTATTAATCTCTATCTGACATGAAGTTTTATACGTCATTCTGACATAGATTATTGTTTTTGTTTTTACAATGTTGCCTGTATTCGTTATGAACGTATAAAAAGGAAATTGCATAGTTATCCTAAAAAAATTATAATTAATAGTATATTATACATAGAGGGAGAGAAATACATGATTTTTCCTGAGATGCAGTTTGCATCGAGGGAAAAATAGCATTTTCTCATGAGATGTATATACTATTTTTTGCAAAAGCGGAAACACAAAAACGCAGAAAATTATTAAACTTAGTAATAGTTTCGTCAAATCCGTATGTTTCTTGGAATTCGTACCTTGACAACCATACCTAGTGTCAGAAAATTGTTTTCAAAAAAACTGAAAATTGTGAATAATTTCAATAATTATGGGTCTGTATCATTTACTACTTATATATATATATATATATATATATATATATATATATATATATATATGCGTGTGTGCGTACATGTGCGTATGTTTGTGTTATCTGCTAGGTTTTTAATAAGGTTGGCAGAACCTTATTAAACTTTCAAGTACCTTTCCATGGAAACAGTCCTTTTTGTGCATAGGAGCTTTGTATTCAAGCTAGTTGAAAATATTTAGGGGTGTAATAACTAATTCTTAGAGTACAAATGAACTAAAAAGTCTTTCTGGATATACATATACTTGTTTCCGGTTGATTTGCGATAAAGCTTTGCGGTAAAGGTCGCAAATAAGAGGAGTAATAAAATTATTTTTTCGGCATTTAAGCTATCTATAGATAACCTAAAATCGGCACAATTATGAGGCATAACAAGTGAGGTTTTCCCGTAATACCTCTACTGGCTTTGCCTTACTATAAAATCTGTGTACCTGCTTTCAAGTAGTTCATGTAAATGTTTATGTATGTGTTTAATGAATCAACTTCGTTTTGACAGTTAGAGCATTATTTTTGCCGAGAACAACGTAAGAATGTTGATAGTAATGCAATACAAAATATATTCTGAGTTTACTTCCTTGTTGAGATGACCTATTTTAACACACTTTAATTTATGGTATTGTATCAATCGGTATCTAATTGGTGTCTAACTGTTATATTATAATAGTTATGTAAAATCGTATGTAGTAGAACAAGAATTGGATCCATCTGATTGTGAATAAGAAAAAAATTGATTAAAAGAAAACAGATCTGGTAAAAACCAAACAGACAAGAATTATGGTGGAAACAAGTGAACCTCTAATAACCGCAACCTTCCTAATTCAGAAACATTGAAAAAGTTTCTCTGTTCCACACCATGGACACCCCTAAGACGAAACAAACGTTCATTAAAAATAAACCAATTAGATTTGGTTTCAAAATATGTATGTTTTGTGGAAATGATGTTTACCTTAAACTTATTAGGGCAAAAATCAAGATGGTTCAAACCAGACCTCTAACTTTTTTGAACTCACGTTGTAAATAAAATGGTTTTTGTACAAACACTCGTAACAAACAGTCGTATTGTATAAGTTACATTCTCTTGAAAAACATTAATATTAATATGCGACACTATAAGATAAAATAGAGGAAATGGATGTAATGCCTTTTAATAGTAACATATTCTTTATACATATGCCGACAACTTTTTCTTTACGCAAGTCAATAATAGCAAAGCCACAGGCACCCAAGGAAATGGCACCAAAATCGTTTTTGCAAATTATCTGTTGCATTTAATTTGAAATAATGATTGAGTTAACCTGAAGTGTTTATCCACCTTTACTTTATTAGGTTTTTCTAAAAGATTATATAAAAAGTTTTTGCGAGTTTTTCTTCGAGTTTTATTATCTAAAACCCACCAGTTTTACAAGATTATCTAGTTAGCCATGCAAAACAAACAAAAAAGAAAAGGTTCATTAAACTGAGAACTGCACTCTATTTTCGTTGCTCTCCTAGATCCGTATAGTAAACATCGGAATAAACTTCGCAGAGTAGATCTAAGATTTTTCAAAGAAAATTCCGAGGACTGTCGAGACTAATTTTACTAATGCGGATAATTTAATCGTCGGAACACTTTTCTGGTAAAAATCTCCATTTAGCGTTGAGTGTCAGACACACACACACAGTGACACACGCACACACGTGCCGTCACACACACGTACACTTCATTAAATGAAACGAATACCCATAAATACCCTAGTGAACTCTCTGGCTCCCAACGCTAAAAGGGGGATTTTTATCTGAAAATAGGTTCCGATTCTTTCGACTATTTAATAATCCAGTAAAACTAATCACGATATTCCACGATATGTTCTGTGAAAAATCTTGGATCTGCCTTCAACAAAAGTTCAAGTCTTACTACCATTCTCCAATAGAGTCTACAGTCAGTACTTTGTCCGAAGCTTAATGAAGCATTTGAAAATCGTCCTGAGCGCTGGTGTAAGGCTTGCTGATACCACATTTTCTTTATACTAGTTAACAATTTGTTAACAATGTCTTCTGTGATTATACTTTCCATTTAGCTGTAAGATTTTCTCGAGGTTTTAATATCAAATGTGGACATGAAGGTAGTTGTTGAAAATTTCAAAAATGTGAAATTCTTCAAGAAAAACTAAAATATTGCCACGAAAAAGGCACTATCTAACAACCTTTCCGAAGATTTGATGCAAAGATTGTTTCTATGAATTAACCTGTAAGAATTTATAGAAAATTAATTAGATCCGTAAGATATAAGTTCTTCTGAGGCATTCAGTAATAGATTTTTTCCTATTTAATGGACAGCTTTAATAGCTGTGCATTGTGCAAGGTATCAAATATGATCACGTTCTGTACTGTAACTTAAACTGAAAATATCGCAATTTACAAATTAACATTTTTAATCAAGATGGTACAAATGACAAAATTAAAGAAATACCGATTGATAAAAAATTAGAATACACTAATTTTGTCTGCTCACCTGATTAATTATATGTGTCTATAAACTGAATCTATTTAATTGTCTTTTACAACTCTAATTTTAAAGCAATAAAATATTTTTTCACTCTACGTTAGGATGTGTTGGCTTTGAATGAGATACTACATTAAGTCAACACGCCTAGTTTTTTTTATATATTTAGTTTCAAATATAATATTTGTATAAATTAGAAACTATAGGAAGTAATTGGCGCTTTACTTTGTGATGTGAAATAATGAGACCAATGTGCCATAAATTTAAACCTATACTTTGGATTTAAACCTATACCAAGTTTTACCAAAATACAGTTGTATTATGCGGTTCATTTAGTAACACTAATGGCACATTGTATGCAAATAGATGCAATGATGTAAATGTCTCCGTCGTGCAAATTCACATTTACGTTGTAGCAGAATCAAAGTCACATTAATGTCACAATTACAAGTGCATTATTAAAAACTTAACATTACTATTGATGGGAAATAAAAATTGTAAAGTAAGTCAGTCTACTTTAATTCTAAAGTAATCATAAAGATACAGGTCTTGAAAATAATGTATAGATAGATAACTTTTAAGTTAGAAACTGATTCTTTAAATACTTTGAGTGCATCTTCATGGATATAAATCTGTGAAGTAGAATAACCGAGAGAACATTCGTTTCTACTATGATAATTTTTTAATAAATGTTAAATAGCTATTTGTGTATTAAGAGCGCAAAGTGGTACATTGTCGCTGTGAGCGAGAATTTTGACGCGCGACGCATAGCACCGCGGTTATCTCGCGAAAGCGGCAATGTCACTTCGTGCTTGAATTACACACCTACAACCGGTGTTTTTACAAAAATGTTTGGTAAAAATTAATAATTACTGATTACCTCAAATTTGACTGTTCAGATTTCAAAACGTGAGCATCATTTTGCGCTACATATGTGTTTTTGTAAGAATGTTTGTTAAAAACTGTTCTTATTTTTACAATGTTGCTTATTTTCGTAATGAACTTATTATAAAAGAGGTAGAATAATTATCCTAAAAAAAATGTTATTAAAATTATTACATTTCTTTTAATTTTCATTTTGTAGGTTGGAAGGGCGTGTGGTGTTCCGCAACAGATATTTATTGTATGGGAACGATCTTAAAATCACGCGCTGGTCACAAAATTGTTGACAACTGTCAAATACCCCTCAACGCATACTTTTGTCAAAAGTCGCAGAAACACTAGGCGTTTCTTTATTAAGGTTTCCATGGTAACTAAGTGCGTTTTAGTCACTTTGCCGCTCGGCGAGGACAAAGTAAAAAACACTTGCTACTCGGAGAAGTGTAACTTTGCGCTTTCTTTTGGAAGCGCAAATTTGTACTTTTCGCTCGGTTGTAGAAAAATATATTTTTTATTTTAGGTCATAAATAAGTTTTAAATCATAAAATAGATTTATTTTCTTATTTTTTATAAATAAGAGACTTTGAACTTTTACCAGTAAAAAAAATCCTTTTTCATAAAACAGGAAAAAATCTTGAAAGAGAAAAACAAACACGTTTAGAACAATTTTACAATATTTCTTCATCTGTTAGTGTTTTCTACGACAATGCAACATTTGATTATTTCACATTTGTGTAAACCAACGTGAAAACAGCAACCAAGAGTGGCAAGTCGTTCTGCCAAGATATCCGAGGTTGAAAATTCTATTGCGATAGTGACTTCCCCATTTAAATTAAGTAAATGCAATAACACACTTAATGATGAAAATGTAAACTTTCACCATTATCACTCATAATAAAATATTTATCTTTTTTGGGGTTTTTTATTGGTGTAATTTAAATTATACAATCTAAACGTTTCGATAACACTTACAGTTATCTTCGTCAGTAGTAATATTTGTTAAAATTTGTTAAAAATGTTGTAAACAATTTTGACAAAGTTGAAAAATTAAAACATAAACATCAGCCTGCTATTAATACAACATCTTTATTATTATTATTATGCAACTGGTAACGAGTAGTATTTCTGAGGCGAGAATATATCCTTACCCGTATAAAACCGGGTTCGTAGTTTTCATCAAATTGATATTGAACCTGGCGGTCCTCTATTTCACTGTCTTGTATATAAGAAGGAGCAAGCTTTAATTGAAACATACCTACAGTTAACTCTTTAAGATAGTAATGTGGCAAACGTGGGAATCAGGGAACGATAATTTCATTTAAATCAACCCATCTGCCCCTTCTAGCGCGTAAGTTTTCCTCCTCAACCCTGGCTTGAACAACATTTGGCTCTTGAACTTTTTGAAGAATATTTTCAGCTAGCTCAATAGTAGCATCTTGCATTAAAATGGGTGGAAAATATTTATTTATAATTGCTCCAGCAATTTTAAGAAAATCAACAATATTACAGATGTGGGGTGTTTTATCTTAAAGCTAAAAATTTAAAATTGATTTTAAGTGCCCATTGCGTGCTTCTACGATCCACTTGGTTTTCGTAACGAGACGACTATCATTAGCCTCTTCTGTGGATAACTGTAGCTGACCTCTGGGCAAAAAGGCTGGCATTTTAAAACTAATACCTAATCTATTTAAAGCTGGAATAGCATCCAAGTACCCGCGGTCGAGAATCAAAATATCTCCTTCATTACACCATTCACGCATTCCATTCACATCTCTATTAAATTCACTTACAAGTATGTTAGCATCGTTGTTTTCAGAATTTGAGAAATATGGCCCTTGAATGTCTAGAATAAATCCGCTCGGGGCAACAAGCAGAGATGGCTTGATAAGATGTTTACCCTTATAAGTACAGTAGGACTGTCGTAACACTTTAAGACAAGAACTTTTCTCTATTTCTAGATAAGTACAGCCATTATACACTATAACTTGAGGCCGAGCCAGGTTTTGATTATATAGACGGCCTGCAAAAGGAGTTACATGATTTTCGATGTAGCTGTCTCTTGTTGTAGCAGTAAATCCAATATTTTGTGGTACAAATCTTGCAGAAAGAGATTGTCTAACTAGAGATATAGCTAAACTGGCTTGTTGTCTTGTGGAATAATTAAAAATAACCGCTAAAAAACTATCACTAAGACCTTGTCGTAACTTGCACCGGAATGCTAAGAGATCTTTTTTACTTACATATCTCAAAGAATTTCCTATTCTAACGGGGTCACAACAGTTGAAAAGATTATTAAATTGATCTTTGTTTATAGGAGAAACTGCTTTAAATTGAGAATCTGTGAAGCTATTTCCGTCTTTGTAAGCCGTGTGGTAGCTTTTTTTCTTAATTTCCTTACGTAATGCTTGTAATAAAATATAAATCTCATTACCTGCCAATAATGGCCGATTTAGGAACTCAAACAGATTACCATTCTCATGCAAATGAATATTACAGCAGTACGTACTTTCTGGCACGTATATCTCTCTCAACAAAAATATTAATTCTACCTTTCATGGATATTTTATGTATATCATTCCCATCGTTACAAATGCAGCATAAGTGCGTTGACCTTTGTAGCACATTTAATCGCAAACAATTTGGGTTATTGTCTATTGCTTGAATTTCCCTTACAATAGAAACATATTGCAGACATTGCAGATTCGAGTTTCTTCTATTATGACCCGCTCTGGTAGATTTGCTTCACGGCGACGTGCAATCACAATTTCCTGCTTTCTTGCATTTACCTCACCACTTATTTTCACCATAACCCTAGGAACTAAAGCATTTTCACAAGCAAAACATGGAATTCGATTCATTTTTCCCATAAGCTCTTCAACGATTTTAATTCAAAAAGTAGATTTGCAACTAAGCATCAACAATATCACTTAATTAGTGGATTAATTTTTGAAGTTTCATAGCCACCTACTATATTGTTGTTATTTTATAAGTTTGGGAATAGAAAAAAATAATAATTGTAGTATGAGAAACGGAAAGAAAAGTGCAAAATCAGAAAAAATCTAGTTGTACGAATAAAAGCAGAAGAAAAAGCGCAATACCACATTACGGTTTTGGTTTAAACGAATAAGTAAATACTAAATATAACTTTATTAGAAAATAGTGAGCATAATAAATGAAGCACATCTAACCTTTCTATCTGTCAATCTCCAAAAGCTTTGTATTTCGCAACGACATTCAATTGCAAGGAATTTTTATGTTAACGGTTTTTTCCGTACCTACATGAAGTTTAAGATATCGCTTTGGTCCTTTGTACTTAGACACCCAGTATCAGTATAAACACATCGTGACTATTATGTAGGTATATACAGTTAGCAAATAGTTTATTTTAATATAGACATTTCAATTAAGTTATCAGAAAATTAACTAGGAAGTATAATAATACTCAATTAAATATATTAAAGAAATGAAACACTCTGTATAACGGACGTCTAGGGGACTTAACTTGCAATAATAATTTAAATGGACATATATATGTGTTAACTTCCATTCACCAAAATATCAAAACAATACCACCGTATAATTTTTTTCAGATACATATATTTGGTCTCACCCTGTATATCAGGTGTATGTACAAAAATAATGAAAGTAAAGAAAAGGTTGTAACCAGTAGCACAAAAAAATAACATTTCACTAAGTTTTGCGTTAATATTGGCAAAAATGTCCATTTTATGATATATTGAAAGTATCAAATATTAGTGATATTGCAGACCCTGTATATCAAAAACTGTTGAGCTTTGAACTTTCGGGCAATGAAGACATTTGATCAATTGGTCAAGTTGTAGAACATATCAAAATTTGGTTAAATTCTGTTGTCTTCTTGAAATTGAATAAATCAATATTTATTGCATTCTTTTGAAGGTTCAAAATAAATAATGGAATCCACATTCAGATCTGCATTAAAAGCAAAACGCCATCATAAAATGAAAGCGTACGTAACAGTAGAATTAATTGTGCAATCAAAAGCGGTAAAATTAAAAGTGTAAAAGTAAAACAAAGAAAGTGCCCGAAAAGAGCAAATGTTTTAATTTTTAGTATTACGAGTTAATTTATCTTACCATTAAATCAATGGCACTTCTCATAAAATTTAGGTGGAAACCTAAAAAAAGCTTCCTAAACAACACAACATTCAACAGAAAGTGAAAAAATGGACGCTTTTAGGATGTCATATGATGATGACGCGTTGCGCGATAATATTTGCGCAAAGACTTAAGTCAACGATATGAGCAGAAAAAATAATTTAAAGAAGTGGCAGTATAAACCTTTAAGAAGATATGCACTTAAGTTACACCAAAATGCAAATTAAGTTGCCTACCTCATACTTACAAATCATTAATAAATAAAAGTTTTCTTATATTTACAACTAAATGAACGAAGAACATAAATTACGGTATATTTTAATACAACTCAAAATGGGTTGTTACAATGTCCGGGATTGACGCCGGATTGCAAGTACGTATCAAGCTGGTATCAAGTTAGTGACCAAAAGCTCGGTACATTGCCTGCACCAATCATTTATAAAACTTGGTTAGCGCACATGCGGCTTCCATCACGATAGACTCCGCCACATTTTTCGTAACGGTTGAGCGATTTTTCCATACCTTTCTTCCGCGACACAACGCCGGACTGCACTCACAACAATCACAAATCAACACTAAGGCGCACAGCGGATAAGTGAACCTCGCTGGAGTGCGCCACATGACGCTGTCAAGGTGATCAAGAATCACTACTGTGATATCTTGGAGGTGTTGAGGACTATTTCAGAAAACGCAGCGACAAGATCTGATGTGAAGCAGAAGGAAAAAAGAATGACCAGCGACGAATCTGAAGATGCTACTTTGTCTTACAAGCAGGAACTGAGGTGAGAGAACTTTACTTCGGTTAATAAAATTACGGAGGAAATTACAAGATTTCAGTAACTACATGAGTTAGACGAAATGTTTTGACCCACGAAATTTATTTTAATGACGGCGTAACTAACAATGCTTCGCGGAAAACACGTAAAATTAGCTTGCAGATATTTGTGCTTTAATGATTTAATAGTAGGTATATTTAAAAACAAGACCAGTCTTGAAACACGAATTCGAGTTTAAAAAAACGAGTGGCATAGCCACGAGTGTGTTAAAGAACGAGTGCTTCAAGGTCTTATGAAACACGTTTTTTATGCTATTTTTTGTAATCTGCCCGTTTTTAAACAAAAATTTTTATTTTGGTTCATTTAGGCATTTTTGTGGCGGTTGATAATGTCTTAATTTTAAAAGTGAAAGTTTGATCTAGTCGCCCATTGTTTTATCGAAATGTAACATAATCAAGACAATCTTGCCCCCTGAAATACGTGAAATTGCCAAAATACCATGGCGAATTTGTTCACATCAAAGTATTCCACACCGGACGCATCCTGTTTTTGACACTCTTCTAAGAGTGGCATGCATGACATAATTCCGGATTAAGCTTTGACAACCTAAACATTTTTGTAAAATGTTCCGTGAATTAATGGCTATAATTCTTGATATGTCTATTAAAGAATCAAAATGGAAGCAAATTACAAAAAATATATTGTAACTTTAGTGCTGTTTTCCCCAGGCGCCACGATTCACGCTACGCCATTGTGGCTATTCCTATCATACTTTCATGTACCTCAGTACATTTCACGTAATTCTTTTACATTTACAACCCTACTCCATGTACAAATATACTACTATGATCCCAATACAAATTATTAGTAGGAACTTTAGTTACATTTCCAATGACGTTATTTATTTTAGGACAGTTTATCTTTATTAATTTGTCATATTGCCAATGTATTAAAATATAGAAATTTTTCTATTTTCAAGATATTCATTTTTTTTTTACTTAAAACCGTCAAGAAAATTAGTGGTCATCATTGACATTGAATGTACTTCATTCTTGTGTACAATCGTTAGTAACATAAAATTCACGCGTGTGAGCAACAGACATTTGCGTTCGTTAGTGAGTTTAGCGGCCGGGTTATTCAGTCAGTACGGCCCACTTCTGTGTTTTGTGCCAGTGTGGGTGCAAATTTAAAAAGAATTACGGAAAGTAGACCATATGCACTTCACTATATCACGGACATAGGATTAGCTAACTTAGTTTGTAAGAAATAGTTTTAGGTTTTGTTTAAAAGATAAAAGTACGATTGGCGTTTAAGTTCATTCTTGCTTCTTACTGAAGTAAAAGGATAATCGAACTTAATCTATTTTAATGTGTTTAGTATATAAGATTTTGGGGGAATTTTTAATCTATAAGAATTGGTTTTTGTTGTGCTTTTTGAAGCGACGTGTTTGTACATATTTACATTTGCAAATTGGTCAATATATATATATATATATATATATATATATATATATATATATATATATATATATATATATTGTAGGTAGCGGACCGAGTAAATTTCTTTATTGTAATTAACGTTTTCAAATCGCAATTGTTACCGCAATAGAAAGGATAATTAACGGGTTTAAATATCATGATAATAAGTCGTAATTTGCTAATGTTTTCGGCATATTTTATTTTATGTGTTTTATGTAAGAAATATTGGAATGTATGAAACTGATATTTGAGTAAGGGTTAAAAAGAAAAAGAAAAACAGGTTAGGGTAGAAGCAGGTATCCGCTTGAAACTGCCTTTACTGAAGGAGCGTAACGAATCGTTGAAAATTGTGATACGCACAATCTTAGTGTAAAACGTCACTAGTTTAATAACTAATTACATCCGAACATACCTCAAATCAAAAGACATCTTTGTTTGGTACTAGAAAATTCGAGACCGATAAGGTTTATTACGGACGAATGCATATGCATATTTTAAAAATTAATACTTTTTGCGGTAATAAGTATTGAAAATATTCCCACGTAATATTTCATGGATTTTTTATAACTTTTAAAATGGGGGGGTGAATTTGGTGAGTAAAAACGGCAGTTGCGGTTGGAGTTTTGATTCAGTCGGATCGATCTGATTCTTTAAGTACAAAACCTCATTGTAAACGATTCTGTCTATAAATATTTTTATCGTGTACATTTTAGTAAAACTAAAAACGTGAATTCGTCCTTTTCTTTTTGTGTAGGTTTTAATGTAAGTTTTTCCAAAAATTAATGTATAAACAATCACTGTCGCGTCGAGTCTAAACCGCGTATCTTAGTAGTATAGCTATACAGATCCTGATCCACTTTTCTACTATACTTTTTCTACGAGTGTTTCTGCTCGAGGTCATCACATTGCCTACGTCCAAGTACACGGTTTATCAAGGTCATCATCTTCAAGGTCACCTCGGCCACGTGGTATGTAACCCCGCCTCTTCAAGGTCATGCTTGCACGAGTCCTTCAAGGTCACTAGAAAAGTCACTAGAAAAGTTACTAGATTGTTGATTGTCCTGAAGGTCATTGCCCTCGGTCTCAAGCAAGTCTATGCATGTTTCAAGGCCACGCCCTATTCTGAAAAATCAAGAACAAAGGGCGGTCCATTGTTTAAAGTCTATGCTTTCAAGGCCACATGAGAGAACAAAGACGATCTATTGTTTTGGCTGAGTCATAGCTTCTGAAATTCTAGGAAATCAAGAACAAAGACGATGCATTGTTAAAGCCGACGGTTCAAAGTCTATGCTTTCAAAGCCACATGAAAGAACAAAGACTATCTATTGTTCCGTTACTCTAAAAATAGATTGTTATCTCAATTCTAGGAAATCAATAACAAAGGCGATGCATTGTTCAAAGTCTATGCTTACAATTTTCAAGGCCACATGAAAGAACAAAGACGATCTATTGTTCTAGTTGATTTATAAAAATAGATTGTTATCTAAATACATCTCTTTCGAGAATAAAGACGATGCATTGTCGACGATTTAAAGTTTATGCTTAGAAGGTCACACCTCTGATAACAAAGACGATCCATTGTTCAGTTAGAAATAGATTGTTATCTCAATTCTAGGAAAGCAAGAACAAAGACGATGCATTGTCGACGGTTCAAAGTCTATGTTTACAAGGCCACATGAGAGACAAAGACGATCTATTGTTTTGTAGGTTATCGTACACATCAGCTGTATCCTCAAAGTCATCGCCCTCGGTCTCAACAAGTCTATGCATGTTTCAAGGCAAGCAATGTTTACTTTGATCACGCCCCTAACAACAGCCCTGAAGTGGTTCCGTTCCCTAAACAGGTAGCCGTTTCCTAAAACAGGTAGCCGTTTCCTAAAACAGGTAGCCGTTTCCTAAAACAGGGGTCCGTTTCCCAAAACAGGTAGCTGTTTCGCAACCATTTCATACGACACATCTCAATTCTGAGAAATCAAGAACAAAGGGGACCCATTGTTCAAAGTCTATGCTTACAATTTTCAAGGTCACATGAAAGAACAAAGACGATCTATTGTTTTGGCTGAGTCATAGCTTCTGAAATTCTAGGAAATCAAGAACAAAGACGATGCATTGTCGACGGTTCAAAGTCTATGCTTACAATTTTCAAGGCCACATGAGAGAACAAAAGCGATTCATTGTTCTGGTCGAGTTATAAAAAATAGATTGTTATCTAAATACACTTCAATTCTGAGAAATCAAGAATAAAGGCGATCCATTGTTCTAACCAACGCTTCAAAGTCTATGCTTACAATTTTCAAGGCCACGTGAGAGAACAGAGACGACCTATTGTTCAGATATAAAAATAGAATTGTTATCTACATCTCAATTCTGAGAAAAATCAAGAACAAAGAGGGCTCATTGTTCTAGCCGACGGGTTCAAAGTCTATGCTTACAAGGTTACATGAGAGAACAAAGACGATCTATTGTTATGGATGAGTCATAGCTTCTAAAATTCTGAGAAATCAAGAACAAAGACGATGCATTGTTCAACTGTTCAAAGTCTATGCTTACAATTTTCAAGGTAAAAGAACAAAGACGATTGATTATTTTGGCTGAGTCGTAGCTTATGAAATTCCGAGAACAAAGACGATGCATTGTTCAGACTGATTAGGTCATCTAACAAGTAAAACGTTTTTTATAAGACTTTATTAACTACAATATACAGATAAAAATTGATTTAAGTAAATACACATATTATGGGAAGTTTGATGTACTTAACATACCTTTGCTGGATCATGTAACATTCCTATAACCATATGTAAACATGCTCATTTCGTAGTGTTTAGTCGTAGTGCGGTTGTGGACAAGTAAAGTCATGAAAAAAAGCAATAAAATCGCTCCTGGATACTTCATGTAATAACAATATGAATAATAATTTAACATTTTGTTGTTCATGCTGTCAAAATAGTGATGGTAGTAGTAGTAGTAAAATGAAGAGAAACAAGATGAAGGTTATTCCGACTGGTCATCATCATTTCAACATAGGGATGAGGTGTATAAACAGGCAGCTAATGAATACTTAATCGATTGTGCTTCCTATAAACTATCGAACGATACGCATATTGAAATTGGATACAGTACACACCTTAACCTTGCACCAGTAGTGCGTATGAGATGTGGCAACAGCGTGATATTAGACGTGAAGGAATGGAATGAACTTCTAAGATGGTATTCATACGTAGAAATACAATTTCTTCGATCCCAAGAAATTGAAAGCCAAATTGATTGGTCACTTGTAAACGAGGAGGATATAATGCATGAGCAAGATTACGAATCTCTATCTAGTAATCTCGGTATTTATCACAATTGGGAATTGCTTAAAGGATATGAGAGAATTTTGAAAACTGTTATGATAGAAAACTACAACTGTTGTTCGTGTACATTCAATGCCCATAACATAGAGGAACTATTCGATTTGAAGGATATAATAAGCTATAGATTGGAATTTCTTGAATCTTACAATCTGGTGTGTTTCTATGAAAAATTCATACGACAAGTGGTTGACTACCGTCGTTTTCGTGAGAAGGAATTCGGTGATGATGACATTTATAAAGACATTGATGATGTTATAAATGCCAAGTATAATATTAATTCACATAACACTGTATGTTTAATGGAAATATTGTACTATCGCCCTGCTTATCTAATGTATAGCATTTACTAAAATAAAGTTTTACACGATTTTAGGTATAAATACCTACCCTATCCCCAAGGTGAACAATGATAGGTAGGAAGCGGAAGAGTGCAGGTGGTTTAGTGAATATGCTAATCAATAAACTACCGGTGGAATTGCATTAACCCGGTTACCAGTATTGTGGTCCTGGTACAAAATTAGAGAAACGACTAGCACGCGGCGACCCCGGTATTAATCAATTAGATGCGCAGTGCAAACTGCATGATATCAGTTATAGAGACTACCAAGATTTAGAAAGTGGACATAGAGCAGATAAAATTTTAGAAGAAAAAGCTTGGGAACGCTTTAAATCAGCAGACGCAACATTAGGTGACGAGCTGCAGCTTTAGTAGTCGGTACCACCATGAAGGCAAAGAGAAAATTTGGGATGGGGTTTAAACATCGGTCCAAGAAGAATAATGGTGAAAGTGTATTGCATGTACGGAGAACAATAGCTACCGGTGTGAAAAGAGCGGGCCGTTTCAGCAGGCTAAATTCCCGAAGATACCCGAAGTTTAAATTGGCTTTACAATACCACCCTTTACAATATCTCGAAAACGGAAGATGTTAACACGATCAAATTTTCGTAGTAGGTTGATAATAATCTTAAGATAATTAAGCAATAAAAATATCCAGGTGCACTGCCGTCCAAGGGGTTTAAAAAACCACCCTTTACAATATCTAGAAAACGGCACATACTATCACGATCAAATTTTCGTATTAGGTTGATAATAATATTAGAATAATTAAGCAATAAAAATATCCAGGTGCACTGCCGTCCAAGGGGTTGAAAAACCACCCTTTACAATATCTAGAAAACGGCACATACTATCACGATCAAATTTACGTATTAGGTTGATAATAATATTAGAATAATTAAGCAATAAAAATATCCAGGTGCACTGCCGTCCAAGGGGTTGAAAAAACCACCCTTTACAATATCTAGAAAACGGCATATACTATCATGATCAAATTTTCGTATTAGGTTGATAATAATATTAGAATAATTAAGCAATAAAAATATCCAGGTGCACTGCCGTCCAAGGGTTGAAAAACCACCCTTTACAATATCTAGAAAACGGCACATACTATCACGATCAAATTTTTGTATTAGGTTGATAATAATATTAGAATAATTAAGCAATAAAAATATCCAGGTGCACTGCCGTCCAAGGGGTTGAAAAAACCACCCTTTACAATATCTAGAAAACGGCACATACTATCACGATCAAATTTTTGTATTAGGTTGATAATAATATTAGAATAATTAAGCAATAAAAATATCCAGGTGCACTGCCGTCCAAGGGTTGAAAAACCACCCTTTACAATATCTAGAAAACGGCATATACTATCATGATCAAATTTTCGTATTAGGTTGATAATAATATTAGAATAATTAAGCAATAAAATATCCAGGTGCACTGCCGTCCAAGGGGTTGAAAACCACCCTTTACAATATCTAGAAAACGGCACATACTATCACGATCAAATTTACGTATTAGGTTGATAATAATATTAGAATAATTAAGCAATAAAAATATCCAGGTGCACTGCCGTCCAAGGGTTGAAAAACCACCCTTTACAATATCTAGAAAACGGCACATACTATCACGATCAAATTTTGTATTAGGTTGATAATAATATTAGAATAATTAAGCAATAAAATATCCAGGTGCACTGCCGTCCAAGGGTTGAAAACCACCCTTTACAATATCTAGAAAACGGCACATACTATCACGATCAAATTTACGTATTAGGTTGATAATAATATTAGAATAATTAAGCAATAAAATATCCAGGTGCACTGCCGTCCAAGGGTTGAAAAACCACCCTTTACAATATCTAGAAAACGGACATACTATCACGATCAAATTTTTGTATTAGGTTGATAATAATATTAGAATAATTAAGCAATAAAAATATCCAGGTGCACTGCCGTCCAAGGGGTTGAAAAAACCACCCTTTACAATATCTAGAAAACGGCATATACTATCATGATCAAATTTTCGTATTAGGTTGATAATAATATTAGAATAATTAAGCAATAAAAATATCCAGGTGCACTGCCGTCCAAGGGGTTGAAAAACCACCCTTTACAATATCTAGAAAACGGCACATACTATCACGATCAAATTTACGTATTAGGTTGATAATAATATTAGAATAATTAAGCAATAAAATATCCAGGTGCACTGCCGTCCAAGGTTGAAAAACCACCCTTTACAATATCTAGAAAACGGCACATACTATCACGATCAAATTTTGTATTAGGTTGATAATAATATTAGAATAATTAAGCAATAAAATATCCAGGTGCACTGCCGTCCAAGGGTTGAAAAACCACCCTTTACAATATCTAGAAAACGGCATATACTATCATGATCAAATTTTCGTATTAGGTTGATAATAATATTAGAATAATTAAGCAATAAAAATATCCAGGTGCACTGCCGTCCAAGGGTTGAAAACCACCCTTTACAATATCTAGAAACGGCACATACTATCATGATCAAATTTTCGTATTAGGTTGATAATATTAGAATAATTAAGCAATAAAATATCCAGGTGCACTGCCGTCCAAGGGTTGAAAAACCACCCTTTACAATATCTAGAAAACGGCACATACTATCACGATCAAATTTTCGTATTAGGTTGATAATAATATTAGGATAATTAAGCAATAAAAATATCCAGGTGCACTGCCGTCCAAGGGTTGAAAAAACCACCCTTTACAATATCTAGAAAACGACACATACTATCACGATCAAATTTTTGTGTTAGGTTGATAATAATCTTAGAATGATTAAGCAATAAAATATCCAGGTGCACTGCCGTCCAAGGGGTTGAAAAACCACCCTTTACAATATCTAGAAAACGGCACATACTATCACGATCAAATTTACGTATTAGGTTGATAATAATATTAGAATAATTAAGCAATAAAAATATCCAGGTGCACTGCCGTCCAAGGGGTTGAAAAAACCACCCTTTACAATATCTAGAAAACGGCACATACTATCACGATCAAATTTTTGTATTAGGTTGATAATAATATTAGAATAATTAAGCAATAAAAATATCCAGGTGCACTGCCGTCCAAGGGGTTGAAAAAACCACCCTTTACAATATCTAGAAAACGGCACATACTATCACGATCAAATTTTTGTATTAGGTTGATAATAATATTAGAATAATTAACAATAAAATATCCAGGTGCACTGCCGTCCAAGGGGTTGAAAAAACCACCCTTTACAATATCTAGAAAACGGCACATACTATCACGATCAAATTTTTGTATTAGGTTGATAATAATATTATAATAATTAAGCAATAAACATTTCCAGGTGCACTGCCGTCCAAGGGGTTGAAAAAACCACCCTTTACAATATCTAGAAAACGGCACATACTATCATGATCAAATTTTCGTATTAGGTTGATAATAATATTAGAATAATTAAGCAATAAAAATATCCAGGTGCACTGCCGTCCAAGGGGTTGAAAAAACCCCATTTAGCATATCTCGTAAACACCATCACAATCAAATTTTCGCAGTAGGTGGATAATAATCTGGTGAGAGAACTGTACAATTTTCGAGAAAGATTTTAAAATATTTTCGTTATATTAGGTCATGATTCATAATTTTATTATTAATAATTTAGTATTTTGATGGAACATTTTTCGTTTGACGACACTAGCAAAAATTGTGTTTTTATCAATTACTTGCTACTTAATATAGCAATTCATACTGAACCTACTCTAACATTACATATGACTCAATATCTATTTTCTACGTACTTACAGTTAGTTATAGGTGAAGTTTTAAGAGTTGAAAATGTTGATTCTAATTCTGTATCAGATATATGAGGGTTTTATTGTTTCAGAATGGTAACCCATAAAAAAATTGTACTTGCATTTTAATTTATCCTAAAATGATTTTATTTTGTATATTTTTGATCACAATAAAAATGTCTAATGAACACGAAATTATTTTCATTTTCAGCATTAATTTGATTGTCTAATCACTTTTGATTCGAAATTTATGCTTTAAATTATAACACAATAAGAGTATCCTATGCATATTTATTTCTTTTTTTTTATTCCAAAACAATTTTAAAAAAATAAAAACGCCTCAATTGTCGCTGTCATTGTTTGTTATAGAATTATAATTAACGAAAAGGCAAGCAGACAATTTTGATATGTGTGTATGCAGTAAGTACCTATAGGTAGACGATAAAACCAACTTACCAACGATATTATCGTTGAGATTTTCTGTAACATTGCTTATTGTAGTGACTGAAGTCGAGGGTTGATCTAAATTTACATTATAGTCCAGTCAATCCGTGACTGAAAAGGTGGGCATAGATGCAAAAGGTCGGGTAGTTCTAATTCTTTGGTATGTTGTATGTAAAGGGCACTGTTAAATGCGCCAAGTTTTCGACCTCGCTAGTGTTCCGCGGGCGCCACAGGCACCGAAAAATGGCAAAATTTTTGACCCTTTTCTGGTTTTCTCGTATTTTTAGCATGAAGGAGTGGTTTAACAAAAAAAAAAACTACTCAGTACTTTTTTAAAGTATAGTATGTTTGCCATAATTTATAAAAAAATTCATCTTCCTGAGAATAATAGTTTTTGAGCTGCAGCCATTTAAATTTTTAGCTAATTTGCAAAAGATTCAAAAATTGTTAGTTTTTCACGCAGGTTCTCTGCATCATCATCATCATCATCCAGTTCTCATAGTGGTCCATTTCGGTAGAAATGATAATCATTAATTTGCTGCATTTCCAATTGCTTTCGGCATCACAGGACTACAACCTTTTGCAGACACGAAATGAACATATTGCAGGAAGCATTGTCAGAGCTGGGTCCTGCATTTCTTTGGGCATGAGGCCACGAGCTAATACCATTCCGTAGGATTTTCTCTAACCATTTCTGCACACTGAAAAAATGCTAATTATAAAACAATCGAACATTAAACAAGTAATGTAGCATGGGTACCTGGTGGTATCCTCAGTGTAATCGTGCAGCATCCTGGGCTGAGGCCACGAGCTGACTGCAAGATCCGTAGTCGATTTTGATATCTCCCAACCATTTATGCACCTGCAGGTCATTGAATGTTCTAATGTACTAAAACACAAATCGCATTAAACAAGTAATTGCTACATCTACCTTAGGTGGTATAGATCCTCAGAGATGTGTAATCGTGCAGCATCCTGGCAGTAGGTTGTTTTGAAGTGACGCAAGATGGAGGGTCGATTTTGATATCTGACAAGTATATACCGCAGGTCATTGAGGTGTTCTTGACTTGACCTCCATATGTTGCTACCAATAATTGCTCCACTGCAGCACTTGTGGCATTAGAATTAAGAAATGTTATGCAGCTTGCAGCAGTGGTTGTTTGAACAGTGACAAGATTTTATTTTGCCCATACAGGCAGGATGTGGTATCGCATCCTGTGAAAGCATGAACAACAAGAATCAAGTGAGACAGTGAACGCACGTTCAATGAGGTTGATGAATAGAAAACATCTTGTGTTTTGCCTCTTCCACATTTTTCAAAATATATGTTTGTTGCACATTTCACCAATCCTGTGAGAAGCACCAGGAGGTCTATATCTTCGCCCACAATAATCACTGCATCGTACTGGGGGCATTTGGAAATAGCAGAGGTGACAATCAAGACGTCTGCATCCTCAGGTGCTTGTTGTACTGGAATACCAACACTTTCCATGTGTTTTTAGCATGTTGATCAACCGAGCTTTGTTGCTTTCATTTCCAAAAAATTTTTGTTGAGGTACTGTAGCAACCATTGATTCTTTACACATTAAATCAGGGGAAGAATGAGCCTTAACTCTACGACCACATTCACCACTCTTTGTACTTTTTTGACCTGCCTCTGCTGGATACCCATCAAAAACTACCATAACCTTTGAGCCATAGTGAGACTTTAAATATTTTATGTAAGTTGCTATTATAGTTTTGAAAGTAGCATTGCTGGGCCAAACCATTTTGTGGAGTAAGTGCCCACCATCAACTACAAAAAAGTGTTTTCCTTGTATTTCATCCTTCTTAATTGGTGTAAAAGCTGTGTATAGAGACTATTTAGTGCCTTTACGCATACCTTCATCAGTAAATAAGGACATCGGGTATGGTGACATTTCATAGGAAGAAAATTCCTTTATGTCATCATCGGTCTGTTTCACCAAGCACATTCTATGAAATATCGTGAGAGGATCAATGGTCACCCTTTTTTCGCCAACATTCACACAATTTACAACACTTCCAAGCGTCACAACTTTGTCTTTTCGCTTGAATTTCACTTCTGAAAAATTAGTATTGACGATTGTGAGCATCAGCTTTATACTAATCTCCTGAGACATATGGCAGTTCACATTTTCCGGTGAAATCACTCCACTGTTAATCGAAATTAGACAATTTGTGTTAGGAAATGGAGGATGTTGAGAAAACCATTGTCTCAGTTTTTCAGTGTCAGCTTCATCTCGAATAATACGAGAAGGCCGGGTATCAACATGTTGCTCAGAGGTTGCTGATTCAGTGCCACAGTAAGTTTCTACCTCGCTGCAGATGTTCTGTGGCCTGACGCATGAAAGAATGGCAGCATTTTTTGAATCGTTGTCAGATGAAGAACCCAGTTGCCTGACCTTTCTGCTTCGATAAATTGTTTGATTAATGTTACCATACGAAAGTATTGTACCCACAACTTGGCCGTGGGGCCATTGCTTTCCATTTTGGAGAGAGCCTTTCGAAATTTTGTTGCAACGTTCTGAAAATTGTCGTTCTCTTGGGATGTCAAAATCACGGATCTGTCATCAGTTAGTAGCCACTCATCTAAGAGATGCCTCTCTTCCATGTTGAAAGTCATCGTTTCCAGAATTCCAGTAGCCAATGCTAAATGAGTTAAAATATGAGCCCGCACTTCTCGTCTATATGCATGCCCGGACATGATCTTTTCCACACTATTCTCCGCGTAAATAGTCGAAAAAAGTTCCTTCAGACCACTGCCATTCATAATCACACCGTTCAATGTATGGACATTAAAATCAGCGTTGTCAAATACGAACTGCACAAAACCACCGTCATCGATCTCTAGCTTGTCAGGGCGTAAATTTGCCGATGTTGTTAGGGACAAGGTGTCATTGTAACTAGATGAGAAGCCTAGAGATGACAGCAGTTCAATGAGGTGCTTTGATCCAAATTTGTGGTACAAATACACCAACTCAAGTAAAAGTGAGGATAAAAACGAACGAGGTCGAACTGCAGCTATTAGGGCATGCGACATTGCGACACATTTCTTTTTCCACTTATCCAGGCTGCTACGCTTACGTTTGAGGATAAGAATTTCAAAAAATTTTAACACTGATTTGGGGATTACTGAATCTACATTTTCCAAGAAATTATCAGAAGGTGTATATTCATTTGTTTCATACAGTTGTGCACGAATGTCTCCAAACATGAGTTCAGCAGCAGCTTCTATTACCCTCATTTTTTCTTCTTCAGGGTCCAATTTGTTACTCTCAAACCAAGCAGAAGTTAGTATTTTGTGCCCAACCAAAGGGTGGTTTTTTCAACCCCTTGAACGGCAGCGCACCTGGATATTTTTATTACTTAATTATTCTAATATTATTATCAACCTAATACAAAAATTTGATCGTGATAGTATGTGCCGTTTCTAGATATTGTAAAGGTGGTTTTCAACCCCTTGGACGGCAGTGCACCTGGATATTTTATTGCTTAATTATTCTAATATTATTATCAACCTAATACAAAAATTTGATCGTGATAGTATGTGCCGTTTTCTAGATATTGTAAAGGGTGGTTTTCAACCCTTGGACGGCAGTGCACCTGGATATGTTTATTGCTTAATTATTCTAATATTATTATCAACCTAATACAAAATTTGATCATGATAGTATGTGCCGTTTTCTAGATATTGTAAAGTGGTTTTCAACCCTTGGACGGCAGTGCACCTGGATATTTTATTACTTAATTATTCTAATATTATTATCAACCTAATACAAAATTTGATCATGATAGTATGTGCCGTTTTCTAGATATTGTAAAGTGGTTTTTCAACCTTGGACGGCAGTGCACCTGGATATTTTATTACTTAATTATTCTATATATTATCAACCTAATACGAAAATTTGATCATGATAGTATGTGCCGTTTTCTAGATATTTTAAAGGTGGTTTTTCAACCCTTGGACGAGTGCACCTGGATATTTTATTATTAATTATTCTAATATTATTATCAACCTAATCAAAAATTTGATCATGATAGTATGTGCCGTTTTCTAGATATTGTAAAGGGTGGTTTTCAACTTGGACGGCAGTGCACCTGGATATTTTATTACTTAATTATTCTAATATTATTATCAACCTAATACAAAAATTTGATCGTGATAGTATGTGCCGTTTTCTAGATATTGTAAAGGGTGGTTTTTCAACCTTGGACGGCAGTGCACCTGGATATTTTATTGCTTAATTATTCTAATATTATTATCAACCTAATACGAAAATTTGATCATGATAGTATGTGCCGTTTTCTAGATATTGTAAAGGGTGGTTTTTCAACCCTTGGACGGCAGTGCACCTGGATATTTTGCTTAATTATTCTAATATTATTATCAACCTAATACGAAATTTGATCATGATAGTATGTGCTGTTTTCTAGATACTGTAAAGGGTGGTTTTCCAACCTTAGTCGGCAGTGCACCTGGAAATGTTTGTTGTAATTATTCTAATATTATTATCAACCTAATACAAAATTTGATCGTGATAGTATGTGCCGTTTTCTAGATATTGTAAAGGGTGGTTTTCAACTTGGACGGCAGTGCACCTGGATATTTTATTGCTTAATTATTCTAATATTATTATCAATCTAATACGAAAATTTGATCATGATAGTATGTGCCGTTTTCTAGATATTGTAAAGGGTGGTTTTTCAACTTGGACGGCAGTGCACCTGGATATTTTATTACTTAATTATTCTAATATTATTATCAACCTAATACAAAATTTGATCGTGATAGTATGTGCCGTTTTCTAGATATTGTAAAATGGTTTTTCAATTGGACGGCAGTGCACCTGGATATTTTTATTAAATTATTCTAATATTATTATCAACCTAATACAAAAATTTGATCATGATAGTATGTGCCGTTTTCTAGGTATTGTAAAGTGGTTTTTCAACTTACGGACAGTGCACCTGGATATTTTATTGCAATTATTCTAATATTATATCAACCTAATACGAAAATTTGATCATGATAGTATGTGCCGTTTTCTAGATATTGTAAATGGTTTTTCAACTTGGACGGCAGTGCACCTGGATATTTTATTACTTATTCTAATTATTATCAACCTAATACAAAAATTTGATCGTGATAGTATGTGCCGTTTTCTAGATATTGTAAAGTGGTTTTTCAACTTGGACGGCAGTGCACCTGGATATTTTTATTGCTATTATTCTAATATTATTATCAACCTAATACGAAAATTTGATCATGATAGTATGTGCCGTTTCTGGATATTGTCAAGTGGTTTTTAAACTTGGACGGCAGTGCACCTTGATATTTTTTGAATGTATCCTAAGATTATTGTCAACCTACTACGAAAATTTGATCGTGTTAACATCTTCCGTTTTCGAGATATTGTAAAGAAGGTATTGTAAAGCCAATTTATACTTCGGTATCTTCGAAATTTAGCCTGCTGAAAGTTTTCACACCGGTACAATAGCTGAAGAAATGAAAGCTAACGGAGATTTCACCGACACAATAAAGTCAGCACTGTCAACGGCAAAACGTGTAGTAAAAAGGTTGGGGGGAAAGAAAAACATTAAAGTTCCTAGAGTAATTCCCTTACCTAAACAAGGAGGTGTTTTACCATTTCTTATTCCATTATTCGCAGGATTATCAGCAATCGGTGCTTTAGCTGGCGATGCATCGGGAATTGCCAAAGCAGTCAATGATGCAAAAAATGCCAAAAAATTGCAAGAGGAGACATCGCGCCATAATCGTATGATGGAATCGATCGCTGGTGGCGCATTTTATCTAAAACCATACAAATCTGGCGGTGCATTATACATAAAACCGTTTCCAAAAAACTGAGTAGATTACCCGAAAGAGCGTTAACAGATATTGATTTAAAGAAATACACAAAAGGTGTACCATACTATAGGGGTATTTTTATGAGAGATAGCCTGCCTAAATTACCACAGAAAAATGAATCTGGAATCATCAACTTAGATAGTCAGAGTGGACCGGGTACACGTTGGGTTTGCTACAAAAAGCGTGGTGAAAAGGTATGGTATTACGATAATTTCGGTAATCTTCGACCACCAGTTGAAGCGATTAACTACTTTCGGGGATGTAAAATTTATTATAATTACAATCAAGATCAGGAATTTAATAGCATTATTTGCGGGCACCTATGCCTACAATTTCTATATAAATAATCGACATAACCTTAAATTTTCTCAGTTATGTCAATAACATTCAGTTTAGAAGGTGTTGGTAACATAGCTAGCTGCAACTTCTACCCACCGATAGAGCTAGATTTGGAGAAGAAATACGTTGTTGGATTGGTGGGATTTTACGGGTGCAACAGCATTAGAAACATTTATACGGACAACGATAGATTTTATTTTAGAACAAATTCATCTCATTTGCGAGTGATTAATATTCCACACGGTGCCTATGAGTTAGATGAAATTAGTGCTTACTTGAAATCAAAGATACCCACAGAAAAATTTTTCATTAGGGCAAACAACAATACACTTCAATGTGAGATAAACAGTTCATTTGAGATCCGATTTTACTAAAGAAAATTACATTGGGCGCATGCTAGGGTTTGAGTCTAAAATACTAGAAGCAAATATTTTACATACATCTGCGTTAGACATCCAAATACTTAAACACACTAATCTACACGTAGAGTGCAACATTATAAGGGAATCTTATAGAAACGGGAAATCTGCTAAAGTATTATATGAGATTGATGTTTAAGTTCAACCAGGTTATCGTCTAGATAAAACTCCAAGCAATACTCAATATTTAGAAGTAAACACCGACATAATTAGTAATATAACAATTAATTTGACTAATCAAAAGGGTGAATTAATAGACTTTGGTGAAAGTGAACCATTCACAGTACGCTTAGAACTAAAAGAACATGGGTCTGAGAATTAATCCAGGACCAATTCCATCTTTCAAAAATTTATATAAAAGACATAATCCTTCATTAATTCATTAATTAGTCATCAACCTTCATTGCGGTTAACATCTGCAGAGAAATACTTTTTAACGTCAATTGGTTTAAAAGTTCTCAACTACAATTGCAGAATCGTTAAACGTCTTTCAAAACGTACATTTTGATGATACTATAATTAAATCACATATTTACACTTATCTTCCATATGGATCTTCTAAATATGGACCTTCCGAAGAAATACGCATCTTAATTCAAAGTTAAGATCTAATTACGGCTGCTTATGTTAGTTTTCTGTACATAGAAGGTAAACTTGAGCTCAAAAAAGAAGATGAAAGAAAAGCATGCAGCTTAACCAACAATTTCCCGAACCTTCTTTTCGAAGAAATTCGTTATGAGTTAGGTGGTCAGAGAGTGGATGTTTGTAGAAATCCAGGAATAACATCTACGATATATTTCTTATACGGCAAGCAAAAGCAAAGCACTAAGCCATTTGGGATGGTCACCATAGAATGAAGAACCATTACAAGTAGAATTTGATTAGCAAAATGGAGAAAAATCTTTTACAGTGTGCTTACCATTGAACCGCATATTTGGAATAATGGAGGATTATCGTCAGGTAATCGTGAATATGCGCTAAGGGTTAGTTTTAATTCGATTTAGAAGCGATACAAACTGTTACTATGGTGAAGTTGATGCCGCAATAACCTTAAATAAAATTCAATGGAAAGTACCACACTTAACACTTAGTGATGCTGTGAAACTTAACTTGTTTCAAGGAATCAATAATTCCATTTTGTCAATGGGAGTTATATGAATTACCTTCTTTAAAACAGGCAACCTCAGACATATGGCCAATAAAAACATCAATGCGACTGGAAAAACCACGTTGGATAATTTTTTCATTCCAACAAGGTAAAAGGTACACAAAGTCAGCAAGGGCCAAAAATTTTGATCACATTAACGTCAGAAATCTTAAACTAGATCTGAATTCTGAGTATTATCCACATGAAGCAATGCATTTGAACTTCAGTGCTAACCAATACATACCTGCCTATCACAATTTTTTGAAATTTCGATGTGATTTACTATGGTGAAAATGATAAAAATGCATTATTCAGCTATCCCGAATTCAAATCATGTCCAGTATTTGTAATGGACAACAGTAGACATCAAATTGGAAATGGAATCTCTAACACCTTTTGATAATGGAATTGTTGTCTATGGCCTTATTCTCCATGACGCTATTGTGCAGTACAGCCACTCACTGGGAAGTGAAAAATTATAGTTATTGTAATATAGCCTATATATAAATAAAAATGTTGTAATTATTCGTTTAGTTTTATTTCATCCACTAAGATGAAAGTAGTTGCTCAAAAACAAAACTCTCAATTCAAAATCATGACTTTGATGAAAAGTCTATTACTTCAAAACATGGTGATTTACTTCCTAATAGTATACGTGGTATTATATTTGGCCCCTTCAATTTTGTTAAAACAAACGCAACGATCAGTCTGATTACCAAGAAATATGGCTTGAAATTTAAACGTGTATACGCATACTCTAAGTCATTGAATCAAAACAAGTACAAACTTTTACAGGAAATCTTACCCCAGTGAGGGATATAGGTTACTTTACCTTCAATGATAATCAAGATGTGATTGAGCGTAACTGTGCAAAATCAAACTCTATTTTTATCTTCGATGATATCGCTTGTGAAAAGCAAAATAACATAAGGGCATATTTTTCTATGGGTAGGCATAACGATATTGACTGTTTCTATTTGGGTCAAATTTACAGTAAAATTCCAAAAAGCAATTAATTCGTGACAATGCGAATCTAATTATATTATTTGAGCAAGACGAATTAAACCTAAAACATGTGTATGAGGATCACATAAGTCCCACCATAAGCATGAAATTCTTTCGGGACATGCGTAATGGTCCCTAAAGGATTTGATGAATATATAATACCTTAAACTGCTTACAGTAGTTTAGTAGGTACTGATCTGTTTAGGTTTTAACAGCTATCTGTTTATGTAAACAGCTGTCTGTTAGAGGTAAACCGGTATCTGTTCAGTAAACCCGTTTTGTTACAATGTATAACAAGGAAAAGATATTAAAGAAAAAAATTACTCAGGCTCGTAGAATAATACAGCAGAAGTATAACAGTATTAAAACTGCTTGCATTGATAGTGAAAGAACATTTGAAAGTACTTATAAACCTCTAATACAACCTCTAACTGAAATAGTAGATAAAATTAATCCAGATAAAAGGCACCTAAAAAGGAGCCCATTGACGTTAAACCCAAAAAACCACCCCTATTCATATTTCCAGGAAAGCACGCTACTACCACCACTAGCCCGCTAGCTCAAGTTCAACGGACTTCAGACTTCACTCCATTAGATTATTCAAGAAAGGGTGCTACTAGCCCACTAGCTCAACTTCCGTTTCTTCAAACAAATCCCCCTCCAGGTTTTCGTATACCATCTTTCTTAGATACATCTGTTGTAGGAGAGATTAATATTGAGGAAGAAGAAGAACCTCTTAGTGTCACAGATGATTTTACTACCCGTAATGAACCCACCTCAGAAGAATTTCTCGAGCAGTATCATGAATTACCTCGTATATACGTTGAACGTATTATGAGGGGTTCTGAAGGTGTTATTGATCATACTTATTGAGTATACTACGATACCAAAACTGACAAATGGACAATTGGTAATACTCCCGTTACAATTAAAGGAAACGATATGATTATTAAAGGTGTCACGTATAAAGGACTCCAGGTTTATATGATCTGCTTATTATGAATGAACCCAATTTAAATCTAGAATTCAAAGATAGAAAAGATTATATAAGTATTTTAGAAGCTACTAATGTTGTAAGGCGAGATTATGATGTAAGTGGGCAAATTCGAGGGAGCCGCACCAAAAAGTATACACAAATAATCAAACCCTTACTATCATCATTATCACCCACAACAAGGGAGGTGGAGCTATGTTTTTAAGGAATTAACAAACAGACCGATTGAATATAAATATTGGAATTATGTACATGAACTAATTCGTGATCTAGAGGTATTGTGGGCAGAAAAATTGGCAAAACAGGTGTCGTAAATGACATAATATCAATTGTAAAGAACTGTATGAAGAATGGATACATTGAAAAACCAAAAAGCCGTTTTTTAAACAGTATAAATGAGAATGCATTGATGTCGACATACCATAACTAAAATGACCGTTGACAAATTTGGACGTTCACATGTCCAGTATCAATTCAAGAAATTAACTCCTCAGTTTAAACTGATTGATGATAATCAATTTGATGTCGAGAATAGGAGACTCAGCAATGTTACCAGCACCATAGATCCTCAAGATGTCATCACCAAGCAATACTATTTATCAACAAGGCTGAATTTAGATGGAAACCGTTTGACCAAGTTGGCGGATCCGGAAGAAGATGGTGATGCTATAAGTAAAGGATACCTTGATTTTTGTCTGCAAGCAATTCAGAAAGCTGTTAATGGGAACTTTAACGCTTATCTAGTGTTGGAGGAAACACTACATCAACTTAAAGAAATTGTGGATCATGTCCAAATTACAACTCGTCAATGAATTGCACAAACCCGCAAGAAAAAATTTTAAACGAAGGCGCATAATAATTAAGGGATATGATGACCTCTGGCAAGCAGATTTGGCCGAATTTAACACATATGCCAAACAAAATAAGGGCTACAAGTATATTTTAGTAGTTATTGACTGTTTTTCGAAATACTTGTGGACCAAAGGATTAAAAACAAAAACGGGCTTGGGAAGTTGCCAAGGCCATGCAGGCAATCTTCAAAACGGGCCGGAAACCTTCCAATTTGCAGACAGATGCAGGAAAAGAATTCTACAATGACCATTTCACTAAACTAATGCAGCGTTATGGAGTCAACCATTACTCCACCTATAGCACAAAGAAGGCAGCAATTGCGGAACGAGTGATCAGGACCGTTAAGTCTGCTCTATACAAGTCATTCAGCCTACAGGGTAAATATAAATGGATTGATACAATTGACACCGTAACGATGGATTATAACAATCGTAAGCATAGAACTACAGGAATGAAGCCCAAAGATGTCGGTAATCATACAAAGCTAGAGGCTTACACTCACATAAAAATAGTTGATAGGAATCGTTATTGTGTGGGTGACATAGTACGAATCAGTAAGTTTAAAGGTATTTTCGCTAAAGGATACACCCCCAATTGGTCAAGTGAACTATTCAAGATTGTGTAAGTTTGCATTACTAACCCAACCACCTACATGTTGGAGGACATGAAAGGATCACCTGTGCTGGGAGGCTTTTATGAACATGAATTACAGAAAACAAAGTATCCGAATGTGTACCTTGTGGAAAAAGTGCTTCGCTCCAAGAATAATAAGATATTCGTAAAGTGGTGGGGATTGGATGAAAGATCATGGATCAATAAAGACGATTTAGTTTTATAATATAGCTGTAGGGATTGTAACTTTTAGATGAATTAAAACCACATAAAAAATTATAATTGTATTTATTTAAATATTACATCATCTTATATAGTAAAAGTATTTCTATAATCGTTTAAATTACTAGACGGCCATATTCCCGAATCTGGTCCATCCCAAGCAGGAATCACCTTTCTCAATGTTTTCCAAAATCCAATTTTGTGGTGTTCCTCATTTTCCCACGGTTGAAACTTATATGTAATGTTTTGTTCTAACAATACTTCAATTAAAATAGTGAGGCACTTGTAATTAGCATAATATGCTGCTGTCTCGATACATTCACTTATAGAAAGTGTCTTTATAAACAATATTTTGTACGCTAGCATTTGTACACAATGAATCACCCCATAATAACTTGTATATGTACATTTTAAGGGGTATGTCACCAAGTAAATTCATGCCATCTAAAATCCTATTTACATCATTAGAGGTTAACGAACCTTTATCGGTACACAAGTTCGTAAAACTTTTAATGGTATTGTCTAAGCTAATTTTTCTATCAAATAATGTCTTAATAATTACTGCATTTGCACACTTTGAGTTTACACCAGTTAAAACACTCATCGGGAATAACAATATTTTGCAATATATTCAATATAAATGTATAGTTTTCAGGAGAGGTCAAAGAACGCTTCAGGTACTTTTTGTAGATTTGATCAGTACTGCAGCTCTTCCTGCTCATTGTTTACTGAAAGTTGTACCCCCCAGGGTCTAGTATCAGTGAAATCAAAATTTACTAAGCGTTTATCATCATAAGGATTGAGTATGACTTTATTTTGTTTAATGGTAAACACATCATGTTTCTTTGATCTTATGAGGTGTTGATAGCGCCTTATTACGCCACCATCAAATAAAACCTGTTTATAATCATTAATAGTGATCTGCCTCACACTTGCGTGGGTAGAACCCTTTGATTTTTTTACAACCTTTTCATCAACCGCGTAAGCATACATTTTGCACGAAGTCCTACAAATTCAACCATAATTTTGCCATGATTTTCATCTTTCATTAAGCCGGGGACCTTTTATTTACTAATGGGAGTCCAAAGATGTTGTCGGGACTATAATCAGATGTATCGAATTTATCAATGTCCTCTTTAATACATTCATAGATATCGGGAACCGAAAAGGCGTATATGAGACTATCCGTATCCGTGTACAAGAGCTTAGCACTATTATGGAACTTGGGAAGCGTGTAACCGTAATGAAAATTATATAAAAAAGTTTTTGAAACGTCTAAAACACTGAATCCTGCATATATAGGTTTATTGAAATATACTTCAAGCTTATTCATTTCAATGATGAGCATATCATTGTCAAATATTGTACAACTATGAAAATTTGGTTTTGATATGTAAGCACGAGCACCATAGCGACCCTCCCATTTCGTTACTAGCCGTATATCCTTATGTTACGTACATTTTCCATCAGCTTCCGAAAACACTATTAATCATTAATTTATAGAAATTTTTATCGAATTCATTTTGAGATTGCTGACGCATGGCTGTATTTAAATCTATATATTTTTAACCACGGGGACTGTTTAAAATGTAATATACGGTGTATTTTTACCAACTTCAATCCATATTTTAAATATACTTTCAAATTTCTATAATGAATTACATAATTACGTTTTGGATACAGGGTAAGCAGTAATTTCTTCATTTTGGAATCAGGCGTGGGTGGAACCATATGTTCGGGTGCCAGCGGTAGATCACTGTGACTCTCATGTAATTCTATAGGATAGTCTAAATCACACTCGACTATATACCCAATTTCCGAATCATCAGGATGGTTTATTAAATCTAAACTTTCAAAATTAGCTTCATCAACAAAAGAAAAATCGCCAAATGGTAGAAATTCTGACATGACGGCTCCATATAAATTATTCACGTCGTAGTACATTAAATACACACTTTCGGAGGTGGGATCAAATTTTTCTCCAATGTACTTATTGTTAGCTTTAGCATACCGATTTGAACATTGAGCTACACCACCTCTAATCCTCTCTCAATAAACATTAGCATATCAATGTCTGTAAATAATTCTAACTTTACTTGTGTAATTTTAAGCATAGCATCGAATGCTAAACCGGGAGCTGTATAATAGTGCAGAGGATCAAGCTCGTAAGTACTTAAACAAGTTTGCCGAAAGTTCTCGAAAATATCTGCTAAAAGTAGAACGTCTGTTTTAGATACAAATCCGAGTATTCCCTAACGATTTAATACTAAATTTGTTCCACACGTTAACCGCATGCACAAAACTCTCATCACTGATTCCCTCATTATTAAGATGACTGAAAAATGCTTCTTTAGGAGGGAGCGTGGTCTCATTCAATTTATCCCACGTATCAATATACTCATAAGGAAACACACCTTTGCGAACTACTAGAGAAAATTCCTCCTCATTGTTGCAACTAGCACGGGAAATAATTTTTTTACTATCCTCCAAATAGTCTGACAACTTTTCAATACTACTACTCATAAATCTGAAAGAGTCAATAAATCTAAACTTAATTTTGATGCCTTCCATTATCTTCGTGAAAGAGATATATCTTTCTTTGTTTATGGGTAGTAGTGAAATCAAACCGGGAACACTAGCCAATTCTCTAATGATGAAATGAGAATCATAACCTGATAAATTATGGAATACAACTGGCAGAATGTGGGAGTCTGTATAGTTTAGGTTACACGCCTGGTGCGCTGCCCCCCGAAATGCCCCCGTAAGATGATTATGGTCTCTAACTTTTATATCAGAAGTAGTAAATGGTTTTCGACAAATGTGACAAACCGTGGCGCTTTCAAATTGCTCAACCTGACTGAGACTTAAAGTAGCCATAGGAATTATTTGATTGATTATTTCGGTAGCCCAATGTGCAATACTTTGAAGCTCGTTAACAAACCATTGAATGCAATCCTTTCCTCTATAAAGACTAAATCGGGATAAAGAATCATCATATGAACACTTCAAATAGTAAGCAATGCTGAAAGGTGTGTGTTTGGAGTGAAATAGAGTATTACCTTCGATACCATTTGCACACTTCTCTAAAATACTTTCTAAATCGGCATAAATGACAAATGGCACCTTTTCTTGGAATGCAAAATTTTTGAACTGTAAATTCATTTCCGCTTCGGTAGGCAGCCTAGTAGAGCATTGATTAAGTTGCTGACAGTGGATGGTATGTTTTTGTAGAAGGCGATCTGAAGAAAAATGGTTCAAGCATCGGTAACAAATAAATTGCTTGCGGTTGAAATTCGATATCTGTTTTGAAAATAAAACTGACATATTTTTAATCCATGTGAAATGGTATACAGTGTTATCCGCGGCCTGATCAGAAAGTATTAAAAGATTTATGGGTTCTCTATCGCTTTGCTGATTACTCAATACAAGGGGTGCAACTTTTTTACCATTTATGCAATACAAATTAATTGCGAGGTTGTTTAGGTTCTCAAATTTTTTACATCATCCAGCTGAATGGGGAAGTGAATTGAATCGTACTTCAAAACATCTCTAAAATGGGGATAACTTTGAACCCTTTCCGTATGATATTGCGCGGGATATGCCGAAACAACGGCCCAAAGGAAGCAAAACTCATCGTTATTTTTAACATTAACAACAGCATGCTTTACTTCTATGAAGTGTGGAACTTTAACATAGGTTGAATCACCGCCTCTGAATGGGACATAGCTATTAATATTCACTTTTAAATGTAAGACTTCATGTACTGCCCAACCGGAATCCCTTTCGGAAAACTCCTCTAATTTTATCCGTAACTTATCATACACGTTTTCATTGTACCAGACACGTATATTGGTTGAAATATCAATAACGCAATTTTTTGTGGCAAAAGTCTTCAACTCAATACTATGATTTTGGGGTTGCATGAAATTACAGCCTAAGACCACATTTTGGCCTTGAAAATTGTAAGCATAGACTTTGAAGCGTTGGTTAGAACAATGGATCGCCTTTATTCTTGATTTCTCAGAATTGAAGTGTATTTAGATAACAATCTACTTTTATAACTCATCCAAAACAATGGATCGTCTTTGTTCTCTCATGTGACCTTGAAAATGATAAATATAGACTTTGAAGCGTTGACAATGGACCGCCTTTGTTCTTGATTTCCTAGAATTGAGATGTATTTAGATAACAATCTATTTTTTATAACTCAACCAGAACAATGAATCGCTTTTGTTCTCTCATGTGGCCTTGAAAATTGTAGGCATAGACTTTGAACCGTCGACAATGCATCGTCTTTGTTCTTGATTTCCTAGAATTTCAGAAGCTATGACTCAGCCAAAACAATAGATCGTCTTTGTTCTTTCATGTGACCTTGAAAATTGTAAGCATAGACTTTGAACAATGGGTCCCTTTGTTCTTGATTTCTCAGAATTGAGATGTGGTCGTATAAACGTTAAACAGCTACCTGTTTTAAACGGACCCCTGTTTTAGGAAACGGCTACCTGTTTTTAGGAAACGGCTACCTGTTTTTAGGAAACGGCTACCTGTTTAGGGGAACGGAACCACTTCAGGGCTGTTTGCTAGGGTGCGTGATCAAAGTAAACATTGCTTGCCTTGAAACATGCATAGACTTGCTTGAGACCGAGGGCGATGACTTTGAGGATACAGCTGATGTGTACGATAACCTACAAAACAATAGATCGTCTTTGTTCTCTCATGTGGCCTTGTAAACATAGACTTTGAACCGTCGACAATGCATCGTCTTTGTTCTTGCTTTCCTAGAATTGAGATAACAATCTATTTCTAACTGAACAATGGATCGTCTTTGTTATCAGAGGTGTGACCTTCTAAGCATAAACTTTAAATCGTCGACAATGCATCGTCTTTATTCTCGAAAGAGATGTATTTAGATAACAATCTATTTTTATAAATCAACTAGAACAATAGATCGTCTTTGTTCTTTCATGTGGCCTTGAAAATTGTAAGCATAGACTTTGAACAATGCATCGCCTTTGTTATTGATTTCTAGAATTGAGATAACAATCTATTTTAGAATAACGGAACAATAGATAGTCTTTGTTCTTTCATGTGCCTTGAAAGCATAGACTTTGAACCGTCCTTGAACAATGCATCGTCTTTGTTCTTGATTTCCTAGAATTTCAGAAGCTATGACTCAGCCAAAACAATAGATCGTCTTTGTTCTCTCATGTGGCCTTGAAAGCATAGACTTTAAACAATGGACCCCCCTTTGTTCTTGATTTTTCAGAATAGGGCGTGGCCTTGAAACATGCATAGACTTGCTTGAGACCGAGGGCAATGACCTTCAGGACAATCAACAATCTAGTAACTTTTCTAGTGACTTTTCTAGTGACCTTGAAGGACTCGTGCAAGCATGACCTTGAAGGGGCGGGGTTACCTACCACGTGGCCGAGGTGACCTTGAAGATGATGACCTTGATAAACCGTGTACTTGGACGTAGGCAATGTGATGACCTTGAGCAGAAACACTCGTAGAAAAAGTATAGTAGAAAAGTGGATCAGGATCTGTATAGCTATACTACTTATCTTAACTCGTGTTTGTGATAAAGTGTTTAATTAAAGGATTACATTCAAGTATAAGTAGGTATTTGAATGCAATTAAAGCTCGTATCAAACAGTTCAAACAGCTTATGTAATTAAAAGTATACTTAAAAACACAAAAAATTACCACAACCCCATTTCGAGTTTTCAACATGGAATGTAACTTAAAAAAAAGCTTATGTAACCTATTAAAAATCAATGATTGCCTTGGAAGAACTATCTATTTAATTATGCACCCAGGCTCACTAAGTGGAAATCTGTTAAAATAAAAGGAGTCCTTTTCAGACAGTACAGTGTCCTCTCCCTCAGTGCTAGTATGAATTGGCATTGTTGACTGTTTGTTAATATTTGTGTAGAGATAGTAAGGCGTGGGCAAAACGTGCCACGATAGATCACGGATGAATTGCTATAAACAATACCGGGGTTTATAAACAATACCGGGGTTTACAGACACGGGTCCAGATGACCTTAAAAACGCCTTAAATTCCAACTTTACTGTTACACTTATTGTTTTGTATAGATGAATGTGTAAGCTGAGAAAGGGATGCTGTACTTTTTAACGCTGTCACTCAGACTCCAGTTTAGGTGCCTCAGTGTGATTCCCAGCTGTTTTCTCTTCGTAAGTATGTCCGTTTGCCACGTCAGTCTGCGATCCAGCTGCAGTCCAAGATTTGTGTTAACTGAATGTTTCAGTTGCTTCCCGTTTAAGTATACCGGTGGGCAGTTCTCTTTCTTCATAGTAAACGAGACATGTACTGATTTATCCTCGTTGACTTGCACTCTCCATTTCTTTAACCATACCTGTATCTTATTGAGGTTTGTTTGCAAGTTTCCTGTTGCATTGACTGGGTTTGGATGCGATGCTAGAACGGCAGTATCATCCGCGAATGTGGCGATGGTTGTTAGTCTGGTCGTTGGGAGATCAGCTGCAAATATTAAGTACATGACTGGCCCAAGTACACTCCCTTGTGGAACCCCGGATGGTATGGGTAGCAGTTCCGTACATGCTCCCTGGTGTTTCACGAGAAAGTCCCTTCCAGTTAGATATGATTTTTATAATTCATATATCTGATATGGCAAATTCTTTTTGAGCTTGGATAGCAGTCCTTCGTGCCATACTTTATCGAATGCCTGGCGGATGTCAAGAAAGGCAGCCGAACAGTACCTGTGTGCTTGTAGATCATTGCTGATTTCTTTAACTACACGGTGGATTTGTTCTATCGTTCCATGATTGTTGCTGAAACCAAATTGGTGGTCGGGGATTATCTTTCTTTCCTCTAGTATTGGATTAATCCGTTTTAGCAGTACCTTTTCGAATACTTTGGAAAGTACTGATAATAGGCTTATAGGTCTGTATGAAGCTGCTTCTTCTACCTTTTTTCCAGGTTTGTGTAGCATGACTATTTGTGCTATTTTCCAAAATAGTGGAAAGTAACTTAGCCTTATTGCTGCATTAAATATCTGCAATATAGCCTTGATTCCCTTTTCCGTTAACTATTGTAATATTTTCCCCGTAACCAGGTCTATACCTGGGGCCTTCTTAGGGTTTGTCTCGATGTTAATTGCGCGTTCGGCTTCTCTATATTTAATGCTCTTTACTGGTAAATCCATTTGATAAGGTGCTTCTAGGTACTGCTTAATCTCATTTTCTTCTTCGTGCGAATGGTTTGAAAACATCGGAAAGGTGCTTTTTCGTTGTTACTTCTGACCCAAGTCCCATTCTTTTGTTTTATTGGCGGCATAGACTGCTATAGTCGTTTGATTCGTTTTGTTGCCTTCCATAAGGAGTAATTGTTTGCTTCTGAGGTTGATAAACGGCTGAGAAAGTCTTGAACGGATTGTTTTTTTTAGGTCAAGTAACAATTTTATAAGGTCACTTGCAGCTTTGTTGAATTTTGCCTTATCAGAATCTAGTCTAGTTAATTACCATCGTTTCCTTAGTTTTCATTTTTTGCCTTATAACGAGAGGGCATTCTTCGGTTTGCTGTAAATAAAGTTCTTCTGGTGTAGCTGTACAAGCTGCCGTTTGTATTGCTTTTGTTAGTGTCATGACTGCTTCATCGATATCTTGCTTCGATTTGAGTGGGATATTTAAGTTAACAAGTTCGTCTACTTTTTCGTTGAACATCTGCAAGTTTATCTTCTTATATGTAAGCATCGGCTGTTTAGTTATTTGTAAGATCTGAGAGTACAAAGTTACGATAATTGGTGAGTGATCGGAGGAGAGGTCACAACATGATTCAACTTTGCAACGTTTGGTGTTAACCCTCTTTGTGATGCAGAAGTCTACGAGGTCAGGTATTTTTCGTCCATCAGTCGGCCAGTATGTTGGCTCACCTATCGATAGGTGCTTTAGATTACTTTCATTCATTGTTTGAAGTAGTGCCCGGCCTTTAAGTGTTGTAAGTCTAGACCCCCAGTCTGTATTCTTGGCGTTGTAATCTCCACCGGCTATAAATATGTTACCAAGGGTGTTTATAGTCATGGTTTTTATTGTTGAATTTTGGTGGATAATATACTGCTGATAATATGATTGTGTTTAGTTTTTCGCAATGGAAGCTTGGAGATGATTAAATCTGTATTTATTGAGTTCATAATGTCTGATGCTACTTTTGATTATGATGGCTGTCCCACCATGAGCGGATCCATCCGGGTGTATAGTGGTGTAAATTTTACATTTGGGAATTTTGAGAAACTTTTGACAGTGAAATTAGCTTCTGATATAAGCATTACGTCTATTTCATGAATTTGTAAAAAGTATTGAATTTATTGTGCATGTTGACACAAGCCATTGGTATTCCAGATACCTATTTTGAGTAGTTGGGTCATTATGTCATCTTGTTGACCAACATGGTAATGAGGTTCATCATGGTGCTCATTTGGTGTATTAAGTCTTTCATCATATTTTTAAATTCTGTGTGGTCATTTGTTGGTGGTGAGGTTAAAGGTATGTTTGGGGGGTTTACAGTATTAAAGCTGTATGAATACTGCTGGTTTTGTTGTGTTGCTTGGGCATATGAAACGTTTGTTTGTGCAAACTTTTGCGGAAATCCTTTTTCTCTGAGTTTGGTATAAAGCTTCTCTTGAAGTTGCTTATAAACCATAAACACTATAGTTGGCGGGATGGTTACCACTACAGTTCGCGCATTTGAGCTCATTGTCTCTGTATTTTCAAGGGCAGTCCGCGGATAAGTGGCTTTCCAGGCATTTAACGCAGCGTGGTGTTTTCTTGCAAAAGTTTTTGTATGTCCAAAAGCTTGGCATCGCATGTATTGGGGATTTCCATTTTTGCATGGGGTGGTTCGAATTGTACTACTGAGTTCATGAATAGTTTAACTGTATTATTTGTTATTTTCGTTTTATTTTAGGTCAATGAAAAACACGGGCAGTGCTGTATTAGCTCTTTTTTGTTTGAAGTTATGTATGTTGATGACCACGTGACCTAGCTCTTCTATGTTTTTCTTCATTTCGTTTTTATCAGTTGTTGGATGTATATTTTTCAGAACAACGTGAAAGATTTTATCCTGCTTTCGTTGGTATGTGTGAAATTGAGTGTTTTTGCCGTTCCGAGGTTTAATAATTGTGTTATATATTAGGCTTTCTTTGGGTTGTGAATTTTTATTTGGTCATTATTTAGGGCCTTGCTGACATTTATCTTTAGCAATCTCATCCAGTAGTGTTATTAACGGGTTGACATTTTTTACTCCTGCTATAAATATGGTTGGAGGTTTTGGTTCACTCTTTTCTTGCTCATTTGTTTCCCTTGATTCTTCCATGTCGTCATCTGCCGCATCCAAGCTAGAGCATCTATTACTGGTACTGATTTTATCACCTAGCCAGTAATCGATAGTTTTAGTTTGTTTAGGGTTTTAATTGTTAGTTCTGGGCTTGGAGGTCCTCTTTTGCCGTTAGATTGTATGTGCCATTCATATTTCGACCGCGTGAGTACGATTGGTTGCATTTCTTGACTTGTGTGCTGTTGGGTTTGGCAATAGTATATTGTTTGGTGTTGATGTAGCTGTAGGGATTGTAATAATGCTACTGGTTGTGAAAAACTTGGCATTTGAGTATACTGCGTGAGAGCAGACTGATTAGGTTGTGGAATTTGAGTGTTAACATAATTATGCGTGTTAGCCATTTGGCGTAACACTTCAGTTATTTCCCTTTTACCATGCACTGTATAATTGTTTCAGTTGAATCAAATTCAAAACTATAAAAATGTAAATAATAAATTTTTATACATACAACTCGACGTGTCCAGGTTATCACACAATTTGGTATGGCGAGCGCACTCCAATACAACCTTGTACTACGAATTCCCTTTATAAGACTTTGTTTTAATGAGTTTTTTGTGTGTCTTTGATTCAGTCGGCTTATATAGAATTGTTTGTGTACGAACTAATTTCTCTTTGTAATGTAATTTATTGTAATTGTACCTATGTATTTTTGTGTTTTAATTAACCACACAATTGTGTATGTGTAAATTCCTTGCCTATTTTTTTGTTCTTGTTAAGTGTAGGTAAACTGCGTTGTAGTTACCTTATTGCTACCTGTTTAATGTTACTGTTTGTTATATTTTATATGTACCGTAATCTGCATTATTATTTTCTTATTTATTTAAAGACCGGCGTGATTGGTTGTATAGGGCCACATGTTTGGCATTACAATTGTTATTCTGATTTATTTATGACACAATTGTGGGTGTGATTACACTGTTTGTTCTTTTTATTGTGTTTATGTGTAGCTAAACTACTACTAATTGTGTACGCACTTTAACCTGATCGAATGGTGTTTTGTTATATATTGAACCCTTTCTTTGTCACTTTCTATTTGTGCAATTACTTATTTATGAATAAATTGGGTTTTCTTGGTGGTTCTTTCCCAACTTAGTAAATTACGGGTTGAACCATCATTGCGCAAAGCTCGTTAATTCTAGTTTGAGTAGTTTCATTGTTTACCTGTCTCACATGATACAACACTTAACTTCATCCAAGCCTATCTGATTCGCATAACACTGCGTAGCTAAAACTAGACGGCCAATTCTTTTGATCAGATTTGAGGTTTGCGAGTAATTAAATATGACACTTGTAAATAAATACTAATGTTTTAATTATTTCCAGGAAAGTCAACGTAAGGCAAGCAATTAATTTGAGTAATATTAAGGTCAGTAAAGTCAAGATACATCCCTTAGCGATTGTTTTGCTCTTAAATTTGTATTATTGCGTTCAAATTACATTTTTTAAAATAGGGTACCTGTGGACACTACAATACCAATAGTTTAATTTACTGTTGTTGTTTATCTGTGTCAGCTGAGATTAAATTTTAGCATTAACCAGTGTAAAATTGCATAACGGTTTACATCTATTGGTTATTGAAGTGACATTTGAATATTTTTGAGCTTAATGATAGACCTGGAATTGCGTAATGAGCCAGGTCGATTGCAAAGTTTGCTTATTTTGAACTATTTTACAGTCAATCAAATACGAAACTGATACCAGAATATTTTTATTAAGTAGAAATTCCAGATTTAAATTATTACAATTCATTCAACTTGACAGATGTTTAAATACGATTATTTTAAAGATAAATTTTTCAGAAAATATATAGATGCTATCTGTGATAAAAGCAGATACAAAAACTATTAAACCGACATTTTATTTTGATTTTTCTAAATTGAGTAATCGTTATTTAATGCAGAGTTTTATAACAGTTAGAAATATATATTTATATGTATACGAGGAATACTTAAAAAGTATTGAATTATCGTTTTATAACTTGGATATATATATATATATATATATATATATATATATATATACATATATACAGAGTCCGGCAACAAGATCTATATCTTCCGTTTTATATAAGTTAGGTTAATAAAATTTGGAATGCAGTTATAGTTTAGTTGTGTGCATATTTTAAAATTATTCACGCGAATACAGGTTGTTTATTTAAAGAGGACCGAATTATTATAAAAAAATTTAAATGAAACACCCTGTATATTATTACTTTTTTGAATTCTACGCATTGTTCCTAACAAATTCGCAATATATTTCCCTATCCCTAAATATAACCGTTTTTGAGTTATTTTTGTTTTCTTTGAAAATATACCTCCTTAACTGTTGAAGAATAAAAGTTATCTAATTTACTTGAGAATAAGTACACAGATAGAGAGCTTCCTTTTAATGTGAAGAAAATGACATAATTGCATACAGGGTGGTTATAATTGACTTGCCAATCAACCATTATTCGAACTAGTAAAAGTTTACTTTTTCAAATAAACACCCTGTATATTATTACATTTTTGGTTTCTACATATTAACCCTTATCAGTTCGCCATACAACTCCCTATTCCTAAATATAGCCGTTTCCGAATTATTTCCAATTTTTCAAAATGTATAAGATTATTGAGACATTTTTAAATCTATGGCCTCGTATAGATAAAAAAGAACATCATAAAACAATTGTATTATACATTAAAAAACTCAACAGAAACTAATATATTATGATAGAAGACTAATTACAATTTTTGTACTGGATGCATTGCATGTTAACAAGAATTTGACAAATATTTACTTTAATTTCAAGTAAAATTCTAAAATCAAGTGTGTTTCTTATAAAAATTGAATGTTTGCGTAAATAAATAAAACTGTAGTTAACCATTTACGAATGTTATTGTTAGTAATCAAGATTTTTATAAAATGAATTTTACACAAAATGAGTTAGTTGATATGATATTCGTGTTGGGTGCTGCAGAAATAAACTGTTTATTGGCCAGCAGAATTTATGCTGAAAGATATGCAGATAGAAGACTTCCAAACGCAAGATCGTTTCAGAAAGTTATGAGTAGATTTATTGCAACTTCATGTGCCAATTACTCCAAACATAAACGTGTTAAACCTTCTGCAAATGATAGTGAATTGAGGGTTCTTCTCGCCATCGAAGACGATCATCACGAAAGCCAAAAGGACATAAGTGAAATAGTTGGTATAAGTGAGAGATCAGCAGACCGTCTTTTAAAGAAGAATCGCTTACAGCCCTATCATATTCAGTTACACCAAGAATTGAGCGATGCAGACTTCCATCATCAAGTAAGATTTTGTAACTGGGCCAGAGTAAAAATTACTCAAAACCCTAATTTTTTTTATAATATTTTATGGGCAGACGAATCAACATTTCATAAGAATGGATTAGTTAATACACATAATTTTCATTGTTATTCCTCAGAAAATCCACATTTATTAAGACAAGTTGATAATCAACATAAGTGGTCTTTAAGTGTCTGGGGTGCCATCGTTGGGGATTATGTCATCGGTCCATTCTTTTTTTATGGACACTTGAATGGTGAGAAGTATCATAACTTATTGCGTAACGATTTACCGGGCTTATTAGAAAATAGTACTCTTGATATTAGAGCCACAATGTGGTATCAACATGATGGCGCTCCTGCTCACTACTCTGCAGATGTAAGAGATTATCTCAATAGAGTCTTTCCAAATAAATGGATTGGGCGAAATGGACCTGTGAGGTGGCCAGCTAGGTTCCCTGATCTGACAAGAATAGATTTCTTTTATGGGGATATATAAAAGTATTGTCTATAGGAACCACCAACCACTGCCGAAGATATGCGTAATCGTATAACACAGGCTTTTCATAGCATTACTCCAGAGTTGTTGCGTAGAGTTGAACAATCTTTTAAAGATCGACTTCAGGTTGCATCCGAGAAAACGGACAACATTTTGAACAATTATTATAAATCATATCGCTAAATGATTAGCGTTAAATTATTTTTTTATTTTATTAGTTTTGTATTTTTAGAAATAATTTTAATAATTATAGTGTATTAGTTTCTGTTGCGTTTTTAATTTGCAATACAATTGTTTTCACTGTTTTTATACGAGGCCATGGATTTAAAAAATGTTCCAATAATCTTATACATTTTGAAAAATTGAAAATAATTCGGAAACGGCTATATTTAGGGATAGGGAATTGTATATCGAATTGATAAGGGTTAATATGTAGAAACCAAAAACAGAATAATATACAGGGTGTTCTATTTGAGAAAGTAAACTTTTACTAGTTGGAATAATGTCTGATTAGCAAGTTAATTGTAAACACCCTGTATGCAATTATGACATTTTCTTTGCAATATAAGAAAGCTCTATCTGTGTACTTGTTCTGATATAAATTAGATAACTTTTGGTTTTCAACGGTTAAGGAGGTACATTTTCAAAGCTATCTCAGTAATTTCAATTTTTTTAATAAAAATCGACATAACTCAAAAACGGCTATATTTAGAGATAGGGAAATATATTACGAATTTGTTAGGAACAATGTGTAGAATTCAAAAAAAAAAAATAATATACAGGGTGTTCCACTTAAATTTTTTTAATTATAATTTGGTCCTCTTTAAATAAACAACCTGTATTCCCGTGAATAATTTTAAAATATGCACACAACTAAACCATAACCCTATCCCAAATTTTATTAATTTAGCTTATATAAAACGAAAGATATAGAAGAAGGCGTGGACTGAGCATTGTGAGTTTTAGAATTATGGTAAGTGTAAAGTGTATGACACTACCTTTCAATCATTTTAATCCTTATATCACCCCCCCCCCCCCCCCCCATTTTCACTGTAGCAGGCTTGGCAACTCGCTTACTTCGGTAAGCCTGCACGACGCCTATTGTGGTTTGGACGTGTAACAGTATACAACACGTCATGAAGTATGTCCACATGACTAGGAGGTTTTAAAGACGCAATCGGACGCTACGCGTCCCCTGACTCTTCAATCAGCCTCCACGTTATGTAAACGACCACTTTCATGACTATTGATGTAAATACCTATTCATTTTAGGTTAGCAACGCATTATTATTATGTGCACTAAGTTTTTTAGTTTATATTGTATTGTGTGTAGCTGTACTATGATAGCTGTTAAAACACATGAAGTTTGTGTATATTGTTCTGTAATTGGAGTCATTTATCTGTAGGACAATAAATACTTACTATTACTATCCTACAATTAACGAAGATGACTTGAACAAAACGTTACTAAACAGTAAACATTGAATAAAATTGGAAAAACATTTATCTGGTAAATAAAATTTTTTATTAAATTGTCGTCAAAAGCACGCAGAAGGTTACGCCGTCACTGTTATTATGGGATTAATGCATATTCAAACAAACCGCATTTCACTTCAAATATGGATCTTGACCAGGATTTTTGTAATAGTAGTTGAAACCATCAGCCTAGATTGTTTTATTCGAACAAGTTTATTATTATATCTTTATTTTACATAGGCCTAGATACAATTTCGAGTCGAGGGAAGTTGGCTTGGAAGGCTCAAACGCTTATACGTTCTACGTAGTTTTGTTTGGTCTATTACAATTTGTCGAAGTTTTATAAAACACGAGATAACCACATTGCACAGTAATCAAGACAATTTGTTTTGATTTTTTTTACTATGAGAATCAATCGTTAAATCCACATCTCCAATTGGAGCTTCGTTGTGAATACAAAAACTAAACCATTAAAGAGTATATTTTATAAAAAGCCCACGTAAGAAAAACATAACGATACAGATTTTTATTATATATTTATTCCAAATTAAAGCTCTTTATTAATGAACACTTATTACATAAAATCTAAAATATACCTTTATCACCAAATTTTGTAATACAATTGCTTGGTTATGGTATAAGCTCGTATGGCAATAAGAAATTATTTTGTTATTGTAATTATACATAAACTGGCTTTAGGTCAAATATTTCTACGTTTACAGGTAACGTGACACAAAGCTATTCTACATGTTTAAAAACAAGGGGTTATATTCAAATAACAGATATATCTGCAAAATGATAAATACCGACCATGTCATTTTACTTCGCGTGGTAGGTGTAGGTCAGGGTTAGCAACGTATTCATTAAAGAACTAAAACTCATTGTATAAAGAAATAAACTTACCAGATTTTCCAACGCGTGCAGCACCTAGTACGACAACACGTATCCTATTGACGTTTGTCATGTTTATAAATAAAATCGGATCGAACGTAAATGCACTCTACAAAGTTAAATAACACAATAAATCATGAGTTAAAGTTTGTTTTTAAACAATTCATTAATTTATACCAATATAGCACCATGCACTTGTTAACCGTAATATTTAATCAATGCCAAGGACAGTGTTAATTATAAATGCAAGCAATAAACCTTTATTTTATTGTCGTCTTGGGGTCAACATGCTGGGTGTACTTCAATTACAGTCACAGTTGTTGTCCATTATGCCTTGCTGCGAATTTTTTTAGTTACTTCGATGAAAGGGTCAATGCTTTAAATAAAATGTTTCAGATATTAATTATTCAGATCATCAACCGTTTATTACAAGACACACCGTCATCAATGTAAATATTTATAAAAATTAGATGCCACTTGTAAACACGACATTAATTAGGACTCGCGAAATGGTAAAGATATAGTTTTATTGAAATTAACATGAACCGGCAAAAACGTCGGCAATATTCTTCACTGCATACATTTACTTACACACCGTCTAGTATTCAGATACCGACTGGTAAAATTCAATACAATCGCAGTCTTTCTACTCATTCTGCTTCCTCTTCATATCCCCACCTTGTTACCTTTTTGCTTACGATTAATTATTTCAACGTTTATTTTAATATTTGCATGTGATAGTATAGTACCATTGCTTGAATTCTATTGGTAATCACTGAAAACAGTTAAGTCTATAACCGACCAAAAACGTACAACAAAAAATATGTAAATCTGAGCGCGTAATTACTTGTAAAATAAATAGATAGCTTCTCATAGATCATACAGGTCAGTTGTATGCTTCTAATATAAAACTTCAGTAAGCAATGCTGTAAGGCATGTCTACGTTAGAATGTGTACTATTTTTTCCCAACTATATCAGGACATCGTGTTCAAACCATAATTGCAGCAATGGTACTGCACAAAAATCACATTTCATAAGTGCATTTATATAGTGAGGTGTTCAACAGATTTCAATTTAAAACAATTTAACCTAATGTACTACAGAAACTAAGAAATAGAATATAAAGTCATTATTTTAATAGCTATTATAAGTGTCAAAATAGACCTACAATAAAGGGTGTAAGTTTCATTGTTGTCAAAACTAGTTGACGTTTTAAAATGACTTATTTTTCAGTCATAACTAAAATGGAAAACAACGTGAAATCATAAAATACATTTTTGAAGTATTGTAGTATATAGAATGTCTTCTGTCACGTTTTTTATTTTATTTCAGGTTTAATTCGCGGCTTTAAGTCAATTAACGATTTATTTTCGGTATTTCAAGATCAATCAAATTAGATCCTGGTTTATATCCGGCTTGATTCGGGTTTTTTAAAAGTCAATTAACTTAAGTTTAGGTTTATTTCCGCCTTGATTCTCGGTTTTCATCGTCAATTAACTAATTTACAGTTTATTGATTTAATGCACGGTTTCTAACTACATTTGCCGTCAATTAAATTAATTCCATTTGGTTCACAGTTTAATTAAAATAATTAACGGTTTAATTAGTAGTTTAATTAAGGTAAGTTGGCGTTTTTGGATATTATTTCATATTAGTTTACCGTTTCAACGTTAATTAAATTATTTAACTCAGTTCTCCTCTTTGGAAATGATGTATTTAAAAGCAAATTTTACAAACTTTAAATGTTTCAATAGCAATTTCAGCTATCCTTCTCAGTAAAAGTCACTCCCATTAACGCACTCCACATATATTTAATATTTTACGCAGAAAATAATTTAGTGTAACGTCTTGGATTTAACAATCGTTATTAATTTTATTAAATACATAATTAAAAAGTTTATGTCGAGAAGATTTGAACATAAAGACAAAATTTACATCGATTAGGGCTTGTAGCTCGATAGCGCAGTTGGTTAGCGCGGTACTCTAGCAAAGCACAGATCGTAGGATCAAATCCTACTCGAGGTGAACTTTCTTATGTATGTATTTAATAAAATTAATAATAATTTTTAATTACATATTTACTTTTGAACTTATTCGTTCATAACAAAACTAATAATAGTCTTGGATCTAGTTTATTTTTTCAGTTAGACGCCTGAGATTGACAGATTTATATCTAATGAACGTCAAATATGAGTCACATAACACTACAGTATTTCTTTTTCAGGATTATAGGGGTTCGTTTATAAAATTAACATTATTTATTCTATAAATAATTGAATTAAGCCCAATTCCTGTGAGACTCGTTGAAACATGGCAAACAAAACGGTTTCTTGCACTCGGTGGACAATTGTTTTGATTTTTTTATAGCTTTCGTTTTCATGTATTTTTACGTAGCTCCCACTGCATTTGTTTCGAATAAGTTTACTATTTTCTTTACGAGATATATTTTTCAACTCATGTGGAGTCCTTGCTGGTTTCTCCAGATCGGGTTTGCCCTCAATGCCAAGTAATGACTGTAATTAATTCAGTAAATGGTCCAAGCCTCATTTTCTTATCTGTATAGTACTTATTATAGAGAACCCAGCTATTTAGAACTGTAATTCCTGCGCACTCACGCATTCAAATAATATTTTTCGGCACCATTTAACACTTTTTCTGGCTGGACTATAATAGGATATCATCTGATCAAATAAATCGATGCACCCTTTGATGCGATTATAATCTATTATTACAACAGACTTAAATACGATTTCTTCCTTATGGTTTTTTTTCTGAACAATGTCTTCAGCGATTGTTTTCTTCTTAACAGTTTTTGCGTCGGTACCATGATAAGTTGAAATCCTATAGATATCTCTTTTATCTTTCTACTTCATAACTCGTATTCCGTCAGTATTTTCTGCTCCAATTATTTAATTTTTTTTTACTGTTTTAGTTTTAACTGGATCGAGCAATTCTTCCCTATTACTTTTCAATGTTCCGCAATAATCAGTACCTTCTTTTTTTAGATATGTTGCTAAAGGTATACTGTTGTACCAATTATCAGCAACCAAAACTCTTCCTTCATTTCATAGTTAATTGCTAATGATGCAACTATAGATCCCGAATGATCCAAACCAGGCAATACAGTTGAAGATTCTTGTACAGTATACAGAAAAATTCCAAGTATAACCTGTCATTTCACATAATTTGAACAATTTATCCCGTACTTGTAGGCTTTGCCAGGATTATATTGGCGAAATTGGAGTCTCCCTCTATGAGCTACCATAGTTCCATCCACAGAAATTTCTTCACCAGGTGTATAAACTGCTTGGATATTTGTAATAAACAAACCACAAAACTTGGAAATTTTACTTAGCCAGTCTCCTGGAATTGCTGCCTCATTACCGGCAACGTGCCAGTTTTTCAAAACAAATCAAACCGATTATAACTCATACCTATTTTGTGAAATAGAGGATGACAGTGCAAGCTATTGTTTTTCCAGTAATATTCAATATTTGGAAATTTAAGAATTCCATTACCTAAAAGATTCTCATCTCACAAGTTGTGACATCCGTCCATCTATTCATACGAGATGTATTAAAGTTGGTGCGACAATATGTATTGCCGAGCATATTTATTTGTTTCCATTACCATTAGTTGCCTATTTCGTCATCAATAAATTGTTCAAATAAATGTATTGGCCTTACAACACCGTCAGATGATGCAATTCGTTGCTACAAACCTAAATTTCCGGTAAATATCTGTCTTGATGGTGGTTGAAAACTGGTGTTCCACTTTTGTACAGTACTTGTAGAAGGAGATAGATCTTCTTCTCTTCCTCCTCTGAAGAGCTTGATGAGGTAGAATTATTGTCAGTTTCAGATGGTTTATACTCATCTTCTCTATCACTTACTTCAGGAAACTGGTTTATATTAATCTTACCATCGTAACTGATTTCATTTCACTGCTTACAGTTCTTTTTCTTTTGCCATAGAATAATGATGGATTCATATTTTTATAAATGAACTTATTAGAATGCACTTATAATGTTATTTATAACATACACAAATCACAGAAGCAATCAAATAACGTTGCTGTATTTACTTACACCAAGTTGATAAATTTGAGGTTATGTATACATCACATGGGATGCACAAGCTGTGTCAACAACGAAATAGTTTCAGACGTCCTGTGAATCATATATTATGTACACGTCCCTTGCTGTTTTTTATCCTCGAGGGATATTCTGTAATAATTTTAATATCAGAAAGTGATTCTACTAGTTTATATGTATTTAATCAGAAAAATTTTAGTTGGACACTCATTTCAAAGGTTTAGTTGCCCTTAATTCACTTAACTTACTTACACTAGCCTTTTCAGCCGACGGGAAATTCCACTGTTGTCGAGTAACTGTAGCATTTCGACATTCACATGTTCATGTAGTCTAGTTTCGTGTTTTTTCGCGAATCGACCGATTTCCTCACAAACCGTTATGTACTTATGGATGTCATCATTTCCAATGTACCATGGAGCGTTGACAATGCTACGAGGTACTTTATTTTGGAAAGTTTGTATACTTTTAACATTAGTCTTCTTTGTGCAATCCCAAAGTTGCATACCGTAAGTCCAAACCGGTTTTAGAACTTGTTTATACAACAAAATCTTATTAGGCAGTGACAACTCGGAATGTCTTCCTAGTAGCCACCACATTTTCTTGTTGTTGACGGCTGTTTGTAGTTTGTTGGTAGCTACTTCCATTTCGTTGCTTGTGGCAAGCAGTGCAACGTACAGAATTGGTCCAAGAACTCTTCCTTGCGGTACACCTGCAGTAATATTTCTTAGTTCGAATATTCTTCGCCATATCTCACTCTGAAATGGCGCTCAGAGATGTATGATTTGAGCATGCGGATCATCTGCTTACGCATATTTCTTTTTCTTCTGTTTTTTCAATTGCATCAGTGATGCGATGTGCTTGATCGATGATCGAGCGATCATAATGATTTTTGCAATCTTCTAATGCGTCGGTACATATTGTTGTCGTGGCGCTGCATTGAATAGGTGCGTGAGTTTCATTATTAGCTTGTTGGGAGTTCTTTGATCACTATAGATCACTTTAGACGTTCATTTGCATCTGTTTTACTATTTCGTTCGGTGTTATAGGGTCTACATCTCTGTGATCAACTCTATCTATCTCGGGTAGGATTTCATTGTCGTCAGCAGGGTAGGTTGGAAGTGCTCGGCAAATAGTTCCGACTTTTTTCTGTCTTTCTTGCCCATCCCATCTTCTTTGCGAACAGGAGGATTGTGATTTTGTGGCCTTTTAGTCTTTAGTTGTTTTTATCGTCTGTAAACCACTTAAGAATTCAGAAAATGTTTCATTTTTAATGGCTAGGATTTTCTCCTTGAGTAGTTGGGTTAGCCGGTTTATCAGTGTTTTGTCTGCAGGTGCCCTGCTCTGTTGCCGTCTTTTACGTGTTTTGCGTTTAGTTGCGACTAGTTCTCTAATTTCTTTTGGATAATTTGTCTCTGGTACTTTGTTTATAGCCGTGGGGCTACTATTCCATGCTGCTTGTTGTAGGTTGACTATAAGCAGTTCTGCTTCTATGTCACGCTGTTCGTTTTTCTTTAGTGGCACGTTTAGTTTAATACGTTCCTCTAGTTCTGCTCAAAATCCATCCCAATATGTCCTTTTGTTAGTTTTGTAGTTAGTTGGTAATGACAGTAGAAGAAATTTGTTGTTGATTGTTTCGCTGATCGTCAAGCTAATGGGAGAATGGTCTGATGACAGGTCGTAATAGTGATGTAGTTAGAGGATATGCCTTTCAGTATGAAGAAGTCAATCAGATCTGTTGGCTTGCCAGCAGAGTGACAGACACATTTCGATTGCTTTATTGCCATTTTCCTTTGGTGGTAATAAGCCTCGATCCCCTTATATTTCACGAGCTCCTCATGCTGTGTAATAGACGTAGCCACTTTTAATTCCTAGTTTTGGGAGCGCCCCTATTGCTATTTTCTAGTTTGGTAACTCTAGGTAAGGTAGAATTTATGGTGTTACTCTTGTTTTACGAATTTTCCAAGAATTGCTGGCAATGTTGTATTAATAGCAGCCAGGTTGATTTTTTCCTTCGTGCCTTTGTAGAGTTTTACTTTTTGTTATTTGTACGTAGCTGGTAGTTGCTGAGCTGTTTTGCATGGCTGAACTAACCATAGGCAAGGTGGGATATTCCTGCTGAGTTTTCTCTATTGCTGCCACTTCTTGGCTATTATTTGCCCTTTGGTTGTTTCGTTTCTCTCTTGTAGGGCCTTTTCCCTCAGTTTGTGAAGTTCCTTTGCGACGATATATCCACGGTAGTTTTCTGGGTGTGCTTGTCGGCAGTTGGCACACTTAGGTTTCGCAGGTTTTTCACGGCATTGTGCACACTTTACACACCTAAAGTTCCTTATTGCAAAAATCTTGGGTATGCCATATGCTTGACATTTTTTACATTGGGAATCATGGTCGTCTTTTCGCAGTGGTTCTACCTTGACTTTTAAGCCGCAAATTTCTGTATGTTTTTTTAATGTCTTTTCTTTGTTAAAAGCTATCATGTGTAACGGTAAGAGCTTATCATCATTTGGTTAACCTTTTCTAGCTTGAAATTCTTTTTCTCTAGGTCTTTACCGACTAAGATTGCAGGGCAGGTGGGGTATTCCTCTGCCCATAACTTTTATGAATCTATTTTTTTTGTCTTCGTAGGAAGAGATGAAGCTTCTGTACGTGTCTGCATCCTGTACATTTATTTTAAATATATCGTTATTCAAAGCTGTGACTTTACATCTGACTCCAGTCTCTTGCAGTAGCTGGTGTATTTCTCCACAGTTTTTAATATTGACTACGTTAATTGGTGGTGGTAAGGGTGTTTTCTTTTCAGACAATTTCGTTTTTACCTATTCAGAGGTCAACGCTTGTTGGTGGGGGGAAGTTTCAGGGGTGGAAGATGCTTTCGTTTTTATTTTTCCTCGATTTCTGGACTACCCAATTTGTTTCTACAGTTAATTCTTTTTCGTGGGTACAATATTCGACTTCTTCTCTCTTGTCTGCTCTGCTTTGGGCTCTACCTCGGCTTTTTCTAGACTTCGTACCCGTAGCAATAGCTAGTTAATATTTTCCTGAGAGCGTTTGTTGGGCTAATAAAGCCTCAGCTGGTGTTGGTGATTGAGTTGTTATCTTACCAAGCGGAGTACTATCATATTTTCGGGCAGTTTCACTTTCTCGGCGGGATTTTTTTCGTTTTTTTTTTTTTCGTTTGAGGGTGTTCAATTTGAATAATACTATTTAAATACTACAAATATAAACTTAAATTTAATCTAAATCCGTCTCTATTATTTACAGTATTGATTTTTCTAACCAGTAACCTTCCACCTTTGAAACACTTGTACCTAATAACTTCATTTACTATTTTCTTAAGAAAAGAATATCGCAGACCACTCGCTACGGTCGAAAAATGCCATGATCAAAAACCAATTTAGAAAAACTTAATCACACTGTAAGGTCAGGACAAGGCTGTAAAAAACTTTAAAGGTAGCGTACGGAGAAATTTCTTTATTTTAATATCAACATAAATCGAAGTTGTTATCAGGAAAGAAGAGAGTGTTAATGATAAGATAATCAGTCGTAATGTTTGGTGTTTTCTTTTTGTACGTAATTCAGTTTTAAAAATATGCGGTCCCAAACTGCGGGACTCGAATAAATCGTGACAAAGTGGCTTAAAGTTCGTATAGGGTAAATCAGGGTGATATGGTGACAAAAAAAATTGAGCCGTGTAGAAGATAAGAAATTGCTTATTTAGGCAACAACTTAACAGTATTTATATCCTCTTTAAGGAATTACAAAAGTTTGAAGAAAAAACAATATTTATTTTTATCAAATTCACCATTTCTCCCAAGCACATGAAATGGCGAATATTCTTTGGTGGAAGTGAACTACTTCTGCTTTTTACCTTCCAACCTACATATACATATGTACTACATATCGCTAAATCGACTTATTAACTCATTTTCCAACGTTTGGCCAAGTTTCGCTAAGATTGGTCATGATGTCTGTGTCTGGATGTATGTTATTATCCACGACAAGTCCAGAACGAAAACACCTACGTACTTAAAATTTTGTATTTGAGCTTGTTTTTATTTTGCTTGGAGCTGATTAGATGTTGGAAGAAATTCATCGGCGTGAGCGGGGGGAGGGGGGGTATTAACAACTGTTTTTATTTTTATCAAATATTTCTGGAACAACTGTATATTTCAAAACAACCAATATATAGACTTTAATCGTATAGATTAATTACGCTCTATGCAATTTTTTCATACGAACCGTAATTTTGCGTCAAAAAATTCCTAAGGTAGAATTTTCCAATAGCTGAAGAATGATTAATTGTATAAGAAAATGTGTTGACATATTTTTAAAGCAAATTTAATTTTACATAACTTTTCTTTCTAAAGTTTTTTAATGTAAAGCGAAATAAATGTAAAAATTAAATAAATATGATTAAAAATGCTTAAGTTGCAATTATCGATATTTTTATAGAAGCTTTGGAATTTTAAGTTAGCATCTAGATTACTATAAGTTTTGTTATGAACCAATAAGTTCAAAACTAAATATGTAATTAAAAATTATTATTAATTTATTAAATACATAAATAAAAAGTTTACCTCGAGTAGGATTTGAACCTACGACCTGTACTCTGCTAGAGAACGCGCTAACCAACTGCGCCATCGAGATACAAGCCCCAATCGATGTAAACTTTCTCATTATGTATGTTTTAAACGTCTGTTTGACATAGATTATTGTCTTTGTTTTTACAATGTTGCCTATTTTTAATGAACTTATTATAAAAGAGGCTGCATAATTGTCCTAAAAAGATTGTTATTAAAATTATTTCATTTCTTTTAGTTTCCATTTTGTAGGTTGGAAAGCAGTGTGAAGTTCCACACCAGATATTTTCGATATATGTCACGCATGGATTCATATTTTGAACAGTCTTCGTGTAGTCAATGTTGGCAGGTAATATATTGGATCCAATCCACGCCTTTTTAGTGCAACTTTACAATTCATCGCACCCTTCACAACAATACTCTTCATCGTCCACGTTGTCATAATCGCTTCTTCAAGCGGATTAGTCGGATTCGGTTTCAGTGGTACATGCTTTTCGTTTTTGAGGTTGCCCCCTTTTGGTATTTCCTTTGGTAGTCTCTTTGGTTATGGTTTTTCATCTCCCCATCCTTTAGCATTCGCTGGAATTCTCACTGCCTCAATTGTTTTTTTTTTTTTTTCTTTTCGTAGAATGACCATGTTTGGTGAAGAATTCAAAACATCGTCTAAAGCTCTGGAATTCTTCCTTTGCAGATGCGACTTTATTTAGAATATGTATCGACGCAATATGATCCAAGAGGTTCCAAATATATTGCTTGTAATGAGAAATGCATGTTCCCTGTGGGATCTTCCGTCCATTGCGTGCAGCCCAGTTGTGGTGAAGCTTTTCAGTGCTCAAGTCCTGATCGTTAACAACTTTTACAGTTACTTTTTTCGAGAGATTCGAAATTTCCTGACAGTGAGAACAACCTAGTTGAGGCGAAGTAGGTCTATTTTCACGTCGCATGTTGTTTTCCGGTTGTGGACCTACAGCTGATGTTAAAACAGCATATTCGGAGATGTACCAGGATTAAACGGGATGATTTCTGTGCTTCTAAACACCGACATAGCGTTCTCTGTCTTAGTTTCTTGTACCTATGCTTTTGCAAGCAGTCCTCCGAACACTAGTCTCGAAATTTTTCTATTTAGATACATTTTAATGTAGAAATTGCAAGTATTGCAATGATAGGATATTAGACCTGTAAAAAAATACTCTGCCTAGAGTCTATACGTATTGGATCGTATAGCTGGGTAGACAGAGCAAAACTATGTTATTTTAAAATGAGCACGACTTTTCCCTCAGGATTTCTCGGTGCAAAGTGCTACAGAGGAAAGATGTCAGTTGTATCGTACGACGATTGATATGAAAATTACGAAACCCAGCGGCATATCCGTCCTTGTACTTGACCTTTTATTTTTCCCTTCAAAACGCATGCTGGGGGTAAAACACATAACCTGGTCTATTATTCAGTTGAAGTCTCGGCTCATCTACGCTAAAGATGTTTCCCGGCTTATCAAAGAGGATATACTCTATAAAAATTTTCTGTAGCAATGAAAAGTGTTTTGAAACGTATTTCCTGTTTAAGCCCCTTGATCGTGTCTGAGAAACTCCACTCGATTTGTGGATTGAGAGTTCTGGATTTCTTTTTAAGAATAAATGTAGCCAATCCATTCTGGAAATTTCCTTTTCTCGGTTAAATTTGTGATGCTGGTAACGTTTCTCAGCCAGTTTACGTGTCATGTTGCGCAGTTCTGTTCTTCTCTTATAATATTTTTACCATCTTTCCTCACATTTTGGAGTTAGGACTGGTGGCCTACAAAGCCTTTTTCATAAAGCACCTGTTTGATATTCTTCTCTTCAGCATTGGATATGGAACGCTACACTACTTTGAGGCTTCATTCACGCTCATTCCATTTTGAACCTTTACTGTATCTTTAAGTTGCTCCTCGGTATTTTATGAAATCTTTGCTTAGAACAATGGTGATAGTTACTTTCGCTTCGGCCGAGAAATATGAGAAGGCACAGTATATTTTTTTAAAGATAAGAAAAGTCATTCACCGTATCACCCATGCCCGAGTTCGCCATTTTTCCTTTGGCCGTGGGTGAAGCGGTGAATAGAGCGGCAAGAAGTTCAGAATATTATAGGCAACGATTTATAAGTTATGTAGTATATAAACAGTCTAAGAAGTTAGAGTATATCAACAAATATCGCGGGGACTACGTTACCTGAAGCAAAATCTACGAATTACTTATAGTTTTAAAACAGGGCTGGTTTTCAACAGATGCTTGCTGAGCAGATGATCATAAACTTTCGGCATTTAAGCTTACAGAGACATCTGTATACTGGGAAATGGAATAGAGCAATTCTCCATTTCACCCGATTCACCAAATCACCCTGAATTACCCTACGCACGAAAATGGACAAAACATCATGGTTTAGGACCAGGTTATTGCTTTACGTCGAAATCAAAGATAAGTCACTGTTTCTTGCGTTAAAATTTGATACACATAGGGTTTGTAACGGACGAGTGATGATTTTTAAAATCAATACTTCTTTTTAGAAAAAATATAAATGGGCGTATGTTTACTAAGTCTTTTTCCTTTTTGTTATAATTTAAACTTTTAAAACGGTCCTTGGTTCGTAATAGTTAATTAGTTAGTACATTGGAATCGCAAATATGTTTGCGTGAGTTTAAATTGAAAAAAAACGATAAATTATCACCCAAGGGTTGGTTTTAATCTGCATACATTAGCTCGTTAGGAGTTCGTGTTGATGACCAAATTAAAGGATGTTCAATCGTGTCTTCTAAGAATGTAAAATCGAAACAAGCAGTTCTAATAACTGGGCCTTAGAATATTTGGTTATTATGGGGCCGTCTAGAATGATTAAGCTCGGACGTTTTTTGTTTTATGTGCTACACGATTTCGTAATACTTTATTAATAGGAAATTTTCCGGAATCAGTGGTTGTACGACATTTCTTTCTAAGAAAGGTGAGTTAAATGAGCATTATTAATTGTTTCAGTGCCATTTTAATCCGTGTAGAGGTATTAATCCATGGACAAACGTGGTTTGAGAAACCTCAAGTTAATTGATTTTTTGAATTATACCAGTGTTTAAAGGAATGTGTCTAGAGATCATTGATTAACAATTAGGAACTGGGTACAGATAGTTTTAGCTCTACAAACTAACCCTTTCTTATCCGCTTTTAATGTGGAGCGATGTGTAGGTGAATGTTAGCTGTTAGAAAAAGATGCCGTAGGTTCTAGCGCGGTTTGTTCAATCTAACTTAACTACTTCACTGTCACCTTACGTTACCAGACGGATTACTTTGTTCTGTTATAACATTCAGATATTTGATATAAGTTGCTTATAAACGATTGTAGTGTTTAGTAATTATTTTTTTTATACAGTGTATATCAGCCAAATTGAATAAATTCGATAATAAATAAATGGGGGCGTGTTCGAAAAAACGCCCGGACACGATTGGTAATTTTCAACAAACCCTTTTCATACACGGTGTCATGTAACAGTGGCCAATACTAACTTTCTTATTTTACATTCAGCACCCGGTATATTACTCAATTTTTGGATTCTTCAGAAAACTCTAGACGTATTCCACGTACAATGTCCTATACCTGTCTTCTACTGTTTCGTAAATATTGTGTTATCAGGTTTATTGCAAAAATTAACGTTAACAAAAGAACATTATTTGATTACAGAAATTCGCTACAACACACTCCATACTTATTTTCCAGTTAGGTTTTGATAATGAGAAAGTCAGAGTTCCTTTTTCCTGATATGAAATAAAAAAAATCCGGTATACAATACCTTTGACATATCTCCATATAAAAAAGTCTAGTGACGTCAGGTGAGGAGATCGTGCTTGCCATACCATCGATCCTCACATCCCTATCCACCGATATGGAAATATTCGGTTGAGATACTGCCGGACATTGATTTGGTAATGGGGCGGTGCTCCATTTTGCTGAATCTATACCATATCCTTGTGGGTTTGCTGGATCAGGGTATGTTTGTGAAAGTTGGCCTGACATTATTTTGAAGCAGTGCTAAATAGTTATCATAATCCAATTTACCATCAATGAAAAGGGACCTTCGATATGACCTCCAACAATTCCTGCCCAAACTTCAGGGTATTGCGTATGTTCTTCCCTCAGCCAGTAAGGATTTTCCGTACACCAATAGCAACAATTTTGACGATTAGCGTGACCGTGAAGTGCAAATGTGCACTCACCAGAAAGCAAAACATGTTCTAATTGAATCACATTGGTATCTAACATTGCCATCATTTGTTCACAAAAATACGTTCTCCTATCAAAATCCTCTTTCATTAGCTCCTATGTTGCTATCATTCTATAGGGATGCATTTTATTTTCTTTAATGTTCGAATAATCGATGAATGGCTAACATCGAACATTAGGGCTGCTTTTCGACTAGAAGTATGCAGGTTTTCCTCAAACTCAAGCATAATATCCAGTTTGGTACCATCACTTATTGCATTGGCAGCTGGTTTTATTATCTGCCTTACATGTGCAAGCTCGCGAAACTGCATTCCTATTTGACTAATTGTCCCTTGGGATATAGGCGGCAAATTTGGACATTTTTCATGAAATAAGCGAGCAACTTCCATTTGTGGCCGTGTATTATCTCCGTAACCAATCATCTATAGAATTGATATGCAGTTACCGAAGTTCAAATGACTATAACACTGACAACTACAGTAAAGAAAACTAGTTTTAGCTTTTTTATTTGATATCAGCAACAAGGAACGCTGAAATGGTTTTTGCTTACTTTCTCATTATCAAAACCTGAATGGGAAATAAGTATGAGTGTGTTGTAGCGAATTTCTGTAATCAAATAATTTTCTTTTGTTAATGTTAATTTTTGCAATAAATCTGATAACTCTTAATATTTCCGAAACAGTTGAAGATAGGTATAGGATATTGTACATGGAATATGTCTAGAATTTTCTGAAGAATCCAAAAATTGAATAGTATACAGGGTGTTGCATTTAAAATAAGAAAGTTGGTATTTGCCACTGTTACATGACACCCTGTATAAAAAGGTTTTGTTGAAAAAAATGCGCAAATTACCAAAGGACGTGTCGAGCGTTTTTTCGAACACGCCTCCATTTATCTATTATTGAGTTTAATCAATTTGGTTTTATACACAGTGTATAAAAAAATTATTTCTAAACAATGCAATCCTTTATAAGTAACTTATATCAAGTACCCGAATGTCATAACAGAACAAAGAAATCCGTGTGGTAAGGTAAGGTGGCAGTGAAGCAGTTAAGTTAGATCGAAAAAACCGCGCTAGAACCTACCGCATCTTTTTCTAATAGCTAACATTCATCTACACATTGCTCCACATTAAAAACGAATAAGAAAGGGTTAGTTTGTAGAGCTAAAACTATCTGTACCCAGTTCCTAATTGTGGAATAAACCAACGTTGAAAATTGAGACTTTTTAATCAATGATATCTAGACACATCCTTCAAACACTAGCATCATTAAAAAAATCAATTAACTTGAGGTTTCTCAAACCACGTTTGTCCATGGATTAAGACCTCTACACGAATTAAAATGGCATTGAAACAGTTAATAATGCTCATTTAACCCACCTTCCTTAGAAGGAAATGTCGTACAACCACTAACTCCGGAAAATTTCCGATTAATAAACTACTGCGAAATCGTGTAGCACATAAAACAAAAAATGTCCGAGCTTACTTATTATAGACGGCCTCATAATAAGGAAAAAACTCCTAACGGGTTAATGTATGCGGATTAAAACGAACACTTGGGTGATTATTTACCGGTTTTTTTTCAATTTCAACTCACGCTAATGTATTTGCGATTCCATGTACACTGACTAACTAATTGACAATTGACAATTAAGTCCGAGCTTACTCATTATAGACGGCCCCATAATAACCAAATATTCTAAAGCCCAGTCATTAGAACTGCTTGTTTAGATTTTACATTCTTCTTGTGTGCGTTCTTGCTTACACGAATGCGCATAAATGTGTAATCGGTGGCGTGCGGGTAAGAGTGCGTGTGTAGGTGTTTGTGGATCTGCGTATGCAGATATTGCATATATATATATATATATATATATATATATATATATATATATATATATATATATAGATAGAGAGAGAGAGAGAGAGAGAGAGAGAGAGAGAGAGAGAGAGAGAGAGAGAGAGAGAGAGAGAGAGAGAGTGAGTAAAGAGAAGAGAGATACTTTTCTTACAGTTTTCAAACTAGAAAAACCGACGAGTATAATTGTCGTGTACTATGATGTGTATTTCACCAATTCAAAAGCAACATACCGTTATGCATCGAACACTACACGTAGTTTTGTACTCTCTTTGCCCTACCTAAGTATCGTTTTATGTGGTATCAAATATATTGTTGAATTAATGCAACTAACCGTTTCAGGTCATTTTCAGATTTTCTTCTGCGCAATGGTTTTTTTAAAATAACCCAGAACTGCACTGTCATACCTTTATAATCTACATGGTTTGATTAATTTTGAAATGAATGATTTTACGCTCACTAGCACACGCTGAAATGTTTCTAATTCTTCTTCCTGTTCGTACATACTTCTCAATTTTCCCGGTTTGACATTCAACTTTATTTTCTTACCCACTGGCGCCTTCTGTTGTACAATAAGCCTTTTAATGATTTCTTCGAAAGCTTCCTCGAGTTGATCAGGGCATGAGTCGTTGCCTTAGCCTGGAAGACCCTTCAAGATCTTCATTTGGTTAGTTGGGAATATCGCTGTTGATCGGAAGTGTGATTTTATATTTTGCTCACTCGGTGGCTCCAATTGCTCTAAAGTTTGTTTCAAGACTCTCAGAAACAAGGAAGGCAGCCGCGGTGTGTTTCTTTCCAGTCTCGAACAGTTTTCATCAATCATCTTTTTAATGGTGTAAAATAAGATACATCTAATAGTTGACAAACATGAGTGCTGTTTGGCGATAGAAAAATTGATTGTATCCCGTGTTGCCGCATGTTTCAATATTTTTTATAGAGAGATGAAAGCAAGTGTGTCTCCAATAACTGCCTTTGTACTCTCTCGATATCTGCAGCAAGGAATTACCACTGTGAAGAACCAGTCTTCAAACATATCTTTTGATCTGTTATGCAAGAAATTGTTTTCATCTCCTAGCCACTCTGGATAACAGTTTCGTATCTTGTAAACAATGTAAGGCGGAAGAGTATTTCCGGAAACGTTCACGCAGAACATAACTGATGTGGATGATTTGTGATAATCCATGATCTTAGTGGCCCTCTTCTCATCTCGATGAACAATTACTTTAGACTGACCAAGATAATCTGTTAAATTGGTTTCGTCAAAGTTTAACAAATGTTCTGACTCAATCGTTCCAGGCATTTTTCTAAATGGCCGAAATTCTCCTTGAGACACGCTTCAGACACATCATTTCTGTATCTCTTAATAATTTGTAACAGACGTTTAGATAGATCTTTGTGCCGGTCCAAGCAGGATCGACTCCAATCAGGCCCAGATAAACTCTCTTGGAAGCGTCTTTCAACCACCCCATTTTGATCTAGACTAGTTCGCGAATTTCTGTTGTCACGGGGTTGTCCGCAGCGTTGTAATGGGTGTGACAATAATCTCTTCTTCTATGCAGTTAAAACTGGTTTTTCCCCATATATTTTTTGATGCAGCGTTTAACGGAAGATTTCTTAGCGTCCTTTGATGTTCCTCTAGGCCACATTGCTATTTGCACACTCCTTAAGGGCATCTTCCAATTGTGTTTATTGGTAATCTTGATATCGTGTTACACCTAGCTGTCTCTGATATTTTTGGGGCATGTCCCAATTTACCGTACTAAAACGAGTGATTTTAGTTTACCGCCCCTTCATACTTGGGAGTGATGTGTTGAGGTTAGGTAAAAGCGCAAAAGCTTGTGAAGGTTATAACCTAGAATCGCGATGAAGTGGATGGTCTTCGAGAGGCACATGACACACTTTAGGCATTCTAAAAGAAGAGAAATTCAGCGACTTGCCAAAATATTCAAGGGGTGAAACACTACAATCGAACAAACTATAAGCAGTGGAGTTCTCTAGTTTAACGTCTTGGCAAGCCCCACAATCACCTATTGAGTTAGGAAATTCGCAGATCGATAGCGCTATGGATCATATAAGTTGTTTCGTGCAAATTTGTACAGCCTTAGGGCTGCCTGAAAGCTTCAGTCAAAGTAGAGAAGTGGGACGGGTTCAAGAGTGACGCAGGTGGTACCTAAAAGCTTAAAAGAGAAGGGAGGGCGGCAACTAGAATGATTAGCATCCAGCACTAGATAAGCGGAGATAATTAGTCACTTTCCTAGCTAAGCAACAAATATAAGGAAGGATCTGGGCAATAAAAGAAATGATTACAAGATAAAATGTCCCAAAACACAAGTAATATATTATAATGCTAACATCACAGAAACGTAGTATAACTTTATATTGTATGTTGTGTATTGTTTATACTGTATATTGTATATATATATATATATATATATATATATATATATATATATATATGTATAAACTAAACGGTATCCCAAAGGTATGGGATAAATCTTCAAATAAATATTTAAATTGTTACACACAAAGCGTTATCCCAAAGCTTAAAGCTTACACACTAAATGGTCTGTACCATCCCACCATTCCAATTAAGCGACGTACATCAGTAACCGTAGAAAGTGTAGGTGTAGAAAGAATTACAGCAACTTTGTCTGGATCAACCAAAAGTCCGTCTTTATTAACCACATATCCTAGATACCATAATTCTGGGAGACAGAATTGACATTTCTCTCGCCTAAGAGTCAAGCCAGCTGAATTTAGACGTTGAAAAATCAGTGAGAGAACTTCTCGAAGGTAGGAGTAGAAATAATAACATCGTCTAAGTACGCAAAACAAAAGGGTTCTTAATCTGCACCCAAGACACGATCAATAAGGCGTTGAAAGGTCGCTGGACTATTGTGTAGCCTAAAAGGCATTCTAGTGAATTGGAGTGCTTGTAGGGATGATTGTTCAAGAGGAGTTAGTTCGGAGAAGGAATTGATATGTTTAGAAATGGTGTTTACCGAAGGAGAAGTGCCAAAAGACCATTGCCCATTCCGAAAATCCGATACGAAGTTTATCACTCGCCAAAAGTCAATACCCAAAATAAGAGTGTGCGATACTTCAGGTACCACTAGTACGTCCAATACGGCAGATTTATCTTTCACAGTTTAAGGAAGAGATAAGTGGCCAAGAATGTGACATTTACTACTATCCGCCAAAGCACAAAACGAAGAAGAAAAGTGAGGGAGTAAAGAGAGGTGTAGGCGTTGTAATATTTGACAACCCGGAGCACCCTTAACAGTGTGACCAAAATTTGAAACGTTTGGATAAGGTCGTTCGTCATTGCGAATACTCGCGAAAATAAAATCTAATAAGTAGCGTTGTTTGTCAGCTAACTCGATAAAAGGCGAATCTGAGATTAAAGAGATGGTTGAACCTTCCACTCGGTCAGAAGATTTGAAATTAGTTTCCCTGATTTTTAGAACAGATAGGACAACTCATTTTGGTGTAGCCAGGTTTTCCGCAACCATAATAGTGTTTATTTTGAGATTCAGGACTCCATGGTGAAGTATGGCCCTGTTTGCGACAGGTCCAACAACGTATAGGAGCAGAGGAAGAAGTAGTAGTGATGGTATTGACCATATGTCTAGGAAACTTAGTAGTAGTCGAAGAATCACTATGAGAATCGACATAAGCCAGAACGTCTAGAATGTGGAGGTTTAAAATTATCTATGGTGTATTTATTGCTTTCCAGCTTGTTTCCTGAAGAAATTAATTGAGCCAGAGAAGTGATCTCTGCTAGAGCCGGAGATGTTTGGTAATAAGGAGTCTGATTACGTCGCACAATTAGTAATTGATGGTCTTCCGAAAGAGGAACAAGAAGTCGTTGAAATAAAAATTGTTTCAGTCGCACTCATTGTTCGCGCTTTAATTTCCTTCGAAGTCGTTCATCAAAGTCAACCGGAAGAAATTCAGACCTAAGCAAGGTCACTACGTCTGCCCAAGAAGTTAGTGAGGCTTTGTGAGCCCTAAACAATAATAATTCTTTCCCTGACAATAGTTCAGAACAAGCAGAGAATAGATAGTTATGAGTTAAACCTCTAGCAGAAACAAGTTCCTCAATAGGTGTGAGAAATTCTAGTACTACCTTCCGAAAATGTTAGATTAAGTTTTGCTGCAGAAAAATATTTAGCATCAGCAGCGATAGTAGGAGGAACAGTAGGCGCAGAGGAAGTGAGTATTGGTATTGTAACATGACCTTCAGAATCTGAAGAAAGATATTCAGGCTCGCTATAAGAAGTTTGCTTCATAGCAGAAGGGCTAGAAGCAGCAACTCGTGAAAAACTCACAGAAGTAGAAGGTTTACCTTTTTCATAACTAGATTCGACTTCAGTCTGGAAAGACAGGAGAAGTTGGTTTTTCTCTGGACTTCCTCAGCTGAGCTAACTTTCATACGTCCACAACGTTTTTGAACGTGAACCCAAAGAGTACGCATAGATTTAAATCAAACAGTAGTAATATCTCCCGAAAAGGTTGAAAGGGCAGTAGTAAGTTCCTGTTCTGCTGAATGTACAGCAACGAGATCGGTCGCAAAGTCGATTTGATGGTCGAAACCAGCCAAAAATTTAATCGTTTCTAACTGTAAGGCACCACACACAGCCTTACGTAAAAGTTCTGCAGGGATATCGGAAGGTATTCCTCTCGAAGTTAATTCATACTAAAGTTCACTTTTCCGTAAGCGATTTACGTCTATTTTCCATAAACTCGCCATGATGAACAAAAGAATTTAAGTATTAAACGAGAATAATCTATCTTAAAAAAATGGTACTAATCGTGAAATAGTGTCTGTATACTATTCACAGCAATTAAATAAATTTAAGGAGAGAAAGTCGAAAATGTTTTGTACAAAACTTTCGAAACAACACCACAAATCTAATCTAAACATGCAAGCTAGTAACTCAAGTAAATAATAAGACCTCAATCGAAAAAAATATCTTAAAATTTCATAAATATATTAGTATAATATGTACATACCAAATACTTGTAGAAGAAAATTTTAATAGGGACAGAAAGAGTTTCAAAAAGTCGGCCCACGTTGGGCGCCAGAAAAACCATCTTCTTCTGTTACGTGCAAATTTGTACTTTGTCCATTAACTTACCGTAACAGAGAACATAGCCTTAGGGCTGCCGGAAAGCTCAGTCAAGGTAGAGAAGTGGGATGGGTTCCACAGTGACGCGGGTGGTATCTAAAAGCTTAAAAGATAAGGGAGTGGGGCAGCTAGAATGATTAACAGCCAGCCATAGATAAACGGAGAGAATTAGTCACTTTCCTAGCTAAGGTCTGATTGATTTTACGTGTCCAAGCATATAGATATTTTATCATAAAAGAAGTTTAAGAAGCAAAAATACTTTACATTCAATTGTTAATAATGCTACATATTCAGAAAAACAAATTACATAAAAACAAAAGAGCATCGCAAGACAGATGATTTTTTTTAAATGGCACGGGCACTTTTTTTTTAATATTCTGAATGAGCTTTAAATTCTCTTTACAATGGTACCAAATAAGTTATTATTATTTTGGCAATTATAGTCACAATATTTTTTAAAGTTTGTTTTCTGTATTCCTATAAATACGAACAAAAACAACAAAATTGGAACAGTAGTCTTGGTAAACAAATGAAAAACAATTGTCAATATTAGAGCAATATTAGAGCATTGTGACAGTTAAATTATTGTTCAGTGCTCGTAATATTACCTGTCACAATGCAAGCAGAAAATAATTACACAAATGATGAAAATATGGATATGATAAGAGAAGTGCAATGATAATACGCTGGAGGCAAGTGCAGTGTATTTAAATTTGTATCCCGAGCGACGACAACTACATCCTCGAATTTTTACTAGACTGGAAGCAAATTTACGCAGAACTGGCGATTTTAGTGCAAAACCAGTGCAGGAAAGACATCGGCGAGGTGTTGTGGAAAATGATGAAATTGTTGGTTTGGCGTACTTTCGAGCGCATCCTCAGAATTCAATACGCGAAGCAGTGGTTGATTTAGGATTTACCTACTACAAGATATGTTCACTACTTAAAAGGAACAAAATGAAGCCTTACAAAATTAAATTAGTAAAACGACGGAGACCAGCAACGGCGAATAACATTTTGTGAATGACTGATGTATCATATACAGGGTGTCCGGTGAGGAACTGTACAAACTAAAATGGTATGTTCCTTGGGTCAATTTAAGTAAAAAAAGTCCCATAAACATAGGTCTGATTCGCAATAGTTACCCAGATACAAGCGTTTAAAGTTTATTAATGATCACACATTATTGAAAATTAATTTTTATTGAAAACAGAAAATGGAACTGCTAAACACATTTTAAACAAAGAAACATAAAAAAATCACTTCAAATGTTCAAAATGACGTCCTTCGGCATTAATATAAAGACGGCTGCGATGTAAAATGGACAGAGTAGCCGCTCGAAGTACCTGGTGGTTGTTCCGTATTTGTTGACACGCATCCTTTAAATTTAAATTACACTTAATTTACTACAATCCACTTTGTCATTATTAGAACACAAATGAATAAATGACAGATTGTTTCGGTTTTGTTTTTCTAGTTGACTAATAATAATTACTTTTGAAAACATATGTGATCATTTATAAACTTTAAACGCTTGTATCTGGGTAATGAATCAGACCTATGTTTATGAGACTTACTTCAATTGACGAAAATACATTTCGTTTTACAGTTCTCTGACATATATATATATATATATATATATATATATATATATATATATATATATATATAATAGTGAAAAAATTTACGCAGAACTGGCGATTTTAGTCAAAACCAGTGCAGCAAAGACATCGGCAGTGTTGTGGAAATGATGAAATTGTTGGTTTGGCGTACTTTCGAGCGCATCTCGGAATTCAATACGCGAAGCAGTGGTTGATTTAGGATTTACCTACTACAAGATATGTTCAATACTTAAAAGCAACAAAATGAAGCCTTACAAAATTAAATTAGTTAAACTACGGAGACCAGAAACGGCGAATAACATTTTGTGAATGACTGATTAATCATATATATATATATATATATATATATATATATATATATATATATATATATATATATATATATATATATATATATATAAGTTTGATTGATTTTACGTGTCCAAGCATATAGATATTTTATCATAAAAGAAGTTTAAGAAGCAAAAATACTCTACATTCAATTGTTAATAATGCTACATATTCAGAAAAACAAATTACATAAAAACAAAAGAGCATCGCAAGACAGATGATTTTTTTTAAATGGAACGGGCACTTTTTTTTAATATTCTGAAAGAGCTTTAAATTCTCTTTACAATGGTACCAAATAAGTTATTATTATTTTGGCAATTATAGTCACAACATTTTTTAAAGTTTGTTTTCTGTATTCCTATAAATACGAACAAAAACAACAAAATTGGAACAGTAGTCTTGGTAAACAAATGAAAAACAATTGTCAATATTAGAGCATTCTTTGTGACAGTTAAATTATTGTTCAGTGCTCGTAATATTACCTGTCACAATGCAAGCAGAAAATAATTACACAAATGATGAAAATATGGATATGATAAAAGTGCAATGATAATACGCTGGAGGCAAGTGCAGTGTATTTAAATTTGTATCGACGACGACAACTACATCCTCGAATTTTACTAGACTGGAAGCAAATTTACGCAAAACTGGCGATTTTAGTGCAAAACCAGTGCAGCAAAGACATCGGCAGGTGTTGTGGAAAATGATGAAATTGTTGGTTTGCGTACTTTGAGCGCATCCTCAGAATTCAATACGCGAAGCAGTGGTTGATTTAGGATTTACCTACTACAAGATATGTTCACTACTTAAAAGGAACAAAATGAAGCCTTACAAAATTAAATTAGTAAAACGACGGAGACCAGCAACGGCGAATAACATTTGTGAATGACTGATGTATCATATACAGTGTCCGTGAGGAACTGTACAAACTAAATGGTATGTTCCTTGTCAATTTAATAAAAAGTCCATAAACATCTGATTCAATAGTTACCCAGATACAAGCGTTTAAAGTTTATTAATGATCACATTATTGAAAATTAATTTTATTGAAAACAGAAAATGGAACTGCTAAACACATTTTAAACAAAGAAACATAAAAAATCACTTCAAATGTTCAAAATGACGTCCTTCGGCATTAATATAAAGACGCTGCGATGTAAAATGGACAGAGTAGCGCTCAAGTACAATTGGTTGTTCCGTATTTGTTGACACGCATCCTTTAAATTTAAATTACCTTAATTTACTACAATCCACTTTGTCATTATTAGAACACAAATGAATAAATGACAGATTGTTTCGTTTTGTTTTCTAGTTGACTAATAATAATTACTTTTGAAAACATATGTGATCATTTATAAACTTTAAACTTGTATCTTAACTATTGAATCAGACCTATGTTTATGACTTTTTATTGAAAATACCATTTTAGTTCCTCAAATTATATATATATATATATATATATATATATATATATATATATATATATATATATATGACTGAAGCAAATTTACGCAGAACTGGATTTTAGTGCAAAACCAGTGCAGCAAAGACATCGGCAGTGTTGTGGAAAATGATGAAATGTTGGTTTGGCGTACTTTCGAGCGCATCCTAATTCAATACGCGAAGCAGTGGTTGATTTAGGATTTACCTACTACAAGATATGTTCAATACTTAAAAGCAACAAAATGAAGCCTTACAAAATTAAATTAGTTAAACTACGGAGACCAGAAACGGCGAATAACATTTTGTGAATGACTGATTAATCATATACATATATATATATATATATATATATATATATATATATATATATATATATATATATATATATTATATATTATATATTTGATTGATTTTACGTGTCCAAGCATATAATATTTTATCATAAAAAGATAAAAAAGTTTAAAAAAAAACATCTACATTCAATTGTTAATAATATATTCAGAAAAAAAATTACACAAAAACAAAAGGCATCAAAACAAATGATTTTTTTAAATGGAACGGGCACTTTTTTTTCGTAATAGAAAACAGCTGAATCCATTGAACTCAAATTAGGTACACTTTAGTTTTTTAAGGGTGATAAACACGAATCTGCTAGAGGCCACTAGTTGCAGAGTTCGAATGGGATAAAACCACGTTATTTTTTTACTCCCTGTATTTATATTCATTTTAATGCTAAAACATAAAAATTTCATTATTTTAAAACAAAAAGGAACTTGTTCGACTATAGCTTTTCGAGATATTACCATTTTAATATTGCACGCCACGCTGGTTCCGTCTCTAAAACGATAATATTTTAAAATACCATTGCAGTGTTTCCTTTAAAAACTTTTGATTTTTACCGCTATATTTCACTATTGTAAAAAGATTTATTATCGTAAAATAAAATTTAATTTACAGGGCGAAAAAATTGCTTGTAATCAATGATGTGGAAAATTGTTATTTGAATGCTCCCGGACTTAATTTAATTCGACGCACCGTCGTATAAACCAATCCCCTTCAATTCAGGAATTTCTTCAAAACCAAATGAGTTTTTCTAAATAATTTTCTGCATTTAATCTTGTTGGAAGTTCAAACGTACCAATGAAATATCCCAATAATTCCAAGCAGATATTTGTTGAAAATTCATGTTAAAATGGCTTCTTTTTAATGAGAATTACCAAAATCATAGTAATGGTTATTTCTCCAATTAAAAATTCAGCGGCGTGTGAATGTTGCCTCGTCAGTAAACAGTACCTTTTTTAAGAATAGTGGATATTTATTGAGCGCCGATTGACAGAAACGTGTTCTGCGTGGTAAGTCGTTGGCAATAAATTTTGTACAGGCGTAAAATGATAAACGAACTGCTTTCATCTAAATTTGCCTATAATCTTTGAAATTCTTTATGACTGTGCGCAATTCGATTTGGATATAACTGTTAATATCGTCTAACTGCATAAACACAAATCATATCCCTTAGTTCAATATTTGCAAACTTTACCTCTAGGCATTTTTGATAAAAGCGATATTGTCAATTCAATATTTAAAAATACAATAATTACAAGTCTCTGTATTCAACTAATAAATAATTGACAGTTTCTTAGTAGTCATAGGCGACTTTCACTGTCGTTTTTGAGGTGCCGTGCAATGATATGCACTGCAATATTAAAATGGCAATATCTCGAAAACGCCTTAAAAAATGGTAATCGAACCAGTACACCTTTCTTATTTTAAAATAATGAAAGTTTTATTATTTAGCATTAAAATGTACATATATATACAGGGAGTAAAAAAGCGTGAATTTATCCCATTCGAACTGTGTAACTACCGCCCTCTAGGAGTATCATAAAAAATTACGACAGATTCGTGTTTATCACCCTTAAAAATGTAAAGTGTACCAAATTTGAGTTCAATGCATTCAGCTGTTTTCTAACTTTTTAATTCTAATTCTAACTATGCCAACTTTAACGCCCTGCATCTCATTTGCTATTAACATTTCACTAACGCATGTTTTTGTTAAACGACCTATTTGATCCCTTTTCTTTGTTATTCTCATCAGTTATGGGCACCCTGTCTTTCCCTCTGTTTTTAAAAAATATATATTGTGTCTCACTTATTTTGCATTCCTCAAAAACGAATGTTACGTTAATTTAACATTTTGATGATATAGTTGACCATAAAAAAACAAGGTTAGGAAGTTTTATGCAAAAACACAAAATTAAAAACTAAACATAATACCCACAACTTTACAAGCCTAATATAAGTTACTAATATCTTATACATGCTTCACACACCCTTCCAATTCGTTCTATAGCATTAACACAATAATATAGTGATCTTGTAAATGTCTGAAAGCTTCTCTAACTGCACTGGTCAAACGTTCAACGTTATCACATTGAGTTTGGTATATTTTATTTTGCAAGTAACCCATAAAAGAGATCCGGAGACCTAGGAGGCCATCTTATCGGCCCATTAGTGAATCCATTTATTACTAGAATTGTTTTCCAAAAACGGGCGTATAATTTGCGCATTGTGAGATAGGGCTCCATACTGTTGGAAATGTATTGGTTGAAGCGAGTTAAAAGAATGTCGTCTAAGGCACAACCATTTCTAAAATGTCCAAATATCTAGGAGCGGATAAGTTCCCTTCGAAAATGTAAAATCTTATGTTTGATCTTAATATGAAGCAGTAAACGTTTAGTTCAAATCGTCTTATTGTCTTTGGGGGAATATTTGGTGTTGATTTTCTTGAGCCCAGAATCTGTATTATTCCTGTTTAAAACACCTGAATTGCTAAAATGTGCCTCGTCTGACCATATGACATTTCTTTCCAAGTTGGGTACTACATTTAACATGTTTAAGTACCAATTGCAAAATATTAACCTACGTTCAGCGTCGCCAGGATGTAGATGTTGAACAAGCCTAAATTTACATTTATATATGGTTTATATTTATGGTGGAGAAGTATTCTTTGGATTCTTGTTTTCGAAACTCCAATACTACTTTCTATAGTTCTGCAAGAACGTATAGGATTACCATCCACACTGGCTAAAAAGGTAACCTCATCATTCTCTCGATTTTCTTTATTATCTTTTTTTGACCTGGGTTTAGAAAATGATCCATAATTAATTAAATTTCTTTTTAATCTATAAAACGTGATTTTACTAGATTTCCTACGTTCTGAAACCTACATAGATGTAAGTTACTTAATCGTCAAAATTAATACCAAGGAAACTACATTTACCTGTTGAAATACAAATGTATTGCTGCGTCGACGTTTTCGTTACTCTGACCAATGCAAATCAGCATAACATATATTTCAAAGTTTTCAAAATGTTATTTTCTGCCATATTTTGCACAATGAACAAACAAACGATTGTTTGTATAAAAATAATTTTAATCAGATTTGACAGGACAATTACGTTTAGATCAGACTAGAACCAGCGTACTTATAAATTTAGATATTCTTTATAAGTTTTATTGCCATTAATATTTTTTTTCCGAAGCTGTAAGATGCATTTTACCCAATAAAAAAATTTTGCCAGTTTAAATGTGTTTTAAAAACTATTGTACCTAATTTGCATAACTTTTTGTTATTATTTTTGCATTTCTGCGTAAAAGTCCTTAGATTTATTATAATCGCGTATTTACATATTTATAAATATAATAAAACAGTAAGAATCTAGTAGCCTTTTTTAAATACTCAAATATATCTTAGACGTTCAAGAAAATACGGGTTTATACTGAGTTTACAGGTTTCATGGCCAACTATATCATCAAAATGTAAAATTAACGTAACATTCATTTTTGAGGTTAATAATGCAAAAGAAGTGCCATACAATATATATTTTTTGAAAGCTGAGAGTAATCTCTATCATATAATAAAAAAATATAAAGGGTGTTCCATTTAAAAAAACAAAACTTTGGTTTATTGCGAAGAAATTGGTTTTTTTGGGGAAAACTATGCACGCCACTAAATTCTATGGAAAATTCTGTATAAAACCCACTTTTCACCATTTCGATAAATTACAAAGCAAAGCAATTACGAGGGGTGTTTAAAATGTGTAAATTTTAAATTTCGCGTGTATCTCCAGTACTAATAGGACTATGACAATTCTGTTTGTGACATCTTTCGTTTTGACGCAAAAGTAGAGCAGGGTCGCGCAAACCGTATCTTTCTATCTTTGCACGCAAACGAGATACCCTAAAATTTCAATCAAAATGGGACACAGTGTACATTCTCCAGAGTTCACTTTAAGTGCATAAGTTTTCCTCTAAAGCGGAACCATTTAGCGATATACCATAAGAGTACCTTTTTTAAAGAAAATAAAATAACTTTTCAGAAATGTTAACAAGTCATTCAAAATCTTTATCCACAAAAAAAAATACAGCGGAAACCAGAAACATGAGTAAGGTATTGGTGGCGCCCTTTATCTTTTACGTTGAAGGTAAATAGATATTCATGTTTGTCTACAAAAACTTCCCTGCAGGAAGTTAACAAGGTCTTGAAAAATGCGACAGCTATCTAGAAAAAGTGAAATAAAAAATTCATCTTTGGAAGGTCATAACTCTTTAAGGAAGCAGAATTGCACTAAGGTAAGTTGGCGTAAATGGGGTTATTTTAACCTAAGAAACTATCTCTGAACTATGGCCCATTCTTTGGGCACCTATATATATATATATATATATATATATATATATATATATATATATATATATACAGGTGTCAGTTTAAGATGAAATATGATATTGGAAACCGTTAGAGATACGAAGATGGTTAAATGGAGAAAAAGTTGCGTCATTATATGCCCAAAAGTAACCATGGTTACATGTCAAAAAACCTTCCATTTACTAGACACAGGGTGATAACTGAAAATATGCGTTTTCTAAAATCGCTATATCTTGTTTCTTGCAAGAGATACATCCACGATTTTTGCAGGATGGGTAACAGGTAGCGAGGATTTCAAAATGATTTTGAAAAAATCTAGGCCTACTAGATTTTGAGAGAATGCACGCAACTTTCGATTTTCTTATGGACGCCATATTGGATTTTTGCATTTTGAATTCTTCATAAAAATGCTTTTCAACCATATATCATATCTTTATAATCTGCCAATGAGAAAGTGTCAAATTACACAATTAAATTTATATCAAAGCAACCTTGACATATTATGTATTTTAATTAAATGAAAATTAATCTACAAATTAAACTAACTATTGAGAACAATATTATTGATTATTAACATAAATCATAATAATAAAAGTGACAAAAACAACAAAAATAAAATTTAATATTATACTGAATTTTACTATTAATTAATCAAATGCTCGAATAAACCTTCATTCTCCTGCAAACACCATCTGCATCGAGTTAGCACTGCATCACAAGAGTTCCTTATCATCTCGCATTTTTAATTCTTCATAAAAATGCTTTTCAACCATATATCAGATGTTTATAATCTGCCAATGAAAGTGTCAAATTACACAACTAAATTTATATCAAACTAGGCCTTTGCCAATCAACCATCTATTCAATTATTGCAAGAGAATGGAGGTTTATTCGAGCATTTGATTAATTAATAGTAAAATTCAGTATAATATTAAATTTTATTTTTGTTGTTTTTGTCACTTTTATTATTATGATTTATGTTAATAATCAATAATATTGTTCTCAATAGTTAGTTTAATTTGTAGATTAATTTTCATTTAATTAAAATACATAATATGTCAAGGTTGCTTTGATATAAATTTAATTGTGTAATTTGACACTTTCTCATTGGCAGATTATAAACATATGATATATGGTTGAAAAGCATTTTTATGAAGAATTCAAAAATGCAAAAATCAATATGCGTCCATAAGAAAATCGAAAGTTGCGTGCATTATCTCAAAATCTAGTAGGCCTAGATTTTTTCAAAATCATTTTGAAATCCTCGCTACCTGTTACCCCATCCTGCAAAAATCGTGGATGTATCTCTTGCAAGAAACAAGATATAGCGATTTTTAGAAAACGCATATTTTCAGTTATCACCCTGTGTCTAGTAAATGGAAGGATTTTTGACATGTAACCATGGTTACTTCTTGGGCATATAATGACGCAACTTTTCTCCATTTAACCATCTTCGTATCTCTAACGGTTTCAATATCCCCATGCATTTCATCTTAAACTGGACACCCTGTATATATATATATATATATATATATATATATATATATATATATATATATATATATATATATATATATATTATATATACTGGCTGTTTCAAAAACGATCCGCTAATTTCTAGGGTAACAGAATATTAAAAAATAACGTTAGTTTGGTAAATAAACATGTGTCCGAAAATGCCCCCCTTAAGAAGATACGGCCCTGTAAAGGTGGCCCCAAAAATCCTTTTTTTTATTATCTCTGAAACGGTTTAAGATACCTAAATGAAATTTAGATCACAAAAAGCTTTGATTAGGTCATAAAAGATAGTGTTGACAAACTTTTAATATTTTGTACTTGAGCGTTGCTAAAGGAGGGTGCCACTTATTTTGGTCCCAAACTTTTTTATGGGGATATTTTTAATTTTTTGGGCAAAAATAATGTTTTTAAACAATTTACCACAAAAATGTACTCTTGTTGAAAGTCAAAAAAATTACAGGTTTTGGAGTTATTTGAGGTTTTAACATGTTTGAGCTAAAATAAGAGAATAAAAGAAATATTGAGTTAATTTGTTTTACTTGAATTAAGTAGGCTTAGACTGCAGACTCACGATTTTTTTTGTTTGACAGATTCGTTTGACACATTGTTGTTGATAGTTTTGGTTTGTTTAACAAGCAATAACGCTTTTAAAAACTTTGAAAATGAATATGCACACTAATAGTGACTATACTGGTACATTGTTAACATTAGGGGAATGTGATGGAAATGCTAAAAGCAGCGAAAAGAAGGTATGCGAAGAAGTGTTCCGGATTCAAAAACATTTTTGAATTTAGTGAGGCGGTGTCTGGAACCTTTAAACCAAAAAAGGTAAATTCTGGTAAATCACAAGTGGCAAGAATTCCTCTAACAGAAGAAAACATTTTAAATCTAGTTGTTGCGGATCCTACTATAAGTATAAGAAATGTGGCAAGGGTAAGTGACGCAAGTGATTCTAGTGTACATTAATATTAAAAGAACAATTATTGCTCCCGTTTCACTACAGGCAAGTACAACTTATTGCCTGAAGATCTTTTCTTGAGAAGAGACTTTTGCGAATTATTACAAGAAAGAATGAGACAGAACCCTGATTTTTAAAATATTATTTTCACCGATGAATCAACTTTTACTAGACAAGGTATGTTTAATAGTCATAACTGATAACAGGCACTTCTGGGCATAGAAAATCCAAAGGTTAAACCTGTAACGCATTATTAACATAATTTTAAGTTGAATGTATGGGCTGCTTCAATAAGCAACCGCCTCGTTACATACCATATTTTTGATGGAAATTTAAATGGTGATGTTTACTATGAATTTTTGGATAATCGTTTATTTCCGTTGTTAGAAGATTTTGCCTCTTGATCTACGAAGAAACATGGCTTTTATGCATGATGGTGCTCCATCTCATTTCAGAAGGTGGCTCAACGAACATTTTCCAAATCGTTGGATTGGTCGAGGTTCTGATGCTCCTATCCATTGGCCACCAAGGTCCCCTGACCTAAATACTTTGGATTTTGATGTGTGGAGTTTAGATAAAGAAAGTGTATTCAAGCGAAATAAATTCCATTCAAGAACTTCAACCCAGAGTTGAAAATGGTTTAAGAATGTTAATTTAAGAACCATGGTGGGCATTTCGAACATTTAATGTAAAAACCCGTACCTGTTTATTCAATTTTTTTTCTGCTTGTTTAGTGTTACTCGTTGTTTTTTTTATTGTTTCCTTTGTCTGTTCTGTGTTGTCATACAATTAAAACCTTTTTTAAGTTCTAAGTAATTTACAATATTTTACGTCATAGTTGTTTCTGAAACAATATTATTCATAATATTCGTTCTCGCATGAATATTAATGTTTCATTTTAAAATTAATTTTTAATTTCAACAATACTTGTAAAATCCTTAAATATATCAAAATAAAAAAGTTTGGGGCAAAAGAAGTGGCACCCCTTTAGCGACGCTCCTATACAAAATATTAAAAATTTGTCAACACTATCTTTTATGACCTAATCTTGGTATTTGTGGTCCAAATTTCATTTCACCGTTTCAGAGATATTAAAAAAAAGAATTTTTTGGGCCACTTTCACAGGGCTGTATTTTCTTAAGGAGGTATTTTCGCACACATATTTATTAACCAAACTAACGTTATTTTTAATATTCTATTTAACCTAGAAATTAGCGTTTGAATTATATATATAATATATATATATATATATATATATATATATATATATATATATATATATATATATATATATATATATATATATATATCATGTATATATACAGGGTCCAGCAACAAGTGCGCCTTCTTCTATATCTTCCGTTTCATATAAGCTAGATTAATAAAATTTGGGATAGGGTTATAGTTTAGTTGTGTGCATATTTTAAAATTATTCACGTGTATACAGGTTCTTCATTTAGAGATGACCAAACTATAATAAAAAAAATTTAAATGGAACACCCTGTATATTATTACTTTTTTGAATTCTGCACATTGTTCCTAACAAATTCGCAATATATTTCCCTATCCCTAAATATAGCCGTTTTTGAGTTATGGCAATTTTTATAAAAAAAATTGAAATTACAGAGTTTGCTTTGAAAATATACCTCCTTAACTGTTGAAAAATAAAAGTTATCTAATTTATATGAGAACAAGTACACAGATAGAGCTTTCTTATAATCCAAAGAAAATGTCATAATTGCATACAGGGTGTTTACAATTGACTTGCCAATCAGACATTATTCCAACTAGTAAAAGTTTACTTTTTCAAATAGAACATCCTGTATATTATTCCGTTTTTGGTTTCTACTACCCTTATCAATTCGAGATACAATTCTCTATCCTAAATGTAGCCGTTTCCGAATTATTTTCAATTTTTCAAAATGTATAATATTATTGGAACATTTTTTTAAATCCATGGCCTCGTATAAATAGAAAAAAGAACAGTGGAAAACAATTGTATTGCAAATTAAAAAACGCAACAGAAACTAATACACTATTATACACTAAAATTATTTCTAAAAATACAAAAAAATAATTTATTAGCGATAATGATTTATAATAATTGTTCAAAATGTTGTCCGTTTTCTCGGATGCGGACCTGAAGTCGATCTTTAAAAGATTGTTCAACTTTACGCAACAACTCAGGAGTAATGCTATGAAAAGCCTGTGTTATACTATTACGCATATCTTCGGCAGTAGTTGGTGGTTCCCTATAGGCAAAACTTTTTATGTATCCCCATAAAAGGAAATCTATTCTTGTCAGATCAGGGGACCTAGCTGGCCACCTCACAGATCCATTTCGCCCAATCCATTTATTTGGAAATACTCTATTGAGATAATCTCTTACACCTGCAGAGTAGTGAACAGGATCACCATCCTGTTGATACCACATTGTAGCTCTAATATCAAGAGTAATATTTTCTAATAAGCCCGGTAAATCGTTACGCAAAAAGTTAAGGTACATCTCACCATTCAAGTGTCCATAAAAAAAAGAATGGACCGATGACATAATTCCCAACGATAGCACCCCAGACACTTAAAGACAACTTATGTTGATTATCAACTTGTCTTAATAAATGTGGATTTTCTGAGGAATAATAATGAAAATTATGTGTATTAACAAATCCATTCTTATGCAATGTTGATTCGTCTGTCCACAAAATATTATAACAAAAATTTGGGTTTTGAATATTTTTTTCTCTGGCCCAGTTACCAAATCTTACTCGATGATCGATGTCTGCATCGCTCAATTCTTGGTGTAACTGAATATGATAGGGATGTAAGCGATTCTTCTTTAAAAGACGGCCTACTGATCTCTCACTTATACCAACTATTTCACTTATGTCCTTTTGGCTTCTGTAATGAAACTCTTCGATTGCGAGAAGAACCCTCAATTCACTATCTTCATTTGCAGAAGGTTTGACACGTTCATGTTTGGAGTAATTGGCACATGAAGTTGCAATAAATCTACTCATAACTTTCTGAAACGATCTTGCGTTTGAATGTCTTCTGTCTGCATATCTTTCAGCATAAAGTCTGCTGGCCAATAAACAGTTTCATTCTGCAGCACTCAACACGAATACCATATCAACTAACTCATTTTGTGTAAAATTAATTTTATTAAAATCTTGATTACTAACAATAACACTCGTAAATGGTTAACTACAGTTTTATTTATTTACGTCAAACATTCAATTTTTATAAGAACACACTTGATTTTAGAATTTTACTTGAAATTGAAGTAAATATTTGTCAAATTCTTGTTAACATGCAATGCCTCCAGTACAAAAATTGTAATTAGTCTTCTATCATAATATATTACCTTCTGTTGCGTTTTTAACGTATAATACAATTGTTTTATGATGTTCTTTTTATCTATAGAGGCCATAGATTTAAAAATGTCTCAATAATCTTATATATTTTGAAAAATTGAAAATAATTCGGAAACGGCTATATTTAGGATAGAGTTGTATGTCGAACTGATAAGGGTTAATATGTAGAAACCAAAAATGTAATAATATACAGGGTGTTTTATTTGAAAAAGTAAACTTTTACTAGTTCGAATAATGGTTGATTGGCAAGTCAATTATAAGCACCCTGTATGCAATTATGTCATTTTCTTCACATTAAAAGGAAGCTCTATCTAAGTACTTATTCTCATATAAATTAGATAACTTTTATTTTCAACAGTTAAGGAGGTACATTTTCAAAGCAAACTCTGTAATTTCATTTTTTAGAAAAATCGAAATAACTCAAAACGGCTATATTTAGGGATAGGAAATATATTGCGAATTTGTTAGGAACAATGTGTAGAATTCAAAAAAGTAATAATATACAGGGTGTTCCATTTAAATTTTTTTATAATAATTTGGTCCTCTTTAAATAAACAACCTGTATTCGCGTGAATAATTTTAAAATATGCACACAACTAAACTATAACTGCATTCCAAATATTATTAATCTAGCTTATATAAAACGGAAGATATAGAAGAAGATATTATTTATATATATATATATATATATATATATATATATATATATATATATATATATATATATATATATATATGAACTTTTAATTTTTAAGTATTTTGGAAAATTGGTTTTGAGCTGCTTGAGAATCTTAACATTAACATATTTTGTCATTTGCCTATGGATTACTTAAAATAATGGTGCAAGTATTCCACCACAAAATTGTATTAGAAGTAATAAGTTTATTGATTAAACAATTGTTTTGCAATATGCAAGTAATTGGTGAGGTTATGGTTAAGACGGTTATTATCTTTTTATTGTTTTACTTAAAATATAAACACTAAAGTACTAATACTAATATTTACATTACAACACATAAAAATTGGTCTTAAAACACTGGATTGAATTAATTATAATAACATACATTTTTCCACATTTAGATGAAGTATAATAAACAAGACTAACTGTAAATATTATGCCAGTTACATTGTTAAGTTAGGATTCCGTGTGAAAATTTACGAATAAGAAAGAATTTATGCAAAATATAAGTTATCAGTTTTCTAGTCTTAATCTAACTTGATTTTAATACAAACAAAATGAATCAACTGATTGGCCAGCTGAATCTAACATGTTCTTACTGTAATACACTGTCAACACCATTTATCAACGCCATAATAAGAATAAATAGCGTTTATTCATATTGCAAATTTTAGTAGGAAAAAGTAAAGTCTTGTAAATTTTCTATTTTGATAATGCATACATTCCTGCTTTATGTACTGTTAAAATTAAAGCTGTCGTTTCTAGCCATTGCTATAATTTATTTTAAACTATCATTTAATCCATACTTTTAAATTTCATTTATTTTTAAGTCTTGAATTCCAAAAGTAACTGACAAAATGCATTTTTAAATTTGATTACCTTTGAAATGTCTTTTCGATGTAACGAAATGTTTAAGATTAGTAATCGTTTTGCGTATTTTAGCTGGTTCAGTGGATACAAGTATAATAAATAAAACATCTGTATATATCATAAAAATTGACAGTATTCCTATTTACTTCAGATATTGTTACAGCATCACATCTGTCACTTTATTAATTATTGTAGTGACCAGGGCCGTTCCGACCCAGAGTGCAATGGGTGCGCGACACACTGGCGACAAGTCGCTTGGGCGGCAAGCCGAGGGGGTGATGGTAGATATCCGGTTACAGAAAAATTCGAAAAGCGACAAATTATAAATAACTATGAAACAAACATAACATGCATGTAGTACATATATTTCAAAACTTAAGCATACAAAGCTAAAGGCTAGCTTGATCATTTAATGTGTGACATTTTGATTCGCTTAAGGTAATGTTAGTCATCGCAGTGCTTCATCTATGTCCTAGGTTTTGTCTAGCGCAGCGTGTTGGAATCTCCAAATATTCCTTTATTCTTTAGGTAATAGGCACTTATGTCGTATTCTACAGTACATTCCCCACTAATGCCACGAATTGAGTTAATTAAATTAATCTCAAAGTCATTTTTGTTAAAGTGTAGGAATATTATTTTTTGCGGGACCATGGCTAACCTACCGCCCACTGCTTCTTCAATTTATATGAATATCATTTATTGTTTGTTGTAATTCTCTTTTACTACTTTTTTACTATCGTCAGCTAATTGTGAAGTTTTTATACTCCATTTAATATTTTTAACTATATCCTTGACACAAATGATATATAGCAGAACTGAGAATTCCTTTGAGGAACTCTTTAGAAATGATTCACTTTACTTCTTAGTTATGAATCGCGCATACTTGGAGCTTAAGTAAGAAACAATATCTACTGTTTTGAATATTCGGGAGAAATCAGATCCCGAATTTCCATGGTTTAAAATCTTCCCACTTATTCATTGTATTTGTCTATTTAATGTAAAATTATACTATGGCATATTTATTCCTTATATAACAAAATATTCAATATAATTGAAATTACTGTAAAGAAGTCAACGTTTGTTTTAAAGACGTAATGTTACTTCTTACTTCGTAACTTGTTGGAACCTGTGTTTTTTTCGATCGCCTCGTCGTTAGTTTTTCGGCTTCATGCAGAATTTTGCAACTTGTTTAAAACTAGATCGTATAAATGCGCGCCCCGAACGTATCAGTTTCAACAACATTAAAATATTGATTGTTCCTTGGTGCTTAATTTTTGTGTTCGATTTTGTGATTATGGTTGAGTTACGGCGGCTGCAAATTTATTAAACGTAAGTACAGTTTATGGTATATTTTCTTCTTCTGGACGGTTACATAACTAATAAGATAAATTTATATATCTAGATAATGAGAGATTTTTGTAAAAAGAACGCAAATATTTTGTAAATGCTATAAAACATAACGTTAATTAAAATAGCGCGATAGGTATAAACTTCGACTGATCAATTGGAAAAATTAAAATAGAAATCCAAATCAACTTGTCGAAAAAGCAGAGTATTGTTTTGCAAAGATTTGTCTTTATAATGTATCCAAACATTTTAAGTTATAAGTTTTGTTATGAACAAATAAGTTTATAACTTTTACATTACGATAAGTGTGTTGATGTTGATACCTTATATCATACTTAATTTTATGCTAAATAGATGTCTGATAATCGGAAAAAGCTTTCTGGAGCTCAATGCAGAAAGAGAAAGCTAGAAAAAGAAGAGTTAGCCAAAAAGGGAAGTAACTCACTGTAAAATTTTTTATCTCAGAAGAGTCGGAAGATCCAACTGAGATTACACCACGAGATCACAATGATGAGATAGACGAGGCACAGAAAGGACCGTCTTCATTAAACAAATTCTGAATTAAGTTCATTTAACCGAGAGACAAATCCTGAGACAGTTAAGTCAAGAACAAGTCAGAGGCCAGTGTTCGTTAGAAGAAGTAATTAGGCATAAAGACGATATTCATAAGGATCCTTGACGTTGGCCTTCTGTACTATCTAACAAAGTTAAATTATATTTAGTAGAATTAGACATAATTCAACTTCGAAAAACAGATGAAAGCTTTCTCTTGGATAAAGATTGCAGAGGTTTCTCATCACATATTATAAAAAAGGTTAAGTAATGGGAAATCATTCCAAGATATTTAATACCTTTCCTAGTGCTTTCGTTAACGATTGGAGACATTTATCTCAAGTTGTAGAGCGTAATGAAAATCAAAAAGTAACACAAAACTTGGGTTGATTTAAATAAATCTATTCAATCTTAAATCACTACTCATTCGCTATATGAGAAAGTGATAAATCAAGAAATGGATAGATCGGTGTCCGCGATAAAAAGTATAATTTATACTGTTAAATTTTTCGCCGGTCAAAATTTAAGTTTTATAGGTAAAAATAAGATGCGCGGGCAGCGGGCAACAAAACGAAATTCTTTTTAAATTAATTGAACCAATTGCATAGTTTGATGATACTATATCAGATCATGTCTCTAGAATTAACAGAAATCCAACAATTATGCCTCACTATTTGGGCGATCATATTCAAATTGAACTTATTTCCTTTTGGGATAGAAGATAAGATACAACACCTTCTTAAAGGTAGTAGCATTATTTTAGACCCTATTATTTTAGATCAACTACCGAGTAAGATTTTTGTTAAGTAATGGATCAAAGCAAATTGAAATTAGGGAGCACTTTTTAGGATTCATTTCAATATCTGATGCAACAGACAATATAACTAATTGAAGACTCGCAACATTTGTTTAGATTATCTAAGAGGATAGTGTTACAATAATGGTGCAAACATGAAGGGTCGCAATGATGGAGTGCAAACAAATCTTGAATTAAACCCTTGAGCTTTCTATGTGCCTTGTGTAGCCCATAGCTTAAATTTAGTAGTTATTGATGCTGCTAATGCGTGTTTAGAAATAACAGGTTTTTTTTGCAATTGCATGAGAGCTAAATTTCGAATTTATAAATTATTTGTTAGTACCGAACATCTTCAACTCTCGCAATTGAATCTATTCATGCATCAATGATTGGAGAAGCTTTCTTATTGTAACGTTTTCTTTTGTCGTTTACGTAATTAAAAGGGTTTACATTTTTTTTTGTATTTTCTAAAACGAAAATGAAGTTTTTGTTGTTCATCGTAGTAAAATGGAAGTTAGAGGAAAATGTGATTTACATTTTGGTATTGATATTTAGGAAACCCTCTTACTAGAGTTTGAAAGGAAACGTTCGTTAGCATCTTATTTTGTATAAATAAGTGCTTTCGCATTTTAAATTGGATAAATTTAATTTAAGTAATATAAAAATTTAATTAAGAACGTATTCAAATATTACATTATAAGGTACAAGTTTTACAAAAGTTTTAGTTAGCCGCCAGATAGGCACATTTCTGTTGATAAGAGTTTGGTTTTAAAACAGAGAATTTGACATTAGATACTAGCAAAGGCTAGTTTGCCTGAAAATTTCAATTCACCATGTATCAAATTTCTTAGATAAGGTTTCGAGGTAGAAGTGGGCTGCTGATTTTCGAGTTTGGGTATGTGAATGCGCGTAGATAAAAACTCAAGTTTTTTAGCTAATTAGAGTGGAAGGGGTTAAAAAACCAATGTGGCCGCAAGTGAAATTATTCGTAGGGCAGTGGTTGTATAAGCTTAGCGGCGTACAGTTTAATCGGGTCCGTGTTGAAGGAACTGTCGTTGTAGGGTGTTCATCCCCTCACAAAATTCCAATAAGGCATAATATAATTGTTCAACCTCGACGAGACCAATTTATCGTTACGTGCATTTAGTCATTAGGGATATATCGAGATCCAGAACGGCGTTGAGTGTTTAAGTACTCTCGTCTGAGAAGGTTTCGGTTTGATTTTGCGGAAAAATACAATGTTCGTTTCAAGGTTACAAAGATTAAGTTCACAGTGCGCTATTAAACAAATAACCTGCTGTAATTAAATAAAGCTTTTTCGTAATTTAAATATTAAGAATTAATTAAAGATAATAAGTAACGTGCTGTAAATAATACCGCTTGTGTAGTTAATGAGAATAAAAATTAAGTGAACGAATTTCGTGTGTATGTAAATATTAACTGGTACACGATCAATTGAGATTCGATCCACAACGCAAGTAGTAAGGAAAGCCGTCCCCAGCTGAATGGTACTGGGAATTGCAAGCGTCGCTCCTGCATCAACCGTATCGTCGAGTTTACCCTCTGCGTCCATTCCAAATTCTGTGTAACAAAAGGGCCTCTGCGAGAAAGGTAACATTTTTGTGTTTATATTGTGGTGATTGACAAAATTTAAATAAATTATTGGGTGTTTCATTATTATGTTATTTAGGTATAAAGCGAATATATGAACGCACTGTTTTTTTTTCTCTTTTAGAGATTCATTTTGATTACATTATTGTTTACATTTTAATTCATCTAGGAATTATCTAAAAGTTATTGGAGTGTTCCACATTTGTCATTTTGTTATATCGTAATTACAATAAGTCTAAGAATTGAATATAACTACTTGCAGTCTGAGGAATTCGATTTCAAACGATTGTGTACAGAATTAAAGAGTTTCTTTATTACATTTTTTTGTTTGGTGAAGTAAAATTGTTTTATATGTTGAGTTTTTTTTTTGGATTAACGTAACGTGACTAGAGATTAGTGTTTGATTATCAAAGAAGTGATTGATTTTTGCGGCATGCTATCATTTTAGTTAAGCGTGCAAATATTTGTTTTGAAGACTTTCAGGTTGGCGAAAGATCTGTTGGTCCCAGAGCCGCCTGCGGAGATTACGTATAGGTAAGCAAGTTATTTGAGTATTTTGAGCGAGCTGTGAACTATAGTAATTAGGCATTTCATCTCCTACTGTGACATGTCAAATACTCTGGCGCCCGTTACCGGTGTTATGACGATTTCAACCCCTATTTCGACTTAAGTATGTTATGCTATCCTGTTGTGCAAAATTAATTAACATGTTATTCACTCCCGACCGCTGGTTAGTCGTGCAAAAGCCAATTTTATCTGTTATTTCGTTTTACTGCCAGTTTATACCGTAACGGTATTAAAAGATGAAATCCCTACTTTAACATTAAAACCTTTTCGGACACTAGCTGAGAAAGCAGAATCGGTGCATTAAAAGCTCTAAGGCACAAGATAAAATATATGATGCTTTATATACGCTCTATTCGATTATACAAGAGATTCTGATGTGGCAAATTTTTACTGTTAAAAATGAAATATTTTAAGTTCATCTCTTCCAGAGTAATACGGTTTTACTCAAAGTTAACGTCGTAAGGAAAACAATGCAGGAAACAAATATTGCTTTATCAAATATTACGTTATTACTGCAACCAAACAAAGCATATACATGATATTAGATCAGATAAAGGATTTAATAATATTTTAGAACAGACAGAAAATATTGCCGAGAAATATAGATTGCGATCCTTTCTTTCCATCACTTAATGCTATTAGACTTTGAACGAAAAAAAAAGATCATTTGATTGAGCGCGAGGATGAGACTCCAAATAATCCATAGGACTTATATAAAATTAATTTTTGTTTTGTGATATTGCAACTGCATTGATAAGAAGGGTTCGATTAAATAAAAAATCATCACACAGTTTTTGATTTTCTCAACGACTTAAATAATTTCCTTAAAATAGATAAAGTAAATAGGTCTTTAAAATGTAAACCTTGAGAGAACATACGATTTCGTCCATCTAAAAATGCCCAAGGTTCATGCTATGAAATTGATAACATTGCATCCTATATTTCCCCTGAAATGAAGGCATTAAACGTTATTGAATATCTATTTACGAATAATGTTATCTATCTGTTTCCAAATTTAGTAATTGCTCTAAGAACCTTTTTATCATTAACGGTGATAGTTCCTAGCCGCGAGAGGAGGTTTTTGAAACTTAAAATAATAAAAAATTATTTGCGATCAACAATGAGTCAGGCAAGGTTATCAGACTTATCCATTATTAGTATAGAAAAGACAAGTTCTGAAAATATAAACGTATCCGATATTATTTCAGAATTTGCTTTAAAAAAAGGAAAGTCAAAATTACGTTTAAATATGTTAATCAAGTTTAATAAGAAATGTCCAGTATTAATAATAAATATTACTTAGTACATTAATGTTACAAATCAAAATTGGATATTTAGTAATATTTGAACATAACCAAGTTCACCGTGAATCGACGTAAGTATAAATTTCTATTCATGTTAATTTATGATAAGTTTCTGGACACCTGGCGTTTTTTCGGTAACATACATTAATTGTTACATTTGACCGTTCAGGTGTGTTCTTTCTCTTCATCCTGTAAATTTTTATGGTTAATGCATTGAAGTTGTCATGAGATTGCGGGAAAATTGAAATGCACAGTACTGATTATCTAGGAAGGGCCCTATCTACTCGAGCATGTTGTCATGAAGTTGGGTCAACCAAATCAAAATTGTGAATTTGCGTTTGTATTAGTTTAGTAAACATAATTGTATCCCTGTAATTGTACTAATAGATACAAGAACACTTATGATCTTTGTCTGGATTATCCTCGTAATTGCGATTTCTTTACTGTTGGGCAATAACCTAAATTTATTAGTATGACCGTTCAGGTGTGTTGCTTACTTCGAAGCATCCTTAGTAATTTTTCTGGTTCGTCTTTGACACAGTCTAGGCTTCCTGTTCATCAGATTGTCGAGAGTATGCACGACTGTTTTGAAATCTAGGGATTGTTCTATCTACTCGAGCATGTTGTCATGAAGTTGGGTCAAAATAGATAAAAATGTGTGAATTTGCGTTTGGTGTTTTGTTTAGTAAACATAATTGTATGTCTGTAATTGTACTATGATAGCACTTAGAACACTTATGATCTTTGTGTGGATTATCCTGTAATTGGATTTCTTTACCTGTTGGGCAATAAATAAATACTTATTAGTATTATTGGTGTTTGCTTACTTACGAAGCATCTTTAGTATTTTTTGTTCGCCGTGGATACAGTCTAGGCTTCCTGTTCGAGTATAAATCGTCCATTTTTGGGGAAGATCGAGAAATTACTATCGGCCAGATTGAGAAGTTCGTTATCGTGATAATAGGGATGTCGGAAAGGGGTTGATTATGTTTTTATGGAGTTGAAGACTCTCTCCTTATTTCATCAGTTAGAGAAGTTCCGGAGGATTTTTGAAATAATACGGGAAGACTTTTCACCGTTCGGATGCACTGTCCAAAACGACGTGTAATCCGCTTCCAGTTTGTGTAACTGTTACGTTATCATAATCAAATATAGCGTATAAGATAGAGACTAAAGCAAAATTTTGTAGTACGCCTGCTGTGGGTTGAAATGGAACTGAAAACACAGTTCCCATTTTTAGTCGTACTCGCCTATTAGTTAGGTACTGTTTCCGGGGAGCCCGTCTTGTCAGCCTAAACAAAGGATCGTGGTGCGTTCGCTTAAGTTGAATTTCATTTAGTTGCCGGGAAGAAGTTTATTGGATTCTAGGTGACATGTGAGTCACCTGGTTGGAATATTCTCAAATGTTTTTCCAAGGTAGCCTAAGAGGGAGACAGATTCGTAGAAGACGGAACGGTAGAGTTGGAGTGAGGTTTGGGTATTACAAAAACTCAGTCGGTTGTCGCAAGATTGTATGATTTAGGACGTCTTGTCCTAGGGTAGAATTGCGTCCTTTTGGGTAAACTGGTTGGGAGTAATAGGGGCGTAAACGGTATTCTAGTTGTCTAATTGCGTATTGGAATTGCTCAAAGCGGTTTTTAGAAGTTGTATAAAGCGAACGTCAAACTGGGGATCGTGAAGTAATCGAAAGACGGATTGTAGATGAAAACCGAAAATGTCAGCCTTCTCTTGGTAAGTGGTTATGAGGTTGCACTGAGGGCTTAGGTTTTGAGGTTGATTTTCTTCTGAACAGTCTCTCGAACTCCCACCGGAAAAGGTTACCTCAACGTTAAATAGGCAGCCTTATAGCCTTCGTCCAAGATTCATCGGTGTGTTTGTGGGTTGCACGCCTGATTAAGGAGTTGAACAGGTTGTATTCCGTCTTGAGTACCGGCTATATCGATCTCAAGAATTTAGGATAGATTCGCCCCTTTTCTTTGATGTAGCTTACGATTTGTAGTGGGAGCAGTTTGCGGGATATGTCGATAGTTTTTATTAGTACAGAGGATTCGACCGCTTCCGAGATAACACAAATTAAGTACACAACTTTGGTGATTACAAAGTCAGGTGTGGAAATGTAGTTTGGAGAGTGACGCTAAACAGGTTCCAGGTGGTATTGGAAGTCTTTATGACGGTACGGGTCATGGGTGCTAGAAGATCTGGTCAGAAATGGTAAATGATCGGAAGTGATAGTACTGCTTATAAATCATTCTCGATCGAAATAGTGAAATATTAATTCTGAACAGATAATGTCATCAATTATTGAAATGCGGAAATGTTCAAAAAATATGTATTCGGTATTGGCAATTTGCAAAGTCAAGCAACTGTAATAAAGTCGATGTGGACCTAATTCCGTTGTGATTGGTTGTATTTGGTGGGCACCAAGGATTAATTAGTTGGATAGGCTGAATGCGTAATTTTTAGGAAAGGGTATGGGAGTCTGATGGATTATAATATAAGACAAGAGTAATATGAAAATGTACCATCACAGCAACGCATGATTTTCTATGTGCGGAGGTAATTGAACGCGGGTAGATTGGGAATAATCTATGACTATTAATGCGGTAACACGGTATCCGTATTGAGCGCTATTCTGTAAGCAGTAGATGCACCTGTTGAAATTTTGTTCTGTTCTACGGGTACCAGCTATGCAAGATAACGTTTGGCACAGGAAGAAGCCGCGGAATGCAGCATGTAAGGATTCGATTGATCCTAATGAGGAGAAATTTTACAGGAAGATAGTGTATGGGATTCACCACAGTTATGTTTGCACACCCTAAAGCGGTGTCCGACTTGCGGGCTGGTGGTGCAATAATTAGAGAGCAGTGTAGAGATTAGGAAAGGTTCGCAACAGTAATGTCTTCCGAACATGAAGACAGCCTTTGCGAAAAAAAATTAAACATGGACTTGAAAGTAGTGACCAATCCAACTATGCCTTTAACGGAGTTTGTAGTTTCTGATACGATTCGTATTACTTGTGCAAAGTGTGCAAGTGTGAAAAGTAATTGACTCGAGGCTCTTGGACTACAATATCCTTAGGTAACAAATCAAACAAGAGAAGAAGGAAATCTGGGTGTAGTGGAGCAAGGGAGTTGAGGGATAACTAGGTAAGGAGGAACTGTGGGATCACCAAATGGTACCGCCACTTAAGCTGCGTACTATCCGGCAATGGATAGGTTTTGGGATATTGCAGATGAAATACCTCGAGGAACAGGGGGAGCAGGTTTGGTCGGGTAAAACTATAGTATACGGTATTGGTAGGAGAGAGGTTTTAAGGGTAGATGCAGTGTCTTTGTGTACTGTCTGTTTTTGAGCGAATTTTGTGGGTTGGTAGGGTAGAGATGTATGTGTAGATGTAGTTGAGATTGAAGAATTATTGGGTTGGAAATGGCTACACGCCGAAGGTGGTGCGTTAAGAATCTTGATGTGGGTAGGTGTCGTCGATCCTGTCAATAGTCTGAGTCGGAAATTCAGGGAGCAAATGTGACAGTAGCGCAGGGGCAGAATGATCGATGTTAGGAATTGAGAATTAAGAGGTATTAATGTGTTTGTAAGTACTGGAAGGGTAGGTCTACGGCAAGGTGCAGCCTCACACCCCGAGGAAAAACAACGATTTGGAAATCGTAGACTCGATATAAATAGAGGAAAGCAAGTGTTAAAAACAAAAATAAAAAATTAATAATAAATGTCTTTATTAAACTGCTCCTCTTGCCCTGAACCCGGTTTCGTTTTCGTTGTACTTTTAGTGGTTCGAGTTAGTCTCTTGTACGTATTGTTAGTTGTAGGTGACTAAGTCTTATTGTTATGTGTAGCGAGTTCTACTTAATATTTAATTTCTTATTGGGATGCTCGCACACATACGCTCCTCTTGACGTTGACCAACACGTATGGTTACCTCAACGAAGTAACAAGTGACATTTTCGAGTGTAACTTATGTACTTCTGTGTTTAAGTGCAACCTGTAAAATCGTAAGTATATACGTAGATAAAGCTTTAAACTCTATGAAAACCTAAAAAATATAACTACAAGCAATTGATTTCATAAGAGTATTAAATTATATTTGTGGCTATGCAATCTGTTTTACTTAGTTATTGTTTTTTGGTGATTATTACACTAATCCTGCTTATGTACCGGGTGGATCAGCGATAGCGTAAAGTAAACTGGTGTTTTATGGTCAAATTTTGCTAATAAAATATCATATTATATGGAGAAAAGTGTGCGCATTTTAAAATTATTCTTGGCTATACAGTGTTCCAAAAAAGCAGGATAAGAGAAAGTTAGTATTTTTTAATGGAGCAACCTGTATATCATTCGATTTATGGATTTTACGAGCAATTGTAAAACACTATTATGGTTTCATGCATGTAAAATTGACGGTTTTTCAAATAATCCGGATTTTATCCGAAAAATCTCATTTACAACAACTTTACCATTATGTACCATCTTCTCTTTTGTTAGGAAAACGTTTATATTTGGGCCAAGGAAAGACCAAGCTTAAGCCTATGTTCTGAAGAAGAATAAATAGGTTGAGAAAAATTTCAAACCTAGAACTAATTCAAAATATATGTTTCAAACACTACCGAAATTTTGCTTGTAAATAATCAACAATATCACTTTTTCAAATAGCAACCACCCTGTTTATTATTTTATGCTCGTGTATATAAGCTAATATTCAAATAAACACAATTTTTCATAATATGTCTACCTATCTCACTGTTTTGAGTTATTTTAATTTTATATATATATCAATATTTCAATGGCTTTTTGTAATTATTCAGTAGCCATGAAAACAATTATCCCAATGAAATATATTATATAATTATTATTTATATGTAACCATATATATATACAGGGTGACAATGTTTAACTAAGCTTCTATGGGTAACTTTGTTATTATAACAGCTACAGAGTCGGTTAAATTAGCAATATTGGGCAGAATTTTAAGACCAATCAAATGACTTTTTGAGTTTTGAACAGTGTTGCCAACTTTCGTAGTTATTTAGAAAACCGTTGCAAATATAGCTAAAATACAAGAGAAGTAATTGATAGATATTTTTACTAACTTTAAGATAAGTCTATTTCTAAATTTATTTTACATTTCATTTTTGAGATATAATACAAAGTAACTTTTTTTTAAATGGAACGTACAGTTTATTTTAGTCCTATTAAATAGCATATTTTTACTAATTTCAAAAATGTATAGTTTACCTTATTTATAACAAGTAGTTTTCTTATAATTTAATAAAAACTGTAAAGTTAAAATCGAGTATATTTTAAAAAATATAGAGCGCCTTGGAGTGAAATAAAATAAAAGAAATCTATAATACAATAATCGTCAGTTGCGAAAACCTTACGAGTACGAACTTTATTAATGCTGAAGTTTATAAAATTTTAACCAATCATAAATATTTATAAACAAAAGAAATACCTAAGTACTACATTACAACTAAATTACAACAAGATTTCAAAATGGCCACCATGGTTTCCAACACATATACGACATCTTTGTAATATATTATTTTGCACTTTTAAAAAGGTATTAGGTCTAATTGCTGCAATAGCCGTTCTTATTTTATCATTTAGACCTTCGACATTGTGTGGTTTAGTTTTATAAACGCTGTCTTTAACTGTTCCCCACAAAAAGAAATCCAGAGGGGTTAAATCTGGAGATCTAGGAGGCCATGGAATATTACCACGAGTACCTATCCAGTTATTAAATCTTTCTGTTAAAAAGTTTGAAACAACATTTGCATTGTGAGCACATTAAGTAGCGTTCAGCAATTAAATGTTGTTCAAAAAAATACGGACCAATGATTTTAGTACCTAAAATACCGCACCATACGTTTATTTATTGAGATGTTGATCTCTACAGTTAAATGAGGATTTTGTTGAACCCAGTAAATGTG